>VXBC01001034.1:318144-389057 GCA_013399945.1 Ploceus nigricollis
ATTTCACACTGCTTATATTAGCTTAGCTCACATGTATCCAACTTTGTGAACAGATTCATTTGTTGTAGCTGGATTAAATTTAGTGCAGATAGCCATGAAAACAAGGTATTTTTTAAACCAAGATAGCCAAATTTGTCCTCATTTACCTCCTGTGGAACACCATTAACTTTCATGAGTAGAAAGGTGAGCTGAAATTGGTTTTGCATACTGTGGAAATCGCTTCGATGCTCTGCAACTCCTTTCCTTAAGCTTATCACGGTTAAGATCATATGAGATGACAAATGCAACCAAAATTTCAACAATGGATTCGTTGGCTAGAAAGCTGAAAATCTTCCATTTAATTGAACTCTTTGTAAGGTCAAAAAACTCCCAGAAAATACTATATTTATTTAGCTCAGTTGGTTAGAGCAGCGTGCTAATAACACAAAGGTTGTTGGTTCACCCCCTTCAGAGTTGGATTTGATGGTCCCCGTGAATGCCCTTTCAACACAGAATATTCTGTGATTTGTGATCTATTTCTCAGTAGTTGCAGAATAATTGAAGATAGGAGCTTATGAGTACCTGAGAAAGTGAAGTCCATCATGGCCTTATCTCTTCAGCAGTTAAACCACAACACAGTGAAAAAAACCTGCACATAAATGCTTCACTGTTTCAGAAGTGGTGAAATAATGGATATTTTCCCTTTGAGGATGAGTACCATCCAAGTTTCCCATACTGCACATAGATGAAAATATAAAAGGTAGTAAGAATGGAAACACATAGCACAGGTTTTGATTGTCTAGAGCTTAATGATGGTGATGATAGGGTTGAGTGTTTGTGGAAAAGAATCAGAAGGAAGGCCAACAAGGTAGATATCCTCATGGGGCTCTGTTACAGAGAAGCTAATCAGGATGAAGAGGCAGAAGAAATATTCTATAAGCAGTTGGGAGAAGTCTCACAATCACTAGGCCTTGTTCTCATGGGGAAATTCAACTTACCAAATATCTGCTGGAAATACAACACAGCAGAGATGAAACAGTCCAGAATGCCCTGGAGTGTGTAGAAGAAAAGTTCCTAGCAGAGCTGGTGAGGGAGCCAACTAGGGAACGCACTCACCGGACCTATGGTTTGTGAACACAGAAGGACTGTTGGGTGATGTGATGGTTGGAGGCCATCTGGGGCACAGCTATCACAAAATGATTAAGTTTTCAGTTCTTAAACTAAGGAAAGTGGCCAGCAGAACTGCCACCTTGGACTTCCAGCAGGCAGACTTTCGCCTGTATAAGAGACTGGTTGAAGGGCAGTCCTGAAGAAGCTCAGGAAGGCTGACATTCTTCAAGGAGGAAATCTTAAAGGCTAATCAGGAGCAGGCTATCCCCATGGGCCAAAAGACAAGGTGGTGGGGAAGACTAGCCTGACTGGACAGAGAGCTTTGGCTGGAACTGAGTAAAAAATTTAGACTTTATGACCTTTGGAAGAAAGGGCAGGCAGCTCAGGAGGACTACAAGGATGTTATGAGGTTCTGCAGGGAGAAAATTAAAAGGGCCAAAGTCCAGGTAGGACTGAAGCTGCAAGTAACTTCATGTTGAAAAATCCAGAGAAAAAGCACTATCAGGAGAAAATATGTTCCTTGATCCAACAAAAGCATTTCTGGTTGCTGATCTGTAAAGATTGTTAAAAACATGTGGTTTTTCTTCCTTTGTAGAAGAGGAAAATATGTTGAAAGATCAAAACTTCCAACAATTAAATAAAAATGCTTCCAACAATTAAATAAAAATGCTCCCTTGCTACTCTATTAGATCCTGAAAAGTCCTCCCAAAAGATCCATTTAACTGAGGATTTCTCAGATAAATACAATACAGATGTTTTGCTGGACAGTCTGTGAGGAGATGCCTTTATTAGGAGACACAGTGGTCCTGCAACCCCTTCTTCACACATGTATCACAGCAGAGGCTTCCTACTGAGACCATCCAAGAAAAGTTCTCCCAGCTTCACTTCCAATTCACACAATAAGCCCAACATTTAGCCTTGAAATAGTCACAATTTCCCCAAAGACACTGAGATATGGAAAACACCAGGATATCCACACGTTCTGCCTCATGTGAGTGGCCACCTGATGGCCACAGACTTTAGCGTAAATGCCACTGTCCAAAGTTTGCGGATACTTCTCTCAGATTTTACATTAGAAGGCTTGGTTTGGTCTTTGGTGTATTACATTGAAAAAATGACTTTTTTTTTTTTTGCTCAGAAATGCTACATATTCCATTCCACTGTGGCATTTGTAGTATGTCATGAACTTTAACAAGACAGACGGAACACAGTCAGCCAGATTTCACTACTGCTTCTTGGGTTTATGTTTGTTTACTTTAATCTTCATTGTGTCTGAATCTGCCCTCAACCAAACAAAGCACTTTGATCAGGCCAAATCTTAAAAAAAGAAAACAAAACACTGGCACAAGAATATTCTTAGGCTATTGGTGATTAATATATATACAGTGTTAGTTTAGTGCCATCAAGTGACCAAAAATATGAAACAGCACTCCTATTTTTTTCCAGGTTTCTTTTTGTTTTGTTTTGTTTTTAATCTAAAGAAAGCTAATATGTTATCCTTTCAATATAAGCACATGCAAATAGCTTCCCAAGCAGTTTATCATCTACATTTAGGGCATTTCAAGAATGAAATTTTCAAGTAAAAATTCTAAAGTTAGTTTCAAAATTTTCTCCACACATTGATACCTCAAGGTCTCCTCTGTTTTCACAGTTTATGAGGTTTGAAGCACTTCACTCACCTCTGGCTGAAATCTTTGCTGTGTAGAACTCAATAGGAGATGTCTCCAAGGTGAAAACTCATAACAGTTTTTATTGTGTGGTGGTGTCCAAAGGCTTGGACAGAGGGTTTTTAATGAAGGATATCATAAACTGTGTGTATCAATCTTTATTTTGTTTTCTGAAATGCAGTAGCTATCTCTGTCACAAACAAGAGTCTTAAATGGATTGAAATGAATGCACCAAGAAAAATGTTTAGGTTTTAATATGTCCACTTATTATATGATCAAACTTTGCACAAGCAAACACAGGTAATATAAACTTCTAAGAATATATTTCTGGAAATTATTTTTCCAGATTTTGTCTGTCTAAAATAAATGTAAATACATTTCAAATGCTCATTAATGTAGAAGATGAATACATAGTAGGTTTTTGATTTATTAGGATGGAAATAATCTCAGAAGCATCAATCTGAGGGGGAGTGAGTTTGTTTTGTCCTGGCTATATCACACTGATTTCCCACCAGAAGACAGAAATGTGTATCAGCCATCAGGTAAACTTAAGGCCTAGAACAGGAAGAAAAGCAATGCGAACACTTTACTAAACACACTAGAGAGTGAAGGGAGAAGTTGGCAGAGCTTCCACAGACAGGACAGTAAATAGCAGTGTTTTAAAAGTCCCAGCTCATGCCTTGGTGTGCAATAAACAAGCTTCAAGGTTACTGGTCTGTCAGGGCTTGCTGTGGTTGAGAGCAGAGCAAAATATCACTACAAATCATATTTGTTACCTGGTAGTCCCAATAGCAGAAATAGCACCACAGGTGATTTTGTAAAAGTATTTTCTTGATAGTTTGTTGCATCTCCTCCTTTACAAATTAATTCCTGTATCGTCTGTAGACAGTTGGTACTTGTGGTTACAGGTTCTGGTGAAATACAAGCAAGAACAAACCTTTGTGGTGGTGCTATTTCACAAGAGCTTGTGGTTTACAGTTAGAAAAACCCTGAAAAAATCGAAGGCTCTGCACATATCTTCTAGTTTTTAGAGTACTTTCATGTATTGGGTGGCAGTGTCCTAAGGGCAGGAGAGCTGTGTAATCAGTACTCATATATTTAGACACTGCAGCATATTTAAATGTGCAAAAACTTCCTGTCTATTCATTGTACTTCCTCATGGTTTGTTTCTGACTTTTCTATGAAATTACAAAAATTTATAAGTTAAAAACTAAGTTATAACTAAACTAATTTATAAGTTAAAACTTTCTAAATATCTTGAGAAAAAGGTGGGGAGGAAAAAGTTGTTCAATATCTGGAGACACATGACAGTGACAAGAGCACAAATAATAGCACAGACCAGAGAAACACCTGTTGTAAAGATATATACATTTTCTGGCAAAAAATTGAAATACATTTTTTAAAAATACAATTCCTTTAAACATCACTCCTAAATGAGAAGCTTTCAAATTGTGGAAAGGTTTTTGTACTGGGATTGATTGAAAAACACTGGTCAGAGTAGAGGAAAACTCGAATGTCAATCAAATTCTGTCAGTAATTGACTAGTAGTATCTTACCCTGTCCATCACAACATTTCCTTTTATTAATGGCATTTGCTTATGCTCTCATCACTTAATTTAGACTTCTGGAGTCTTGCTGGTTTCATTGACTTTCTTATCATCCAGGTGCCATCACCAGTGACTAACATAGCTCTACTGCTGTAATAGGTTTAATGGCATGGGCCACAATATCCTGTCACATATTATACAAATACAAACAAGAGATGGTCCCTCTCCCAGAGAAATAACTTTCTTCTTACATAAAGAGGTAACAAATCCTTACAGTCAGATGAAGGAAAATAACCAGAGTTAAAACTATTCAACACAGAGGTACAACTGGCTAAAAGAATGCAGCCACATGTAGGACATAGATATGGTGATCCATATAGTGATGAAAAACCATACTCCTGTCTTTTTTCTTCTGTTCCTGTCTTCTGAAACCACCACAGCTCATTGCTTAAGTTGTCAGCCAGAGTGCTGTATCCTTTAATGCCTGACCATTATAGATGCTGAGCATAGATGCTTCCTTTGAAGCATGGATTTCAGGTTCAAAATCTCAGAGGAAGAGTAGGTACCTTTTGCTTCAGACTTCTAAAAATTCTTGGGTACTTGAAGTATGTCTTTGCAGCATGTGAAGTCTTTAATGTTTACCATCCAAGAGCGACAAGGCAAATACTCCTTCATGGTCTAAACCATCTTTCCAATATCCTTTTAAAAGAAGAGATCAGGTAACTTGAACTTCTTCCATTAATGGTCTTTTGCTTTAGGAATTTCAAAAAAACGTAAGTATCAGAAGGCATACAGCATGAAGAGCTGTTCAATTTATATTCTGCATATTGCTGAGTGATGTAGGCCAAAGTAGTTTCTCACACCCTATTCTGTTCCAATTCTTTGAACAGAAGGCTATTGAAGTCAAGCCATTATAATGAGGCAGCAATATCAAATACTGCATTTTTCTCTTTCATATCAGACCAAGTGGGAATTCTAAATGTATCAGACCAAGTGGGAATTCTAAATGTGATCCTGTAAAAACTACCATATGCTTATGAGTACTGAGCAGAAGCTCTAGCTTGGTTTTGGAAATTTTTTAGAAAACACAAAACCCCAGAATGTCACCTCTGCTCCTCTTAAAATGCAAAAGACTGCTTTTCCTCTCTCCTTCGAACCAGTCAGCTGATAGCAGATATGTTTCCACCACAATTAAAAGTACAACTTACAAAACAGCTATATGAGCAGTGTCCTTCATGTCCAGGGAACTTTCCCTCCACAATGCTGCCTGGTGTTAGCCTGTCCAGGCATGTCTGATTACTATGAGATCAACATGGTCACAGAGATTTTGAAATGCTGAAAATGTGCTAAAGTTACTCCTGCATATGTGTGAATATGGCAATGGGTATGTTTAATCTTCAGGGCAAATTTGGGGTTGCTGTTAACAAATAATGCAGACATGGCTCATTTTACTCAGCTATAGTAGCTGTACCTTAAAATTGAGTGTCTAAGACAGTCATCTGGATGCTCCCCAGAGTGAGCAGAGATCCTACAGGAAGAAATCCATACCCTTTAGGCGTGATGTCCAAGGTAAGAACAGTGAATCACCCATCTCTCTCCATGACATACAGTAGAAGTAGAAGCATGGGAGACTGTCTTAGACTAAAGGCTTAACTTGCATATTGGCTAAATTTAGATGAGAACAATTCATCCTTAGTGCTTCAAGTGCAATTATTTCCTGAAGAGGTTCTGTTCTAAACAACTGCTCTGAATAGAAGTGTTGTTTGTATTCATTTGTCACTTCTCTAGCTGCTATAAAAAATACATATAACTCTATTGACTGGTGACAGAGAAGAAAGCATTTTCCACTTTAGAAAAAAATCTAAATCTTATATTCAGAAATATAGTCATAGGACTTCTCTATTACACATCATACAAAGCATGCCAAGTTTTCTAGATGGGAAAGAAGAACGAAAGGCCTTTATATATTTGTTGTACATTCTTCAATATATGAAAAGTCTAATTGGTTTATGCAGGCCTTAGCTGTGCTGATCTTGTATCTCCCCAGTTGATCACAAGTATTAGCTTTTAGATAGGACTTAGGATAACATACGTTTGCTCTTTCTCTTTTCTGGCTTAGGGAAAGCGGGATAAAGTCAACCAATGCACAAGAATATATGTCAAAGAAATAATTCATTCATATACAAAATTAATCTAAATTATGCATATGTTTTACTGATTTAAAATGGAAGCATGAATATTATTCTTCAGTTCTTCTTTGCAGCAAGAATGCTGTTGGACAGAGAGTTGAAGCAGCTACTACATAAATAGCCTAACACATCTGTGACTATTACCTATGCAAAAAATATAGGCATTTAAAATAGTCTTCACTGAAACATTTTAAGAGTTTTAAAGGCCAACTATGTAAGCAAATTAAACAGTTTAGTTCTGCATCTCCATCCTTCTGCTTTATTTTCCCTCTCATACATCCCAGGAAAAAACCCTCTGCCAGAACACTGAACCCGTAGACCAAAAAAAAGGAAGACTTCTGATTTTTCCATTTACAGAGTAGGATTTAAACATTCCTTTGTGTTTTATACACATATACTCTTCGATATCTAGTCACATGCACTTGCTCATGAGCAAAGGAATAAAACAATGTATTCATCAGCTAACTAATGTTCTGCCAACAACTTAACTGTGCCCATTCAAAATGAGGGAAAACCCAATGACATTACAAGTTACTTTTTAAACTTACATTTAAGTGATATGTCGTAGTGGTGGATAAAATGGAAACTGCTGTTTAGTCTGTAAGGTTTATTGAATACAGCTTTTGCATAGAATAGCTATTCTTAATAGATCCTCCCTCCTTCCCTGAGACTTTTCAGGTTTTCTCTCACCACCACTGTCCATGTTTATTTTCATTACTATGAAATAAATTACAGCTCCATTGTCCTGTGGACTATATGAAACAAGCTTACTAAAAGGATTTTCCTTAGAACACCAGCTATACTGAAAAATGACTCAAGGGCTCATCCATTTTTCAAATGAACATTTGTGGCACCACATTTAGCAGCTCTACAGCAGAGCAGAGTGACTCATGCATCTAATGACATGAAGTATGTATGGGTACTGGAGGGAAGCCAAGTCATCAGCTTCATAAAGTAGCTGGAACACTGAAGGGGTGTGGGAGTATCTTACTCGATGAACACATTGGGCTGTTTTTTCCATATAGTTCACATGTGTTCCAAATCTGTTTCAATGAAGTAAATATATTCTTTTCTGTTACAAATTTGTCTCTGATCTTTAAAATTTACATGCCTTTAAAGAGACTAAATTAGTATTATTTTCTTTCCCAGCAGTGCAGAAATATAAAAGCATACCAAATTATTTCTGGATTACCATGCACTCTGCCTTATTTTATGAGTCCTCTTCAGGATGCTTCCAAAATGAAACGTAGGGATCTGTATATGCAGTGTGTACCAAACCAGTGGCTGAAAATCCAGCCCTCAAATTCTAGAGAGATTAACCTATGAAAACGAACTTAGTAATGCTAGCAAAGGAGTACAGAGACCTAAAGGAGATGCAATCCTTCAAGGAGTACTAAAACCAAACCAATTTATAATCAAGTACTGTATTTCAGAATGGGTGTGGTTTAGAAGGATTTCACTGGAAACATTTATTTTACCTAAAATCTTCCATTTAAATTGACATGTAAAATAATTGTACCAGTTTCTGTCATCCTTGCCTTTACAATTTGACTTATAGAACACCTTTAAACGTTGACACTTTAAATCTGCCTCTAGGATTATTTTTTTCTCCATGGAAAATGGTGAATTACACATTTGTTTATTGATAAAAATTATTTTAATTAAAATAGATTTTAAATCAAACACACACTGTGTGCACATATAAATAGACTTACAACTAGCTCAAAAAATCTTAGCAGAATTTAGTACAAGAAAGATGATTACAAACTAGTTTAAATGTGTTCAGAATGGAGCTGGCAATTCTATCATGAGGGTAAATTTTACATGATTGTTTTTAATCTAATGGAGTTTCTGCATGTACCTCCAGGTTTTCACTCAGGTCACAGCAACAAGTAAGCCATGACACATCCAATTGTTGTTGATTTTGTTATCGTTACTATGGTAGAAGCAAGATGTACCAGTTAAGGATTTATTTATTATTCTAGGCTCTGAGTACACACACAGTGAAAAGACTGTGTGTATCACAGAAAACTAGGGCCAGTGTTTCCCTTGCAGAAGTTAGTCTGTCCTAAACTTCTCCTGAAAGCAAAACTATTCATTCATATCTTTCAAAAAATGCTTTCTTTACCAAAATGCAAACTTAAATGTCATTGTAACAAGAGGTAACAATGTTGGTTTTTTCCCCATGAAAAAAAATGTGTTTCTGTTTTCTGACTAGTTCTACTAACAATAAGCTAAAGTACTCTTTACTAGTTTTGCCTTTGGTTAATGTGTCATAGGTTGGCTATTGACATATCTTTCAGAATAAATATATTATTGGATGAATCCTTGAACTACACTCAGGAGTCTTTTATACTCCCAACAGGAACTTCACCATTGACTTCAACAGTTGAGGTTAAGCCTACTCCGAACATGTTTAAAAATGCCCAATAGAATAGAATGGATTGACAAGAAACACTTCAGCATTGTATTTAATGAAGCTTTTTAGATACCTGAAAGACCAAACTTTAGTGGTTAAATGCCATGGGGAATATCTGCCAGAAACCAAAAATGAAAAAAAAAAATTAAAAACAACGTGGAATGTTTGAAGTCAAATGCCAGGGATCCAGTGAGCCGATGGAAAAAATACAGGTTTATTAGTACCCCAGAGATATGGTAGCATATCATGAGTGATAGCTGTATATAAGAATTCTAGGGAAAATGGGCACAGTAAATCAGGGGATGATGATTCAATGTATATTGAATTCAGTAAGAGACAAAAGATACTGTTCCTGGTGAAAATTAAAAGGAGGAAGCAAAATTACGTTATGATTCAGGTCTATTTTTCATGATAGACTACAGCTCAAAAGGAGGAAGTTGGTGTTTTTTCTGATGTATTCTGAGCAACTAATGAAGGTATTCAAGAAGCTTGCCCATGAGATAACAATGGATTTCAATCACTTGAATACAATAGTTTGAAGAACAATATGGCAGGACACAAAATGTTCATCAAGTTATCATACTATTTTAGGGATGAACTTTTGCTTCACAGTACAGAGGAAGTTACAAGAGACATTACCAACTGCAACTGCATGACAAGTAGAGAGGAGCTCACTCCGACTCTAAAGGCTTTACTTTAAAAGAAAGTAAACTGAGTGAAAGTGATCATGACACATTTGACTAAAATAGACTTCCCTACTCTGCGCAAAAGAGGAAGAAAAAGCATGTCAGCACTGCCAAATATGGATTGCATTGTTATGTAGAAATAGTTAAGCTAGCTTTAATCAAGCTAGTCTAGGTACTAAAAGCAGGCTCGTCATAACAGCATGCCATTCTATATGAGTTAATTAACCTCCTTTCTGTACAGTCTAGGTCTGAGCTCAGTCATTTAAAGCTAACCTAGATTTTCTACAGAGAACAATACTCATTTTTAATTAAACATACAATAGCAAGCTATCTTGATGTGAACAAAAGGAAGGAAAGGAAGCTTAAGTAGGCTGTATTAACATCACATTAAAAGCTCTTCAAAGATATGAAGAAAGAAGTCACAATAAGGGGACATAACTGAAGGGTAACATAAAAGAATACGAATAAAAGAATAAAATTACAAAGCCTACAGTACAAAATGAGTGACAGGTAAAAAAGAGTATAAAATGCAACAAGAAAGTATTCTGAAAATACATTATAAGTGCCCAGATACTTAGTTAAATTTATCTTACCATAGAGCTTAAAGAAGGAATGAGCTAAAATCTATGTAAATTTTATGTAATCAAGTTAATAGGGCCCAAAGAAATTCACTTAATAATATACCAGAAACAATCTCCGAAATGCTAAAAGGCTATATAGGTTTAAAGAGACAAGAAAAGGATAAAATTCATCTATCTAAGGAAAGCTGGTCTAAAGCAATCCAGATTTATTTTGATGTCAAGGAATAACCTAGAATAAATTTCACGATTAAGAAGGCACCATAAGGTTGTCAGGAACAGATGCTCTCACACTACTCTAATGCCTTTTTTTACAATCAATTTCACTGATTCGGTAAAAAAAGAGGAACAGTAAGTATCATAGGTCTTGAGTTTAGTATCATTTAGACATTATCCCATTACAGTTTCATTAAAACAAAAAGCAAAAGAAACATAATTTTCATGAAAGCACCAAGCAATTGGCATGCTGCTTTAAAAAATCAAACTTGGAGAGAACCTGCAATGAGAACCCATAAGGATCTGTTGTCATTTCAGTTCTATTCAGTATTTGCATTAGTGATTTGCAAGGTGCAACAGAATACAGATATATTAAAAAACCTTGTTCTCACCACTGTGAGAGCTAGAAGACAATATCAAATTTCAAAACTATTTTCTTAACTAGGATAAATGTCTAAAGTTAGCAAGATTAAATCCTCACAGCTAAGGCAAAATATTATACCTGATAAGAACCTACATATATAGGAGAAAAAGTGGAGAAGTAGATGGCATTATGTTCGAATCAGTTCTGAGTAGAAATTTCTGTCACAATAAGACAAGCAAGTTCTTACTGAGATGTATTTATGAATGTTCCTCTCATATGTAACACATGGGGCATAATTACTGCACTCCAGTTGGTGTTGATGCCTTATATCCTAAGATAAAGGCAAAAGTCATACTGGAAAGAAGGCAGAATAAAGCTGGAAGAATAAATAACTTATGAGTGCAGTCTATAAGAAAAGTGAAAAAAATGTTTAGTCTATGAGAGGATGATATACATATCCTCACAAATAAACAATTACATGAATAAGTATATATTTATACAAAATATTTATTAAAACATATGTGAGGCACATTAATACCTTTCACCTTCAAGTACTGCATTCAGCTCTGGGGTCCTCAACACAGGAAGGATATCAGCCTGCTGGAGCAAGTCCAGAGGAGACCACCAAGATTATTGGAGGAATGGAGCACCTCTGCTCTGAGAAAAGGATGAGAGAATTGGGATTCTTCAGCCTGGAAATGCGAATGTTTCCGAGTGACCTAACTGTGTCCTTCCAGTACCAGAATGGAGCCTACAAGAAAGATGGAGAGAGACTATTTACAAGAGCATGTAGTGACAAGGACAAGGGGTAATGTCATCAAACTAAAAGAGAGAAAGTTTAGATTAGATGTGAGGAAGAAATTCTTTAATGTGAGGGTGGTGAGGCATTGCAACAGGTTTCCCAGAGAAGTGGTGGATACCCCATCCCTGGAAATGTCCGAGGCCAGACTGGATGGGGCCCTGAGCCATCTGGTCTAGTGGAAGGTGTCCATGCCCATGGTGGGGGCGGGGGGGTGGAACTACATGGTTTTTAAGGTCCCTTTCAACCCAAGCCTCTTCCATGATTCTGTGATTCCATGATTTCCACTGGAAACATGACAAGGAATGCAGCAAAGAAAAATCAGGTTGGCTATTGGACAAATATATATCCACAGATGCTGTTAGAAGTTTGTACAAGCTACACACAAATGTTGCAGATTTTCTCCAAACAGGTTCTTTTACAAATTGGTTAGAGAAATAGTTTGTGCAGATGATAGAAGTGGTTTTCAAACTGTGATCTATTGCCTCCTTAGATTCTGTGAAGTACTCCTGAAGAGGATCCTGAAAGACAATTAGCCAAAGTAAACCTGTCTTCTGTAAATACAACAGTTCTCCTATTTATGTCCACAAATTGAAAATATTTGAGTAACACTGATCAACATATACCTGAATCCATCTGAGTGCGGAGAGTACCTCAGACAATCTCTTGAGGTCTAGAAGCCAGTAATTCTTTTAATTTCTACGTGAAAAATTATATCCTCTCCATGAATCCATTTTTCCAACCTATAAATATGCAAAAAGTAGGAATTTTTCTACTGCACAAGAGATCGTGTCTGTAAACGCAGAATAAATTGTTCAGATACAGTGGCAGTTCAATGAATCGAAGGGATTTTACACCAAGTAAGAGATTTTACTTAACTCCTCTTTCCATAGAGGTCTTTCTAGGCAATGATAGGACTTGAACAAACGGCATGAAGCTGAGTCAGGGGAGGTTTAGGTTGAGTATGAGGAATGTTTTTCAACCAGGGGATGGTTGGGCACTGGAACAGGCTCGCCAAGGAAGTGGTCACAGCCCCAAGCCTGACAGAGCTCAAGAAGCGTTTGGACAGTGCTTTCAGTGCATGGCGTGACTCTTGGGGATGCCCTGTCCAGGGCAGGGAGTTGGATCCCTTCCTACTCCGCATATTCTGTGATTCTAGGCTTTGAACACACCTCCTGCCCGGACAGCTTCTGTCACACGTATTACGGGCACAATGATCTCACTGCAGTGGCACTACATTTAAAACTTGTATTTCAGTCCATGTAACGAAGCTGTTTCACAATGTAATACAGCGTGAGCTTCCCTCCGTGTGCGCCGCGGAGGCCCCGAAGGCCCGCAGAGACACCGCAGCCCGGGCGAGGGCGCAGAACCCTCGGTGCCGACTGACTCCGTTTCCCCGGCCTTTTCCCTGTGCCACCTTCCNCGGCGGGGCTCCGGAGAGGCCGCGGTGCAGCGCCGGGAGGAGAGCCCGGGCGCTGTGCTGCCCTCGTTGTTGCTGTTGAGATGAGGTGGCTGATGGTTCCCCTGAGTTAAGGCTGAAAAGGGTGTAGAAAAGACCTGGGAAAACAGGAATGCTGCTTGCCTTGCATAAACTGCATGAAAAATAGCGTCTAGTAGATTTTTGTATATTAGTTTGTTCTCAGTTGTGTTTGTGGCATGGAGCTGTGCTTCACTGTAGTTTGTTGTAGTTTGTTGTGATATTTTTTCCTTTTTTTTCGCTGAACACTGTAGTCAGTGTACTGTCAGCCCTTGAATTACAGACTCTGTGTTGTCTCTTTAAAGCTTTAAATTCAATTTGCACGCTCCTATTTGCTGACTGTAATCTTTGTTTTGTTTCTGAACGTACAACAAAGGCTTATCACACATGCTTGAGTGTATCCTGAATTTACTTTCTTACTTTTAGGTAATGTCCCACTTTTTGCCTGGCTTAGCTGTATCTGTCTTGTCAAAAAATTTCAAAATCATTTGCAAACCTAATATTTCCACATAGGAAATCTCTGTGAGAGCAGTAGGTCAGCATGGGTCACACAGCAGGACACCACATTCTCTGGGGGGATCAGGGATCCCCAGTTGTTTCCTGCTGCGGGAACCAGGGAAACAGCAGGCTGGTCCTGTGCGAGCCCTGCGCAAGTTCCTGGTGCAGGTCTCTGCTGGTTACACAGCACTGTTTATTGTTGATGAGAAAACCACATGATGAAGAGCTGGACTCACTCTGTCCATATTAATTCTGATTCATAGCTGTACAGTCCATGAAGCTACCACATCCTCTGAAGTGTTTTTTTTAAGTACAGATGTGTTCTGGATCACCTTTTGTCTTCTTGTATATCTTGTTGCTTTGGGGGGGCTGCTGTGATTTCAGTTGTGTGTAAGGGGCTGCAGGCAGAAAGGACAAACTTCTGGTGTAGAAGAAAAAGAGAAATATTTTTAATTGTAAAGAAAATGTCTTAATTGTAGGAAAAGCAAGTAAAATGACTGTGTTAGCTGTGTTATGGATTTAATGTAAATGGCCTTTTTTTTTTTTTTTTGGGAAAACTGAGAAAAAAAGACCAAAAATCAGACTTGTCCCAAAGAACCCAAATGGGATCCAAATCCCTTCTAAAAAGCCCTGAGAACAAACTCAGCATATCAGTATCAGCATTACTGATCTACAGTTATTGATGATGAGAACTTTTTTCTTTGCTCCTACTTGAGCGCATATCAGGATCTTATTATTTGAGCTTGTAATATGAGCACTTCATGAAAGATCAGTCTCATTCTCATTTGCACTGGCAACTTTTCCTATATCTGCAAACCTGTTTCTCTCTTTCTTCCCCTTGCCTAACAAGGGGAAGAAAGAGAGATATGCTAATTGATATTAGTATAAAATCTGAGTAAATTCATATGTTTTGTACCCTATATCAGGTCCCTCCCTCCCCGTCTTTTCCTGTGCTTTTCTCAATTAGGAAATCTTAAAAGCATTTAAGTGATTTAAAATATTTTGAGCTTAGAAATATCAGATCAGAAACACTGTATTTTTGTTGTGTTTTGTCCTTATAGTTCTACCTTAAAACAGCAAAAAACCAGCTTGCTATGACTTAATTGAAGGGACACATTCTGAGAATTTTTTTTACCTAGGTGCTGGGTAGCTGTTAGAGACACCAACTTCTGCTTGAAAGCTTTGCTTGATCTTTGTATCCTTGGGGTAGATATTTCCTAGTGAAACGAACAGGCCTTCTTAAAATTTTGTGGCAACTGCATTTGATGTGTGTTTTCATTTGGGGTTTGTTGTTATTTTTTTGGTTTTTTGTTATGTGTACATTGCTTTCTACAAAACTTTAAGCTGTAAAAGTTCCAGTTAAGAGTAGTGTGAAACTTAGTAAGTAAGAAGTTAATCTTCTTATGCAGTTGTTTTGGAGGGAAGGAAGATCAGATTAGTTTTAAGTGATCTGAAAAAAAAAATTCTTCTTAACTAATTAGTCCACTTTAATATCTAGTTACATAAACCTTCTTTTCTGACTATATGCCATTTTCTAGAAGAAAACAAGAAAATGCTGAAATGTCCTGTGTCCAGGACAGTTTATTTAATCCCTAAAATCATCATCCTTCATGAACAGCAATCTTTTTTTACAAACAATTTTAGTTACAAACCATCAAATTAGATCATGTGGTGTTTGGCTCAGGTTGTTGCTTTCTTTATAAATTGATTTCTCACTTCTGCTGGCAGTATGCCCAAATGCAGACAAGTGTAAATGCTTGGTACGGGGTCTCTCTATACGGTGCTGCTGGTTTGTCTTGCACCCTGCTTATCTTCCTGTGTGAGGGGTTCCTCTCTTCTGCTGGAAACATCACTCACATGAAGCAACCTACTGGCAGCATCTAGGTGCTGCAGATGGCTCTTTGGTGTGATGGTTGCTTGGGCATTGGATTTATATTTAGTTATTTATTTGTTTATTTTATCAGTAGCCTTCTCTTACTCTCTTGAGACAAAATATGCATAATGAAGGCTTTTCTCCAAAGATCAGCAAATGAGTCCTACAGCTGGCCTATACATAATTTGTTCTTGTTGGGAGGAGGAGGTTTAATTTTAGAGTTGGTTTTGCATAGCTGTGTGCTGCTGCTAGGTTGGGCTGCCCTGCTTTTTCATCCCTGACAGTTTCCTTCTGTTATCAGGACTGTACTTCCAGTTTCAGGTCAAGTGATTGTGCAAGGTGTGCAAGGTGATCACCCTCTTGAAACCCGTGTGTCCAAGTAGCTTTCCAGCATGTGCTTTTCTGATGAAAGGACAAAAATAGAAGAGCTTCAATCACAGATTATTAATTGAAGGCAGGATCAATGGATACATTTCCTGGGTGGTATAAACAGGATTTTGCCAAGGCACTGGTCCCTGCATGGTCATTCCTGTGTCCAGTTTAAATAAGTCCAATGCTTCAGTTGGTAGGTGAAACTGGTATATAAAATAAACTGTGGACTTGTTTTGTTTTCTTTTTTTCCCTCCCAGATGTTGTTGAATGTCTGAATCTTTTTCAAACTGAAGTATGGAGGGACATGCACATCAAGCAAAGTAACAGTAAAATTCTCAAATAGACTAAGCCTGATGCAGCACACTTCTGTTTGGAGGATATTTTGTAGCATCTTGGCAGGAGTTACAAACCCCAGGTTGTAGTTTGTAAAGGGTGATTGGCTTCTTGGCTGCCTACTCAGAACAATGCTTGGAATGTTTGGGTGCCTTTGGGTTCCCAAACCTTGTGTATTGGGAATGACCTCATGCAAGCTGAAGTTTTGCAAGTGTTTTCTTGCTACTCAGTGCCGAGTTTTCTTATGTGTCTTGGGTGTGTTCTTGACTCATATTCCTCAGACCTTTTCTGAGTGGCAATTATATGGTGGCTCTTTGAAAAACGAAGTGAGTTCTGTTTTTCTTGGCAAGATGGTTACCTTTTCCTTTTTTCTACCTGGAGCTGTTTCTCAAAGGAATACTGATTCCCTTCACAAGAAAATACCTTCCAACTGACTGGCATATGAATTTTTCAGTTATTCTTAATACAATCTTTCTGGGACTATATGAAGACAGGAATTTGAAATAGGTCTTCAAGCAAAATTATGTTGGCATGCTTTAATTTACCTCTCCCCTTAAGTGTAGGTGCTTAACTTTTAAGCTCAAACAGCTCCTCATAGACTGTTAAAAGATTAACTCTTTACTCTACCAGATTCTGTATACTTCTAACACTGTGGGGATTGAAGATGTTCTGGCACAAAAGCTCTTAAAGCCTCCATGAAAGTTATCTGGGGGGATGTAAGGATGTGTGTGTCTACACTGTACCAATCATCCATTGCTGTAGCTCCCACCCTCCCGGTATATACCCTCAGACAGATAGGCACAACTATACCTGAAAATCTTTTTTCCACTTTGGATCTGGGAGACTCCTTGTGTTATTTAAGTTGGTGGTGTTGGTTTTTCCAGCTGTGTGAGTTGTTATAATAAAAGATATTCCCTTATCTTGCATGTTCTTCCTTCTTCCCACTCCAAGCTGCTGCTGCTGTTGATTTTTGGATGCAGAACGTGCATTAAACCTGAGGTGTAACAGTGTAAGTGCCTTTCCACCCACTCTAAAGCTCAAGGCTTCACCATAGTGGCAGTGGTGGCTACTGATTTATTTTACCCTGGAAAGTGAACCTGCCTCTTTCCTAACATCTCTTGAAAGCAGAGCTGCTGTGTGGGTTTGCTGCAATCCAAAAGGTAAAGTCTTGTTCCTGACCACCTTGTTCTTGTGCCTGACCCCTTCTCATGGTACTGTTTCTGGTATTCCACGTACCATTCCATGTGCAAAACTATCCTGGGAAAACTCCACAGCTCTGAATAGAAGCTTGTGTTATGGTCCGTCTGCTAATGTGATAACTTCTTAAGTCAAAATTGGCTGGTGCCCACAACTGGAAGTAGTTTTTGAGGCATTACAAGTGTGTGTGACCAGCAAAGTTACTGAAGCTGCCTTTTTTTTTTCCTTCAGTTTGCATTTTTCAAATATTACACGTAGTAAAAAAATACAGTCATCTTGGAAGTTCTCTGAAGGTTTGTTTGCTGTTGGTGAGACATCGAGGATAAAGGCTGGACTGTTAAGAGGCTATAGTATAAGGCATTGAACGTCTTGCAGACTCTCAACCCTTATAGCTCCTTCCATGGGGTCTGAACTTCTTTGAAAATCTTGTCTAATTTGTCTCTGTGTCATTTTCAGAATAATATGTTGGGGTTTTTTGGTTTTTTTTTTTTGGTAGCCTAGTATGTCAAGTTCATTGTAGAAGAAAAAAAATGGTCAATGATCCCTGAAGATATGGCTGTGGCTTACTAACTTGATCAGTGTGTTGCAAACCATTGAATAGCATAGTGACCACAACATTTGTAGGCATAAACCTGTCTTTATTAGGGTGCAAGCATAAAAACATCCTGTAATAAGCTTTAAGGTGTGAGTTTTATTGCTGGATTTCAAAGGATTTTGTGTCAACAGATATTTGAGTTGCTTTCCAAGCTATAGCATTACCTTTCTCTAAGTAGATTTTTAATAAAAACTCATTAATGATTTATACTTGGGAAGTTTCAAGTAACAATTGGGCTATTAATTTTGAAAATGGATCAAAATTACCACTTGCTGGTAATAAGAAAAATGTCTCAAACTTGATCCTTTTCTGTTTGCCTGAAAAATAACTTTGTGATATTTGTTTATTACTGTATTACAGGAATACAAAGATTTAGAGCACCAGGCAAAGGTATTTAATAGAAACTGAAGGGATCTGCTACAAATATGTAAGAACAAGAACTGGGCTTTGTTTGTTTGTTGGTTTGTTATTTGGTTGGGGATTTTTTTTTAGATCCTGGTTCTTGCTGATAATTTAAAAGTGGAAAAAAATTAAAACCCTTTTTCATTTTAGATACCAAAGCATTTGGTGCATTACCCAGTTAAAACTTTTGATTTGCCTGACTAACTGCTTAGATTGAGGGGGTTTTATGTCTTGGGATCAGACTTGAAGGCAAGGAAGAGTAGACTGGGGACAGATTTACTTATTGTTGCTTGTCTTGACATTGATTTTTTTTGATCCAGGTTGCTATTCCAGGTCAGTGTGATAGTCATAGGCTTACAGTGTGTGGTGTTAATTACATAGCACTGGGAACAGTACACCTGCTCAGTGGCTGAAAACCAAAATATAGTTTTCAACTCTTACAGGTTTAACCAGTTTCTTATACAGGGTATCTCATGCATTCTCTGCCTACTGTTATTTGTTGATTTTTTTTTTTAAGTCTTCCTGTCATGTGCAGAATTAAATTACTATTTTAAATGTATGCTATACATGCATACAAATTCTTGTTGTAGGACCACATAGCAGATGATAGTATATAAATTTGGTATGCAGGTCACCTTGATATCACAAGTGTCTACCTCCTTTAGCTCTTTGGAAGGCAGTCAGCCCAAAGCCCAGCTGCTTAGTTGCATGTTGAAGATCCCCATTGCTGTAATTTTACAGCTATTATGATTGATGTCCTGGTTTTTTCAGGCCTTCACAACACTGTTTGCCTACTTATGCAACATGCCAGAGACTGATCTGTACCCTTGCTATCTGCAGATACTTGTTAAACCTCCTGGCAAGCCTGAAGTATCATCATGTGCAATGATGGTTCTCAAGAGGGACCCTGTTGATACAGTAACTATCAGTGGCTCTGTTTATTTATGTGAAAGATATTTCTTCTGTGAAGATACAAAGCTCTGACTGTACTCAAGTAACATGTGATGAAACTTGACTTTGACAACTCTTTGGATCATTAACACAGGCAAATTAAATTTAAATACTTGAGCAGTAAAGACTGAGATGAATTGAGAAATTCCAGAAGGTTATTCCCGAGATGATGCATCCTAATCTTCAGAGTTCATTATTAGCAGTAACTTGAACTGGTCTAGATTTGTTAGCCAATAGTGAGATGCAAGTCTGAAAATTTTGCTTTCACTTATGGTATCATATTAATTTTAAAAGGGGCAGTTTTTGTGACATAGTCTTGGGACAGGCAGTAAGCTTGTTCCAATTGCAGTGGGTGCTTGAGATTTCATTTGTGGAGATTTGATATCTGGGCTCTGTCTGCCTGCAGAAGTGACTTGTTGCAGCCTGAAAATATAGGAAAATGCAGTTAGAGTAAGTGGACTTGCAAGTAGAGTAGCAGCAAGCATAGAAATGCTAGGAAGAGGCTTCAGAACTACACGGAAGGCTCTGCAGAGAGTGGAGGGGAAGATAAATATGCAAAATGCACTTAGCCTATATGATGGACAGTGTTTGAGGAAAAATGCTTTAACAGCTTCCAGCACAGCATTACAACCCATTTTCCAGACAGCAAAGCTGAGGTCAGTGAGCAGGAGATCATTGCACAGGAGGTGGCTGGTCTCCAGCAAGAAGCTCTACAGCGATGCTGTCTCTGTAAGCCTGGAGAATGAGTATTCATGTGGAAGAGACACAGAGAGAATAGCAAAAGGATAAACTGGATGCTGCTAGCAAACATGGTATTTAAAAAGGAGTAAGCCTACAGTTTCCCCACAGTACCTATTTAGCTACATAAAGAGTTTATCTTGAGTTTTTGTGCATCTCTTTGCTTTTTTTTTTTTTCCTTCATGAAAGGAAACACTATCTGGTTCAGCAGCAGTGAGTGTTATGCTGGGGAAAGAATACCTCAAATTCTTAAATTCTTGCCTACAGCTTCTGGTTTTGGGAAGGTGATTTAATTTATTAAGTGACAAGTATACAAAGATACAATAGTTTCATAGAGGTAGTTATGAAAAATTTCAAAGAGAACTCTCTTGGTTTATGTATTTTGGCTTATGTTGAGCATATTATAATTATTGTGAATAAAAGCCAATGTTTTGATATAAAAACATGGCTTGTCTTGAGTACATGAGGGATGACTGCATTTACCAAAAACTTAAAAATCTAGTAAATACTAGTGCTGTCAACAGGTGAATTAGGAAAGAATATAAAAATGTGAGAAGTTTGGTAAAAGAATAGGTGGAGACAAAGGAAAGAGCCCGAGAGTGAAGAATTTCAGAAATTAATTAAATTGAACAGACATTGTAGTTTTCTTGGAAAAAAAAATAATTGTGGGACCATAAATGCCATTTCTCTGAAGCTCATGTTCCCTATGTCAATAGTGGCTATTTCCTGATGAAAGAGAATAGATTTTTTTCAAACAAACCTGGGTACTACCTTTGTTCTTGACTTTTTTATTTTTATTACTTAAATAATAATAATTATATGTATAATATACATATATATATAGTACACTTATACGTACTAGAAAGAAGAGCGTTTTACTGGTGAATTGCTCTTTATAAATCCTAACATAGCTTTATTAGAAAGCTTTAAAAATGTGATAGAACTTGCAAGATCTGAGTTTGCAAAATCAGAAATTTTAAGTTTGTCCTGGATGATTTCAATTGGATGATATGTTGAAAAATGGGATATAATAGGATATGAAACATAGTAGCTTCCTCACAGTTACTGAGTATAATTCCATATGGCACAGAATAACCCTTGGTAAGTTGGGGTCAGCTGTCTTGGCTGTGTCCCCTCCCAACTCCTTGTGCACTTCCAGCCTCCTCGCTGGTGGGGTGGGGTGAAGCAGAAAAGGCCTTGACTCTGTTTAAACACACTCAGTGCTTAAATCTTTGAATTATCAACAGTTTTCAGCACAAATCCAAAACAAAGCCCCATAGTAGATACTGCAGAGAAAACCAAGCCAAAAACAGCACAATGGGATCATAAAAAACTCTTTTCAAGAGAGGAAAGTAAAGATAAGGCCATTTTAAAAAAGCAGCAGAGCAGTAAGACAAAGTATCTTGGAAACACAAACAGTTTTGAGTATATAGACCTACTGTTGTTTGTAGTTGCAGTAAAACCTGTATTGTTATATTCTGTTTAAGATAACAACCACAACACAATCTTTAAGTGCACAAGATGTATTTTCAACACTGTTTTTTCCATTGTGAAGTATGCTTTTTAATGAACAGGTTGTTCGATTCACTCAGTTCATTTTGTGAACTCTTGACATATTTACTGCTGTTTGAATACTGCTCTGGGGACACTTGGTGTTTATTAGTGTTTTCACCGGCATTTCTAGTGAAGCACATCATGAGCGAAGTACAAAAAGCTCAAAATGTGGGTGCAAATAAATACTAAGTACTTGTACAGATCAACGCTGCACACAAGCAAGTTGTACTTCCAACTGAGGTTGTTTTTGTTTCTCCTGCTATGCCAGTATCCACTGGCATTCTCTACAGCTGAAATACTTAGTGACTGAGTGTTCACCCTGTTAGGAAGTTGTTGAGTTTTGATCACTTGCAGCAGTTTTAGTTATGTTGGTAGAGAAAGCATTTTTATGTTCTCCCTAATCTGGCCTATTTGCATTTACCTGGTACCAGCATTGGCATTACTATGATCCTGCAATTAAATACTTTCAAAGACTTCAGTTTCCTATTTTTGTTTTGTTGTTGTTGAGGTTTGTTGTTAATCACATTAGTCCATGAACGGGCTTCCTGAGGGCTGAACAGAGGTGTGGAGGAAGTACAAAATGTGGTTGATGAGGAAGGTAATGCTTCCTCAGAGGGCATCCATTGAGTGACTCAGTCATGTTGTAAAATCTGTGCCAGTTTTTTCACTTAACATTTTAGACCAGTTTAATTTGGCTTGGCTTCAAAACAATCTAATTCTATCCTTTCTAAGTGATTAGTTCCTGCCCTTCCTTTTTGTATCATTGCATATTTTGCCTGGTATACATTGATCAGGGCTAAAGCAGAAAGCCTGGCTATATTAAAATAGTTTCCACCTAAGCAGAAAGCCTGGCTGTATTAGAATAGTTTCCACCATTTGATTCTGATTTTGGTCAGAATCAAATATCTAACCTTATATGTATTGGAAGAGCATCAGTTGATCTTCTTCACAGATACACAGATTTTCCATATAGGTTGTTATTTTAAAAAGCTAAATTAATTAGGTATTGAGGTGTGGGATGCAGCAAAGAGATCAGTGAAAACTTTCCAAACACCTGATGTATAAATAATGTTTTATTAAGAGTGCTAACTATTTTCTCTAATAGTTAAAAATACTAAGTATTTTCTCTTAGAATAAAATATTTTTATTTTTAATTTGTAGGTTTTCACTGCTTCTTCTGAACCTGGAAGAATATTACTTTGAACAGCACACAGCTAATCATATTATAAATAGAGATTGCAAAGATGAAAGGTACAAAACTCTTACGTACCTTAATTTACTGGAGTCATTCTAGTCTCATGTATCTTGAACGCATGCACAACTTTTTTTTTTGTTGTTCCTTTTAGAAAATTCAGAGGGTCCCTAAAAATCTGTTCAAAGTCAATTATCTTTGAACCAGATGACAGTATCCAGCCCATTATCAAGGTAAGCAGTGCAAACTTAAATTTCTTGGTGACTAAGGATTCTCTTGAAAAAGCTTTTAAGAAAGACTGTGTATTTTTATAACTTGCTGCAGATACCATTGCGGGATTGCATTAGTATAAAAGCCCCAGAAGATAATGAAGCAAATAACCCTTTCACACGGTAGGTAAATTTGGGATACTGTATGTATTTAACTTCCTTTAAAGCCCAAATTCCTATCGTTTCAAATATCTTATTTACATTTTAGGAATACATCTGGAGGGATTTCTGTTGTATGTAGCCAGGTAAGACATGCATATAATAGATTCTTGATGTATAAATGGGTGAGGTTACATAAATGAGCAAGCTTATGTTCCTTAATGATATTTTTCCTCAAAGCTGTAATCCAAGAGTGGGAAGTTAACTGAAAACAAAACTAATTAATGTCAAAAACTTAGCATTAATGTGAAACTGTTGATGCTGGAAATTGCAAACTGTTAATGACTTCATTAAGTCATTAATTCAATAAATTGAACGTTTTTGCCCTGTGCATTTTATAATGGAGCTTAGGGAAACCTTAGAATTGAGTAAAAAGGGAGAATAGAGTGTAATTAAATTTGTTATTAATCATCTTTAGTTTGCTTTTGTTACACTGCTTTCGTCTACTTTTCTGCAGCATGTTGGGGTAATGGCAAAGCCATCTCGGTCCCTGAGGTTCAGCTTTGTGAAAACTCTGGACTGTGCTGTGTGTCCACCAAGTAGTTTTCAGAATGTCTCCTGAAATATTGTCTTCAAGTTTCAGTCAAGAGTTGTGATTGTGGATGTATTCATTCTTAGAGTTAACCAAGGGGATACACTTTAACTTTTGATAAATTGCAGTTGATAGGTGTTCCAAAGCCGTAAAGTTAAAAAAAGAAAAAAAGTTTGTATTCCTTTCAGGATAGAACAGAGTTGAGGCAGGAAATACAATTTTAAATATCGCGTGTATTTCTAAAATCTGTCTTTACCAATGCCCAGAATTGATAGCCTTGCAAAGTTACATGCTGCTGCAGTCAAAATTAAACTCAAGCATTTAATACTGTCTTTGCCAGAGAAGTTTGTGGTTTGTTTTGTAGTAACCAGTATATTTAATTTCATTTTGAAACTGCTTCTGTGAAAAATACTGTGTAATCTATTCCTTGAGTCTGCAGGTTTTCTGTGTACTGAGTGATTTTTAAAACGTATTTCTAACTCCTCCAGGCAGTGCTTCCACTGTACATCATTACTCTGTGTTCTGAAGAACAAGGGATTATAAGAAACATCTTATAAGAAAGAGGAATTAAGTTTTAAGATGGCAAGTGTGGTTAGCACGCCCCACTTCTCCCATTTGTAGCTTGCCAGTCATCTTCCTATCTCTGAGGAAATGTTCTGAAATGCTTGGGTGGCATCATAAATGCTGGTGTTTTGTATAAAAGGTATATGGACTTCAAGTGTCAAGTAGTCACTAGTTGTAATTATGACAGATCATGACCTAATTAAAAATATGGGTTTTTTTAAGTAGAATTTTGTCCTTGTAGGAAACCACACATAGGGAATATTTGGAACATCTTAAATATCGTTGCCTTTTAGAATCAGAAAAAAATGTTAGTACATAGCTGGATAAGCAGTTTTTCTTTATGTAACAGGCAACTTAGAACTAATGGCTTTAAAATATAGTAAATGGGAATAATAATTTGATATTATTTCAGTATTTTTTCTTGAGATAAAACTGGGGGAAATCTTCCAAAAATAGGAAATGAATACAGTATGCTTAAGTTTTTTCTCAGCTTACAAGTGAAGAAAACCAAACCATTATGTCTACTTCTTATGTAATGTAGAGTGCTCAGTATAGTTATCCTGCAGAAGAGCAATGAATGTGAAGCAGGTTTCTCATTCTGATTCTCCCATGGCCTGATTCAGATCTGTACATGATGATGTCAGATGGAAGACACTAATTACCACTGGTTTTTAATGTAGCACTTAGAGAGGCATGCTGAGCGTATGGGCTTCCAAGCCTGCCACTTGCTTTGTTGTAGCTGGATGTTTCTTGGAGCAGTCATGGGGTGAAGGTTGGCTCTGTTGTCAGTTGGTGGGAATGGGGAAGGCTGTATATAGCAGCCAGAAGGATTCTGAATGAATCTGGGAGTGTAGAACTGCAGGTGTGCTATCTATAGGAAGGGAACAGAGACACTGGGAAAGGACCTGTGATCAACCAAGTTTCTTGGTCCAGGAGTAGAACACAGTAGGTTATGCAGTTGTCATCCCAGGACAGCAGTCCAGTGTATTTTGTTTAGTTCAGAACCAGTCCTGAACTTGGGCCTGAGACTTAGCAAATTTGAGCCTTCTCTACAGACAGCAAAACCATAACTTGTTTCTGGCTTGTTGCCTTTTAGATGGTGGTAAGGCACAGCATACAAATTAGTGTGATACCAGTCAGATGTTTTTATAGGAGTTTTATAGGAGTTGTGAGAATGTTCTGAAGAAGGAGAGTAGTTTTATGTGGGTTTTGGAGAGGAAAGATGAGGAAGATTCTCAGAGATGAGGCTAGCACCAGAGAAATACAACTGTTCAAAAGCATGATATTGGATGAGGGAGGAAATCTGATGTTCATTGTGGTTGGAGCTGGAAGAGAAATGTTTAGCAGGAGAAGAAAGGCATTCATTTGAGAAAGTTTGCACAGTGTATGTTGCGTGTTGCCAATCTGGGGTAATTCCTGTTTGGGCAGAACCTTGAGCCACTAAAAGAGGAGGAGGATATGCCCCACTGAATGTAGCTCCTTGAAGATCATATGATTAGGATAAAAGCCCACTAATCAACTGTATAAGCCTCTGAATGAAACTGGACTCTTGCCCTCCTTGCAATTAGCTCATTAATATAAAAGCTCATTGTTTTTCTGCAGTTTATCTAGGGTAGTTAAAGCAGGATATTACAACTCAGTGTTTTGCTTGCTTAAACAGTATTCTTAGCTTTGTATTTACCACTACTTCTGATTAATTTTATTAATTTAAGATGTAAATCTGTAATGTCTTACTCTTTCAGGTTTTTCTCATTAAAGAAAGAAATGTTATTGCACCCTATAAAACAGTAAGAGTAAGTATATATTTTTTCACTGCTCTTAGCAAACTGGAGTTTTGTAAGGATTTATGTTCTCATTTCTGAAAGAGTAAGATAATTATCATTTGAGAACTATGACAATGAAGCTTTAAAAAAAAGTAATTGCATATTGAAAAAATGTGTCTGAATTCTTCTGTGATGGCTTTCTGATACTTCTTGGAAGACATGCTGCAGACTTGACACTTGCCACTTACCTTGATGTGCAGCTCTATGGGCTCAACAGTCAGAGCTGACTGCTCGTGTACAGTGGACACTGCATCCTGGCTAAGTGGCTTCTCCTCAGTTCTGCTCAGGCTGGGATTCTGCTCAGATGAGAGATTGTTAATTGATATTTCCCAGCTGAGTGTTTCTCAGTTCAAAGAAATGGTGGATAAGGCTGCTCACAGCAGAAATTGGAGCTTGCTCCTGGCTGCTTTCTGCTGATGGGGTCGATCTGCTCCACTTCTGAGCCTGGAGGCTTCAAGGCATACAAGTATAGGTTCTTTGCTTAAATTATGAGATTAGTTAAGACACAAACACAAAACTTTTATTTTTCAGAGTTAATTCACATTTTGCCCAAGAGTTGAAAAAGACAGAATTATATTTCTCAATGTGTTTGTTTAAGTAAGAAACTTCAAGAATGATGGAGTCTATAAATCTGTATTACTGTAGTGAACAGCAGAGAGACAAGAGAGGATCTCTGTTCTCTCAGCAAATGCTTTGGGTTGGTTTTGTGATTAGATCTGCCTCTGAACTAGGACTTTAAAGACTTTTTTCTTTTTTTTTTTTTTTTTATTCTGATAATTCTTCGTGTGTTGAACCTATTTTGTCTTCTAGTCCTTCTATGATCTGTTTTGCAGCCATGTGCAAGATTCATTAAGTATCAGACAAATAGCTTATCCCATTGCCAACACAGTGGAAAAGGAAAGAATCAGAAGGGTTGTTTGGAAAGGTTTTCACTTCATTTTCTCCTAAGTTATGATTCATCCACAGCTGAAACATTTCTGACAGTTAACCAGCACGACTTACTTGGCTGAAGTGCAGCTTTTTTTCTGCATTTTAAAACAAGAAATCTAGTTCACCTTCAATCTTTTCTGATTTCTTTTTCTGTTGCTGCTAAATATCTTCTACTTGAATTGTTGCCAGTTCCATATATGTCACTGAGTACTGGAATTGAGTAATACATTTTATCTTCCGTGTCTTTCTTTGATTGTTTCAGATCAATTACAAAATACTGAGCTCTTGTCTTTGAATATGGCTGGAGAGCTACAGAGACAACTGCTCACAGAAACTGTCACATTGTTGGCTGTAAGCAATACTTGTAGACCATTCACTAGGATTTCTGAGAGCTGTGGTTTTTTCCTGTTGAAGGAAAACGATGCTCTGGGTGAAATGTTGCAAGGCTTTTATCTAAATTGCTACTGAATTTAATGTCTCCCTATAATCCAGTTCCATTTATTTTTTGAAGCATGCTTGCCTCTTGCATTGCTGTCAGTTCAGCTCAGATCACATACATTGCACTGAAGATCATCTAGATTTTCATGTCTTCGTTCTTTCAGTTTAAAATTAATCCAGTTGTATCTACTGACCAATGTCTTGCTTTAATCTTACTGATCACTTCATTGCTTTTTTTTAAAGTCTAGCCTGAGAAATCACAAAACACTACAGAAACATGTTGATACAGTTTTATACTACATTCAGGGGTCATGAAAGTATTCAACAACCTTTGCTAAATATGAGTTGTGAGTATAGTTAGTGCCAATTGATCCATACACATACTTTTAATATACTTAAGTAAAAGCAGGAATGTCTACTATAAAATGACACTTAAGAAAGCTGGGAGAACTTTGTAGGAGAAAAATGAGTGTGCCACATAAGCTGGTTGATGTGTTAGTGAGGCTTTTGTGAATGACTAGTCATTGACTGTGATTGGATTTGGGATCTTTTCAGCTCAAAACTACTTATGTAGATGAGAGTGACTAACTTTTTTAGCCTAGTCTTTAAAGATTTGATGGGCTGATGTCTTTCATCTATAAGAAATACAGTAGGTGTTTAAAATGTAATATGTCATTTGCTAGTTCTATATTTGCATGTGTTTAAAATAGATATTAAAATAGGCAGAACAGGTACTACTTTTCATTTATTGATATTTGCACTACATTAAGTTATTCACTTCAGAGCTATTGTGCTGTATTGTATTAAACAACACTGCACAGAGAGCTTTCCCCAGGCAAGATATATTTGTAAAGAAAAAAGATCAACATCTGCTTTTGGAATCTTTGAGGTATAACACAATCTTTAATAGTGGTAAGTTTTACCAAACTGTTTTACCGGGTTTTAGAGTTTTATTATTTAGGGGTTTTTAGTTTTGTTTTCTTTAATTTTTTTTCCACTGAGTTCTGTTTGACATTAATTCATAGTAAATGTACTTTTAATTTTAGGGTAGAACAGAACACTTATTCCAACTGGATGTTGCTGGGAAAGTAGGAGATGTCGTGCAAACTCTGCATCAGGTATGTGGCTATTTGATCTCCCTGCATAGTTCATCACAGCATCTTTTGATTTTTAGTGTAGAGCTTTATTTGTGTTCAAGGTGAAAACCTTGGAGTATCTATTTTTAAAATGTGGACTTGAACACAGCATCTAGTTCTGACTAACTGTTGTAAGTGACCCATATTAGCTTTCAGTATGCAGGATGGTACTAAGCAAAGCACTAACATGGCAGTAGAAGTGAATAAATATGTCCTACTTTAAAAAGAAATCATAATAGATCTTTTAGTATGCCATCACCAAGAATGCTAAAACCCCTCCATTTTCTGTTGACTTCTGAGCTGTGTGGGGCATCTCTGTGCTATTTCACTTAAAGCTCATTGTTTAGCTTTACAGGGCTTCTTGTCTAGATAAGATGGGAGATCAAGCTGCCATGGTGAGTATCTGATTATTTCTAATATCCCAGCTTAGTAATGAAATTGTGATATCACTGTTTAATAATTAAGTTCTCATTGCATTTCAGTCAGATACCATATTAATTTTTCTTTCCTTCCACATTAGATAACTGCTATATTACAATCACGCTTGGCTAGAACTTCATTTGATAAAAACAGGTACTTTTCTAATCACTTTCTACTGGGAAATAATTTTTGTCTTGTTGGTTGATTAGTCTACTGCACTGATAGTTAGATGGTGGTTGAGTTAGTGCAAGTTCTCTAATTCAGAGAGTTAGCGTCTTAGTATTCTGAAGCATCTGGACTGTAGAGTGGGAAATTCTGTGTTGAGAAGATGAATGTGTTACTTTGTCTCCAAAACATTTCATTCTCTGTGAATTTGTTGCAATTGGGTATTAGTATATGCCAAATAAAACTATAGTTCTAGAGAAGTCAACTGGCTTCCTGCCCTGAGACTGGAGCAGAATGTTGCAGTGTTCCTTTCTGGAGTGCCTGTTAAAGTGGTGGTCCCAAAAAAAGAACTTTATTCCTGTGTAAAATAGGCTTAGTGAAGTCCCCATTCTAATGTCCCAAGGCTATAAGCTAACTAAAACCTTTCTAAGTAATTTAAGGGTGCCTCTACCAAAGTAAGAACTGGAGGTAAACTTACTCCTTTTCTTCACTTGTAGATTTCAAAGCATTTCTGAAACGCTGCATATGGAATGTAAAGCAGAAATGGTGACGCCACTGGTGACTAATCCAGGGCATGTGTGCGTTAGTGATGCTAACTTGTACTTCCAGCCTCTTAATGGATATCCTGTAAGTGCCTCATAGATGGTCTTGCTTACAATGTGAGCACGCTGCCCTGCTAGTGGACAGTTTTAATTTTCTGTACTTTTTCTCTGAAATGCACATAGAGTACACCTCCAAGAAGATGCTTTTCAGTTATATTTAGAAGGTCATTAGTTCTCCTTTGATCTCTGCTGCATTCAGTGTATCTCTTCCTCCGAGGCTTCATTCTGTGCTAACTTGCTTAAAGTTTACCTCCTACTCACAAAGCACAACATGTCCTTTGCTCATTCTCTATTAATGTTTGAAGATCACTATTCGTTACATTTCATTTAAGATACATTTCTCAGTCTTAGTCTGATACTGTTCCAACTTAGTGAGAGCTTTATATACATGTAGTTTACTTTGGGAGCTCTTAGTTAGGTTTTCTATTAAACTGACTGTTTCTTTCTCTGGAGGAAAACTGAGTGCATGTTGCAGATGGATTACTGCTTTGGAACTTTGTCATAGAAACGAAGTGATCATCTCAGCAGGCCACTGACTTAGCTATATGGACCTGGCAGTTGCTCGATCACCCGAAAACTTTAATTCTCAGATTCATTTTTTTTTTCCAATTTGCTTGTCAGCATGTGAGATTGCATCAGTAGCCCTGGTGGTGCTCCAGCTGGGTATGACTGGTCCTGCAGTGTGGTGGAGCACAGTCTGGCCAGGGATGAAGTACCAAGCTAGACCCATCCTCTAATCCCAATGCTGAACTGCCAGTTCCCTCTGCAGGGCTGAGGACTGGAGCATACCTCTAGTGCTCTCATCCACTGGTACTCTGTGGGGAAAGAAAGGAATCTGACTAATTTGAGTGCCCTAAGGACGAGGAAAAGACAAGCAGAAGATTCGGTGGAGTCTGGAGACTCAGACACAGGGAAAATAAAGGAAAAGCTCTGCGTGCTCTGAAAGGAACATTGAATTAGAGAGATCATGTCTGTGACAAGAGGAAGAAATGTTTGGAGCTAGTACAAAGAATGGAAAAGGGAATTGGAGAAAGTGTGTTTGACAAAGGAGGAGGAATTTGGGGGACAGACTTTATCGCAGGGCCTTTTGCTATATGCCAAGGGTAATAGTTTTAAACTAGAACAAGCTAGATTCAAACTAGATAGAGGGCAAAAAAGATTTTTATAGTGGGGGTGGTAAAACACTGGCACAGGTTGTCCAAAGAAGTGGTGGATAGCCCATCCCAGGAAATACTCAAGGTTAGGTGGGACCACACTCAGAGTAACCTAGTCTAGTTAAAGCTGTCCTTGCTCACTGCAATGGGGTTGGACTAGACAGCCTTTAAAGGTCCCTTCCTACCTGAATTATTCTATGCTTCGGACATGCTGGAAGTAAGTCCAGGCAAGGGAAAGGAGTTTCAGGGGGATAACGGTGCCATTGTGGTTCCACCCGGCAGGTGGCACCCTTGGCACAGTTTGCCCAGCAGCCCAATGGCTTCCTTTTAATAGAGTTTATTGTGTTCTGCTTCTCTGGTTTATTGTGTTCTGCTTCTCTGGTGCATGAGCACTGCTACTGGCGACAGACTTGGGGATAATACACTGCTGCTTACTTATTCCTAAACTGCTCTGCTGCTCAGGCAAAAACCAACAGCAAAGACAAGCTTCCTCTTTCTAACATAACTGCTTAGCATCACTATTCCACTGCTAAAATGACATGGATGGATATTATTTTCATATTGCTAGTATCTGTAGTCAAGAAAAACTTCAGATTTTCTGAGGAGGGTAAGGTAGAAGAACATAAACCTACTAGAATGTCTCCATCTTTTCTTCCCCCTCCCTCATCCCCTTCAGAAACCAGTAGTACAAATAACACTTCAAAATGTGCGTCGCATCTATAAAAGAAGACATGGGCTGATGCCACTGGTAAGTTCAAGTATTTATTTTATTTTATTGTCTTGCTGTATATATAGTTTCTTAAAGGGACCATCTGAAACAGTCTGCATCATTAGGTAAAAGCCATGTGTTCTTAAAAACTCTGTATTAAATAGTGAACAGTACTCAATGATCCTTTCCGATTTTTTGAGTGTTTTCTTTTCCTGTGTTGTCAAAAAATGAAAACAGAGTGAATTCTGACAAGGATGAAAAACTTCTTTCATAAGCAGTCAGCATAGGAGAAGGGAGTACCATTAGGGAGCAATTAATTACATTTATCTCAAGCACCTATCACAGGATAGAATGAATTTCTTTCTCTTGGTGTATTTTCTCTGGATTGATTCATGGAGGAAGTTTGATCACTGCTTCATATTGAGGCTAATGTGGAGTGATGATTCCTGCTGTACATGACAGGAATGTCAAGAGCTCTGCAGTGAAACCTCAGTTGTGTGCTTTCAGTGTTAGCACTGAAATTTCAATCCTGTAAAATTTTTTTGTCTCAAAACACATTTAAACCAAATATACTTTTTTTTTTTTTTGCCTAAGTGAATGGAGTAATGAAAAGAATGAAATGTCTATTACCTAGGCTCAATCAATCCAGACAGAGCCAATCTATTAGCTCAGTGTAAACTGAATGCTGTTGTAATTGGAAATAGAAAATTTAGTATGTTAGATTTTGTGGGCAAAACTGCTACCCAGTATAGAGTCATAAGTCTTGGATATTAGTAAGTGGAACATTCTGTTAAAAACCACAAGTACTACAGCTTGTTAATAATTGCTCTCATTTGTTTTTCCCCCTTTAACATTTCAGGGACTTGAAGTATTTTGCACAGAAAACGATCTATGTTCTGACATCTACTTGAAATTCTACAACTATCAGGATCGAGATGAGGTCTATCGCCTTATTGCAAAATATATAGGTTTGGAGTATTTATTTATTAATGTAGTGTGTAGTACCTTGTGAAGGGAAATTTGCCTGGATTTTGCTCTGTTGATGTGTGGGAAGAATGAGAAAAATAAACAGATATATAAGCTGTAACAATTTTTAGTAGAAATAAGCAAAGATCAGAATGAATGTTGTGAAATGGCACCAGTTTGGTTGTGTTTGAAGAGCTGAGCGTGAAAGCTGAGAAGGCATTATTGAGGCAAAACTAATTTTTTTGATTTGCAAGTTGATATACACTGTCATTTAACAGCCCCCTGTCCCTCCCTCAAAAAAAAAAAAAAACCAAAAAAAAAAAACCAAAAATCAAACAAATGAAACAAGCAAAGCCACAAAACACTATCTTCAAAGCAAGGGATAACTGAGATCCACTCAGCTAAATTGTGTTTTACTGAAAAAATATATACTAGCTCGTGTGTGGATCCCCCAAGTCTTCAGTTAAGACCCTATTGAGAAACTTCCTGCAATAGGTGGATTTCCAGTGCACACATAAGTACCTGAACTTTCCTCAGTCTTAGGAGTGATTGATGAAAATTACTGTTCTGAAGCAGTTGAATTCTCATTTCTATTAAATCTTGTATGCATTAATTCCTAGAAAGTGATGGTTATTTTTTTGCAGATTGTAAACAGAAACTTCCTAAAATGTGTCCTGGGGAAAAAAGGGAGAAAAAGACAGAGTTTTTCTGTAATTTGAAACATTGAAACTCATATTTACTGCCAATATTGAAAATGTTTATGTAAATTTTGTGCTATTTTGTTATTGTACCAGGACTGTAGTTCTGTTTCAATGAATTCACCTAAATATCAGTTGACATTTCCCTCCTGCTTCACAAAGGAAAATGGAAAGGCCACTTTCTTTTAGAACTGTTTTAGTATTTCAGATGTTTCTTTGGAAAGGAAATAGATTCTGACATCATTTTTTCTGTTGTTAAAATACCTGCATGCTGTTACCCTGCTTCAGACTTTTTCTGGATAATTTTCTATGGTGAAATTTCAAGGTATAGATGAAAATGCTGATGATGTTAGAGCTTAGAAATAAAAATTGGTGAGCCCTTTCCCTATAAGTGTTTGTAGCACCTCGGTATCTCTCTGGCAGCAGAAGAACCTCTCTTTGAAAGTGCTAATGCTTTTTACTTTTAGAATTTAAAGTACTAAAGTGAAGGAAAAATTGGAATATGTCTTTCCACCCTATGCTGAGCTAAAATAGAGGCCAGCCATAATCTAATCCAAGTTTCTTTCTTGCCATCATGCCATGGTTGCAGTCCTTCAATTATACTATTTCAGGCACTTGCCCAGGTGCTGTATATGGAATCAATGGAAGAAAGTTTAAAAATAAATAAATAACCCAGTTTTCTAGCATATACCTTGACGTCACAGCTAATAAACAGGATAGTGCGGTTTGAATGTACTGAGCTCCTGCCTATACTTCAAAGAGAACTCCAGGTGCATAATTCCTACTTTTTTGAGTGTGGACCAAGTTTTCTGTTCCTCTACTCTGTTCAGTGGATCTGAAATTAAATCCTGTTCATGTACATACATGACTTCTTTTCACAAGTTACTTATAGTGAACGTCCTTGATTGCAGTAGGAAAATATATTTAATTTTTTTCTTGACTCAAGCAGAACTGCTTCTAGAAATTTGAAATCCTAAAGGTTACCAGATTGCTGAGAGATGTTCATGGTCTGCAAATATTTTTACATTCCTATGTAAATATTCATCCATTCTTACTGTGTTTGGTTTCAGCACTCCTTCTTTGATTTTTTTTTTTGGCCAAATGCAATTGAGACCCATGTGCAGAGATATTAAAAAAATGTGTGAAGTATGGTAGCTATGACAACATGAAGTTGCCAGTTAATTCTGACTTGTTCTATTAAGAAACTGCCATTAATTATTGTAGAGTATCTTGCATAATGTTAATCACAGTATAATTTGGGGGCCAAAATCCAAACCTCACAACTCTTAATGTTTTATTTTATTTTAGAAAATCATATTGCGGAGCACACAGCTGAAAGTTATGTGTTGCAGTGGCAACGAGGACATATATCAAATTACCAGTATCTTCTCCATCTCAACAATCTGGCTGATAGAAGCTGCAATGATCTCTCCCAGTATCCTGTATTTCCTTGGATCATAGCAGACTACTCTAGTTCAGAGTTAGGTATGTGTATGTAAAAAAGCATGTTAGTGCATCATGACCAACCTGAAATGTGTGTGTGGGGGGGGCTTTTACACTACATAAACTTCATGTTACATCAAAATGAACCTGGCATTAGTGGTCTTGGGTGTTTTCCTGTTGACTTACCCCTCTCCTTTAGCTTAGGGGACAAAATACCTCACCTTTTTCTGTTAAGCATTGCACTCCCCAGATACAGAGTATGTATCAAACATCTGCTTGGTTGCTTTGCAGATCAGCAGTACTGAGCATTCAAAGACTTTCTGTGATTCTTATAAATGGAAAAGAAGCAGTAAAATGACTTTTTTTTTTTTTTTGGAACAAGTTAGATGCACTGAAAGGTGTAGAATCCAAGTGTTTTTTTTATAATTCTTAGCATTACAGATTAAATGCAGGAGGCTGACAAGGATCGTGCCTAAATAGGCTCCTTGATTAAGGGTCTTAGTGCAGTTTGTGTTGGGATTTTGTCCTTTTGAGGATTGTGTCTCTCTGCAAGAAGCAGAGTAGGGGGAATCTCGTGGTATTCATCAGCACCTGCTCAAACACTTCAATCTGATTGTATGGTGGGACTTAACTGTAGCCTGACAGAATGGTTAATGAGTAGGAAGAAGATGATACCAGCTGCTTTTGTACCTTTGGTAGCAGTACCTTGATTACATGATAATACTTGTAATAACTGCCCCATAGATTAACTATTAGTTCTTAAGCAAGAGGTTTGAGATTATACACACTTGGAAACAAGACAAGTAGCCATTTACAGTAAGACTTTATGGGATTGCAGTTAGTAGGGAGGGAGAAAATTACTGGAGGGGTTCTGTGTTGGCTTTTGTTTTCTTTGTTGCTGCTTGGATAGGTTGGGGGTTTTTTGGTTTGTTTTTAAATGTTGGTTACAGTACATTAAAGTCTAGTAGAATGCTTTGGAATCCATAACCAAGCATTTGGTTTGGTTTTTTTTTTTAAGATCTGACAAAGCCTGAAACATTTCGTGACCTTAGTAAACCAGTTGGTGCCCTGAATAAGGAAAGGCTGGATAGACTTGTGGTATGTACATCTTGGCATTTATATGCTGAACGTTTTGTGCCTTATACATATTTGCAATAAAAGGAGCTTTGTCCAGCAAGCTTTAGGAATTATGTCTTATGAATTATTCTATCAAAAGTTAGCTATAAACTTTATCAGAAGCATACCTATAACCATTCCACATTTATTTTGCAGCTTAATTTCATCAGAACTGTTTTTTTCAGTACTAATTTAAAATTATTTGAATCCATTTCCTCTCTCTTACTACCTTTTCATATATATACACTTTTAAAAGTTTTGCCTTATTTTTAAAATAATATCCTGCAATCCATTTAATATATATATGGTGGCACTGAGATGCTATAAACATACCTGGATTTATGAAATTTCAAAAACCTGTGGATTTAAGTGCATAATGTAAAACACACATTTGAAAGAAATAAGAAAAAGTAGTAGAAATCTTAAGTATTTCCACTTAAGAAAAATACTGAATTTGAGAGAGAGTACTTTAAAGGGAGGAAATTTGAATCCATGGAAGTCAGAGCACTAACTTGAAAATTCTATATACTTATAATGGTGCACCAAGTTTTCCTATTTCTCAAGGTAGGCAAGCTTTCCTTTCATAAGCTGTCAAACACATACTTAGAGACTTAGAAGGTCTTAGTTATTTGGCTTTTAATTATTTGTGTAAAATTGTCTTCTATGGAAAGGTAATTATTCCAAAATAATTTACAGAACATTAGAAAAAAATACTGCCAGAATAACTCTATTATATTGATCAAAAAGATTAAAATGTTTCGAAATCATATAGCTTCCTTAGATTGTGAAAGGCAAGAGAATATGAACACTATTGTGTTTACAGTAACAGTAAATAAAGTCTTCCTTCTAACATCTGACTTTCCTTAAACTGTTATTGGCGTCATGCTTACTGCAGTAAAAGTCATTCTGTTTGTATTAGGATACGTTTTAGAACAATGCATAGGAGCTTCAGACAGGAAGGAATCTTCCAGGTTGATGGAAGTCAGTATGTTCTTCCAAACTCTCATAAAACTTCATGTGAAAGACAAAAAGGAAGCATTTGTTTGCACTTCTTTGAGTTTGAGCCACTGCAGTTATGGGCTAAAGTGAGAGAGGAAAAAACCACTGAAAACATGATAGTTCTGAATGATCAGTTATGACAACTATTTTGCCATATTGATTTACTGCTCTGATTAAAGCTGCATGGATATTAGAACTTAAAAGTTTATTTTATTATTAGAAGAAAAATTGATGGTGGGTGGTCCTAATCTGTGTCTTTAAAAAGAAACAGTGTGTATGTGTTCAGTATTGAGGGAAAGCAGCAGTGCTGATTTGAAACAGACATTTCTTTCTTCTTCCTATGCTGCAGACACGTTACCAGGAAATGCCAGAGCCCAAGTTCATGTATGGAAGCCATTATTCTTCTCCGGGTTATGTTTTGTTTTATCTCGTTAGAGTTGGTAAGACACCTTTTATATACTCTCTGAGCAGACAGTTACCTTCAAAGCAGACAAGGTTTGGAGCAAGCTGATGCTGTTTTTCTTTCTCCTTAGCTCCAGAATACATGCTCTGTCTGCAGAATGGAAAGTTTGATCATGCTGACAGAATGTTCAACAGGTTTGTTTACCTTTTGTCTATAACTAGGCTGGTTTTGTTTTCAAATATGCATCAATGGGGAGTGCAAAGCCTTAAAAATATTTTTTTTTTAACAAATGTATGATTGATCTGTCTTATCTAGCATTGCAGAAACCTGGAAAAACTGTTTGGATGGTGCAACAGATTTCAAAGAGGTAAATAAATAGCTGGAAAATTATTCAAATCTTCTTGTCTGTGAGAAGAAGCTTTCTCATCTACTGTTGATTTGAGAGTGTTTTGTTGGGGTGTGTTAGGTTGTTTTTTGTTGTTGTTTGTGCTTTTCAGTTGTGTGGGTTTGGTTTTTGGGTTTTTGGTTTGTTTTTTTTTTTTTTGTAAAGCTGATGACTGCATTTTATGAATCCTTTATTAACTGTATATTAATCCTATATCATCTCCATGTTTGCTCATCTGGGCCTGCTTTCTGGCTTTTAGTTTAACAGAAGTATCATTGTGAATGTTACTGGAAATACGTGGGAATTACCAGAGTGTGGATTAAGGCTGAAAAGACAATTTTATGTATTGTTTGCTGGAATCTTGTAAGGATTTGGCTGAATTGCAATGCTACATTTGGAGAGTTAAACTGTAGAAGTAGTATCTTGGGTTTTTGAGCCTTTAGAAACTCTAACTTGTGGAATGTGTTGAGAATAATAAACTGTCACGTAGTAAATACTGTTAAACTCCGTTGTCAAAGAAACGTTATTTAATACAGTGATGCTTTTAAAAAATAGTCTACAGTTATGGTGGTATTTAAATAATTGAATTTTGTCATAATTTTAGTTTTATTCTAGATTTTAGTCTTGACTCTTTCTTGATGTCTTAAAAATGAGAAGGTAGCTATACAGTGAGAGTTCTGAAGATACTCATAGATGTTATGGATTCATGTGTCACACATTACTTGTTAAAAATGTGTGCCACTCTGAATTTAGCCATTTAGCTCAGAGAGCTGACTTGTAGAGAAAACCTGGAAAGCCTGCCCAACTTTAGGGCTTGACATATGAACTTTAACTTTCTTTCCACTGAATGATCTGTTAAAGTGTTTAAGCTAATATCAAAACTTGGTTGTTTTTCTGTTTGTTTTTTTTTTTAATTCCAGTTGATTCCAGAATTTTATGAAAATGATTCTAGTTTTCTAGTAAATAGTTTGAAATTGGACTTGGGAAAAAGGCAAGGTGGAAAGATGGTTGAAGATGTAGAGCTTCCACCTTGGGCATCAGGTAATAATAGTCAAATTTCTTGTATTAATTCAAGATTGCTGAAATTGTGGTTCTTCCTAAAAAATGTCTATTCCGGTTTCTTCTAAATTAGCTCTTTCTTTGAAGCACTGACATAATTAATATGTGCTTTTAATTTTTATAAGAAAATTGACATTTAGTGTGGGGTGTTTTGTTGGCTTTTCAAGAATGAGGAAGAAGAGAGATGGATACCAATACTGAAAGGGATATTTTCTCCATTAATTAAACCTTTCTCTTGTCAGGTCCTGATGACTTTCTTCAGAAGAGCCAAGAGGCTTTAGAAAGTCCATATGTATCAGAACATCTTCATGAGTGGATTGACATCATATTTGGCTACAAGCAGAAAGGAAGTGAAGCAGTTGCAGCTCACAATGGTAAATTCACATTTATAGAACTGGCAGGAAAAAAAATGGGATGCTTCAATTAGGCAAGAATAGTAAATCACAACATACCTGTAATACTTACTTTGTTTTGAGTGTTCATAACTGTGCTTTGAATGCTTGATCCTTACTTGAAATAGTAACTTATCTGGTAGTATTGCCTTCATGGTGATTTGCATCTTTGAAGATGTGCTTCAGAGGGTGGACAGCATTGCTGGGAATTGCTTGCACATCACAGTGTGACAATATAGTATGGAATTAGTGTTTCCCAATTAAAAATGGGAGCCTGCAGGGTCTCCAAATAAACATGTATTTAACCTTCCTCCACTGTAATTTCAGTGAGAGAATTTCAACACAATTTCCCCTTCCTCCTGAGAGAATTGGCAAGGGAAAGAATGGGCTAATGGGCTGCAGGTCTTTGGAGCATGAATGAAGGAAGAAGTGTGTGTTGGTTTGTCCTTGTATACATACACATGACTGCATGTGAGACATTTCACTGTTTGTAACCTTACTCTGAACATGTATCTAACCACTGTGGGCCCTTACAAAGGGGGTTGTTATATTACTGCTGTGTAGATGTGTTTATTTACACCTGATGGATAAGTTAATTATTTACCAATGATTAACTTATTCATCAGTCTGATATTTTAGCTGTGTATGTTACTACCCAATAAGGAAGTACCCTCTTTTAAAATAAAGAGTAGCAGATCAGATTTTTAGGGTGTTTATTCCAGAAACCCTAATCCTTTTGAAGGACTACAAGTAACAGAAAATGTTGAGATAGTTTGCACTTAATAAGATAGAATAAGTTTAGAAAGAAAATCTTCCTACAACAGTGGTGAGGGTAGGAATAAACAACTCCTCATTTTGGTACTTTCTACTTTCAGGGTAAGATATTTGACATAGCAAGGATTGTTTTGCTGGGGTTTGTTTGGTTTTCTGTTTTTTTCGCTGTGTGGTTGGGGGTGGGTTGGGTTGTTTTCTGCTGTTCATTTCTTTCCAGTGCACTTTCTCTACATGTCCTTAACATGTGATTGGCTATATTTTAGAACTGTAGGGTTTGGCATCCAGTCATACTGTGAGAATAAGTGTCAATTACAATGTACCAGAGACTTCAAATACAGTAAATCAGCATATAAATTATGGCACCTATATTTTTACCTTTCAAAAGAGAGCATTAATGAGAGCACTTTTTATGCATAATGTGATGCTTCTGCTGCAGTATGGATTTTTATTAGCATAATTGCAGACATTTAAGTAGATAAGAGAGTCAGAAGGGATCTGTGTATGAATGAACTTAGGTCAAAGTAAATATTCTTAAGTGGAGGTCTCAAAGTCATTTGCGTCATGGCAATTCACCTGGAAAGGTGAATACACAGATCTTTCTGATTATTCTTTATTACTTTCTGTTCCCTGTCTGAAAATTAACCAAAGATCCAGTTATGCAGCTGTGCTTGCTTGCTTATTTATCTGTTTATTTATTTATTTATTGGGGGTAGGTATTTAATGAAGCTTAAGTAAGTGATCCTTCCTCTACCAAAGTACTGATTCCTTCTAAAACTTTCTGAAAATCTCTTGGAAGTCCTAAGTTTTTTCAGGTAAAAAAACAGGATTAAAATGTAAGACCTCAAACTCTAATGCCTTCTGAAACAGCTTGTGAGTAAAAAGGCAGCTCTGTTTGTAGGAAGACAAAATGAGCTTTGTATATCTATATTGTGCAAATGAACTTCTTTTTTCCAGTGTTTCACCCATTAACTTATGAAGGAGGAGTGGATTTAAACAGGTAATTAACAAGAATCTGAATGTTTTTGTTAAAGCAGTTAGCTAATTTTCTCAGTAACTGTCCAAGTTCTCTGCCAGCTGTAAAAGGGCTCTGCACATGAATGATGTTGCTCTTCCATTTTATACTACCAAATATGCAGAGAACCAGCATCATATTCTCAGTTTTAGCTTGCACTGAAAAACTATTTCTTAAGCACTTCTTCAGTCTGGCTTTTGTGCAAGTGCTTCATTTTTTCAGTCATTGAGAGTATTGTTATTTTACATAAACAAAGTTATGAAGCTATTATATGATTGTAAATCTGCAGTAAATCAGTTCTATAAGAATGTGTGTTGGCCTCTAGTGCTGTAGTAACTGCACATGCAGTTCCATGCTTTTGGGGAAGGGGAGGGAAAAAATACTTACTTCCTTGGCTTAATTATATATCTTGCTTTGTAAAGTATTATGGACCCCAATGAAAAAGTAGCTCTGCTGACACAAATCCTGGAGTTTGGACAGACGCCAAAACAGTTGTTTACAACCCCTCATCCTCAAAGGAAAATTCAGAAATTGAAAAGCTTATCTCGAACATCTAGTCACAGCATTTCCATAGCTGAGTCTCCAGGTAAATGTTTAATAGATAAACTAACAATATGAAGGATTTGTAATTTTGAGTAGTTTCTTTCTCCCACAGGATCTCATTATACAACTCTCTTGGCTACTTTCCCTGTAAGCCAACTCAAGATAAATCCATGGACTAAATCTTAAAGAAAAACAAAACTAGACCAGTTTCAAATTTCAAAATGCAGGTGTTGCCTTGTATTTTGCCTTCTGTTCCAGTGGTCTCTGGGTCTGTTCAACCTCTGCTTCTGAAGCTGTGTGAGGGTGATCATCCCTGGCCTTTCCTGACACTTTAAATTCAAGCTGATGTGACAGCAGTTTCAATGACCATATCTGCAGGCATTCTAAATGATGCAAAGATTTGTTTGGGTTTTTAACAGGGAATGTCTTAGGGGTAATCAATTAATAAGCTTGATCAATGTAAACCCTGAGAACTTAAATTAAGCGTCTGAATTTTTTTCTCCTTTTCCATGACTTGAATGAAATTCTGAAAGGAAATTTTTTTTCCCCCTATACTACTACATCCTGTAGGGACAGAGTTGATTGAATAATTTTCTTCTAGAAAAGGATTGTAATGCCCTCGCAGGCTTCTGTTCAGGGCAGGACTTAAACCACTTCTCCGAAACTAAGATGATATTGTCTTCATAATGTATATAGTGATTTAACTATAAATTGGGCTGAAGATTCAGCCCAAGTATCACTTGGAAAGGTTTTTCTCATTTGATTGTCTTCAATTCGCTTACCATTTGATGGCCTCCCCTTTTAAGCAGAGGAGTGACAATGAGTGCTACTTAGCATGGCAACCTGTAGCATCCAATGGCAAGAGGGGCTTTGAGAGTTGTATGTGGTGATAGTAATGGTTGAGTATTGAGTAGATTTGCTGCCTGAGTCATTAATTCACACATCAACAGTTTCTCTTGGGTTTGACCTTTTTATAATCGACATCTAATTATCTCAGTTTTGTTGCATTTTTAGTCCCTTAACTTTTGCAACAGTGAAATGAAGTTGTTTTTAGGTTTTCTTTTTTTGTTTGTTTGTTTTCCATTTTGGAATCTCATTCCGTAAAGTCTGCTGTTTAAAAGCACTAATTTATTGAGAAAAATCCTATTTTTGACTGTGTAAGCCTATGTAAATCCAGCAAGAGATTTGGGAAGAAAAGTTAGTGATCTTTTCACTATTTGCATTAGTCTAGGGATCTTATTCCTGAAGCTCTGCATGATTTCTGTACTTTCATATTTATGTCAGCTACCTAGGTATTTGAAATATGTTTTTTTATTTTCTATTTGTGATGGAACTTTATTATGGCATTTTATTTCAGTTTCTCCAAATGAAGAATCATTTGAAGATTTGACAGAAGAAAGTATAACACTTGCCTGGAACAATATTGCCAAACTAAAATTAGATACACAGTGTAAAATTCACAAAGAGTAGGTACTATTCTTTCCAGTCAAAATTCTTCCACTGAATTGGTGGGGGGGAGGATCTATGTGTCAATCTGAATGATGGGTTAGGGTTTCAGGTAAATACTTTTCTTTGGGAGATGACTTAGCGATTTGATTATGCAGGATGAACTTGAGTATATGATGGGTTATAAATCTAGAGAAGGTATTTGTCAGCTTGATTTTTGCTATTATTTTTCCTTAGCTCTAGATCTGTATAAGTTCATTATAATTTTAGTACCTGAAGCAGATATTGATTACTCTTCTCATAACAGCAGCCAGATAAAGACTTCCATTTATATTTTTTTATAACATCAGGAGGCCATACTTCATCCCATCAGATCTGAAAGATTAAACACTTAAGTTGTTCCACTGTACACCTCAAGGTGCTGCTGCATGAGCAGTTTGCCAAGTCTCCAGCTATAGGTTTTCAGTTAATCCAGGTACCAGACTACTGTTCTGGTGGATTCCTAGGGATTCAAGAGTCAGTAGGGGCACTTTTCAGGTGAACCTTGAAAATACCTAATAATGAACAATGTCAGCTATATTTTAAAGAACTGGTTTTCCTTTGCCCCCATCTCTTGTCCTAGTGACTGGGCTGGTTAGGAGGACTTCTTACTACCTCGAATCCAGCTACTTTCTTGGTGACTGTAATCGAATCTAGGAAAACATTATCATGTCCCTAAAACAAGGTAATATTTGTAGTGAGAAATCTGTTACCAGATTGTTAGCATTAGAGAAATCCTGATACTGAAGAGACTCAAATTTCAGCTTCTGATTATTTTTATTTTTTTTTTTTCTGAAGACTGCTGAGAAATAATGAGACACAGAGCTGTGTAACAGAACTTTGGCTGTGCAGGATGCTCTGCTTCCTAATTCCCTGACATAAGCTTTGTCTAAATTTCTACCTATAGTGACTTTGCCAGTGTCAAATTAAAAGAGAAAAAATGTGCAAGTTCCAATTCCCAACACTTGAGGTATTCCGTGTCTGCTTGTAGGCAGCTTCCTGACTACTTGTAGCTAATCCAGAATTGGAAAAACTAAACGTGAAACCATTTATCTTCTCACACGGGCAAGTCCCTTCTGATGGAGTTCTTACAGAACACTATAGGGATCCTGTCCTGGTGTTTCACATATTATGTCAAGGTATGTTTTTGTCTCTAGGCAGATAACACACCACTAGTGTTTTTCATCTCCTTGAATGTTTTAGCTCTTACAGAGCTCAAATAACAGATTTCATCTGTAGTCTATTTAGAGTATGGTGGTTAAGTTTCAAAACCTATGAAGTCACCCACAAGCTTACTTGTATTAAACAGGGCAATTACTGGAATAGCAGTCACTTGCAATGGATCTTCTGTTTTCACTACATCCCAGGGTAAGTATTGCACAAGTATTTACCACAACCTGCAGTGTAAATGCAGATTGATGTTGGGTTTTTTTAACAAAATTGCATGAAACTGAAATATATATCTGATGTAATTAAATAGCTTAACTCTATGAATTTGCTCAGTTTTAGATGATTTTGACTCAAGCATTTCAATATTATCTAGGCTTGGAAGATAATTTCAGTGATAATAATAATGGATAATAATGGAAGTTTGTCCATTTAGATACCAGAGTTCTCTTAGAGTTTGAGCATGGGGTAGTCCATCTGTAACTGGTACAAAACAGGGTAGTTCCAGGCCCAAGTCACAAGCCATATAAAGAGATTCTCATGAGAAACCTGTGTCTGCTTTTCATACTATGATGTTCAAGCAGGAGCAAAAATACTAGCTTCTAGAATATAAACCAGTCCTTTTATTTTCTATTTTATCCCTTATCCCCAGATTCAACTTTGAAGATGTTTTCCAAAGACTCGAAAACCATCCAGAGAAGTGTGTCCTTTTCAAACATGGTAGGCCGCTGTCAAAATAAGAATGAGATGATTGGGAATCTTCTGAAAGCTGCTCAGTGAGATGGCTCTTAGCATCCATCAATGCCTCTTTTCTTTCCCCTGCCTGCTCAGTTGTATTATGTGTGAATAATTTAGCAGAGTGAATTGAGACTCTCTCAGGCCACCAGAGAGACAGAGCACATTCTGCAGACATGGGGAAGAAGCATTAAACGGTTACAAACTGGATCTGTTCTGAGTTGCCCTGCTATCCAGGGAAGACCTTGTGGTAGACAGTCTGGCATGACCAGGGGTGTCTTCCTGAGCAACCTTGAAGCCACTGGGACCAGAATTACAAAGCTTAAATTCCACCCACGTGCTCGCATCCAGCATTGCCTTACTGCACCCAAGTGTTTGAAGCCTGTGATTCAGCCAGCAGAGGAAAAGCAAGCACAGGGAGTGGAATCTGTGCTGGATGAAAATGAGCCATCCTTCTTCCATGAGCAATGATCTCAGCAACTTGTGAACAACACTTTCCCCCTGCTCCTAAAAGAGCTGGGAAAAGGATTCTGAATTTGATTTTCTGTCCTTGAGCACTGTGGCCAGACCTGGGTTATAAAGATACACTCCCAGTTGCCATATTCAGTCTTCTATTGGTGCAAGACACCAAGATATATCAGTTTTCTCTCTACCACCATCTCTAGCCCAGACAGAAGCCATAGCATGCTCTGACCGGTCCCCAAGTAAATTGCAGGATCAAGACCCTGTGGTCTGCCATGGGACACACTAGCAGGTGAATCTAGATACATCAATTCCTAATTTTCAGCAAAGGGAAACTTGGGAATGTTGCTTCTTGGTACTGTGAAAAGGGAGCTCTTTGACTCCTAAGTCAAAAGTCTGTTTTTCATGAGGAGGCTTTGTATACTCTTATTCTTCTCCCCTGTAGTTTTAGTGCTGATCTAAACACTTTAAGCAATGCTAAAAGGAGTAGTGTTTACAGTCCAGCAGCTTACTGTTTTTCAAACAGACCTAAAACATGACCAGTAATGATATCAGGTAGAAGCACTGGGCTGACTGTTGGCTTTTTCCTTGCCATTTCTAGTGACAGTAATGTAACTGAGCAGATGTCTGTAAATAATGTTTCTTGTTGAGAGTAGTAGGAATTAGACAGTTGTATTTGTTCTTTGAAAGACCTGAGCTGATAAGTACCTGTGATGGAGAACAAACATCAAAAAAATCTGCATTTTTAGTTTCTGTTAGCTATTTGTGTCTAGAATTTAGAGCACCTTACAAGATGAAGAGCTGACCCAGTTACTTCTGAGTGAGGAATTACATACCATGTGCTTGAAATACCAGTTTCTTTGGAAAGATTTATCAGTTCTGCATGTATTTCTGAATGTTACCTTTATTTAATAGAGATTAAGTATTTTTCTGCTACCTTTATTTAATAGAGATTAAGTATTTTTGATGTTCTGTGTCCAGCCTCTAAGGTTTTTCTTGATCAGTGTTCATATAACATCTGCATGTTATTTTTATAGAAGATTAAAATGCTTCTTGTTCTCCAAAAGCATATTAATGTACTTGACTTGGATTTGGGGTAATAAATTGAATATTAACTTTTTTTTTTTTTATTACAGGCTTTGTCATCTTGTCTAATCTTACCTGGAGATACCACTGTCATAAGTTCTTCATGGGACAATCATATGTGTGTATTTACTTCCTTCTGACTTTATTGAATTGCATGGAGTGCCTTGGTTGCTGTGTTTATGGTTTTAGATAATGATACAGAAAATTGTCACATTTTTAAAACACAGTGTCTGTATTTCTATTTTTTCCCAGTAGATTTCTGTTAGAAACTACAGAAACAAAGTTACTTTATTTAGAAGAAAAACCCTTAAGTTTTACAAAATGTAATGCTTTTATAACCTTTCTCTGTTAGATATTTTTATTCAATTGCATTTGGAAGACAGCAAGATGTCCTGTTGGGCCATGATGATGCAGTCAGCAAGATCTGTTGGCGTGACGGGCGCTTATTTTCTGCATCTTGGGATTCCACTGTGAAGGTTTGTAGATGGGATTGTTACAGTTGCATGACTGTTTATAGCCAGCACTCTGTAATATTCAGCCAACAAAAAGCTTTGGGGTGAATGTACCTGTTGTACTAGAGTAATAACCTGGCTAGTATCACAATAAGCTTATTTCCAGAGTTTATTCTTCGTTTAGCTTTAGCTCAACTGTTTCAAAGCGAGTTTCAAAGCGAAAGTGTTATTTTTTCACCCAGTTCTTTCATTATAACTTACTGTAAAAAATGAGGATTCTGAAGACAAACTATATTTGTTGGAGAAACTGGAATGTTTTGTGACTTTGGCGATTCTGTTTCTTGGGTGGAATAGACTTCTAAAATGTTTAATAATTTTGTAGTTTACATTCTTCAGCTAAGAGGAGCAGAAACTTGCTAATCTGAAGAGCATGCCTACAGTTAGGTGGAAAGATAATTTGGAAGCTAGAGACAGGAAAAACTTTCCCAAAGCCTGCTGCGTATTATTTTTTTGGTAAGTGCGCATTTAGTGCAGTGACATACCCATTCTTAGGTAGGCTCTGTAGGCTATCTGGAGTCAGCAGAGTTGTGTTCACTATGTGGCTCTGCTTAGGGTAAAGGAGTTCAGGTGCCATTGCTGTACTCTGCCACATAGGCAAAGCCCACAGTGAACACAAGCAGCCTTCCTTGCAATGTGAGAGTTCAGCACTGAAGGAACTCAGCTGGGGCTATATTACTGCTTCCTTGAACAAACATAACTATCTCTGTTGTAGGTGTGGCACTGTGTTCCTGGAGAGACCTTGAGCAACAAAAAACACCACTTTGAACTGCTTGCACAGTTAGAACATGATGTTAGTGTAAGTATGTTGATACAGTATCTGAGAATAAGAAAATTAATTGATGATTTAAATCATGATCTAGTGGTAAGGCACAAAGATTGGGTTAGGGGCTGAGGGATGTATTTTGGGAAATGTGTGTAGGGGCTTTTTGTTTTATTTTGGGGTTTTCACTGTCTGATCGTTCTGCACCAGTGTTCCCTGCTTCCTGGGTTGAAAGGTCCATTTCTTGGGACTGAAGCACCAGTGTAAACAGAGGTTTCTTAATTTGTCTTGCTCAGCATGTATGCACAGAATTCCTATGGGGGGCAGGAAGGATTGTGTGGTTTTTGTTTGCTTCTTTGGTTTTGAAAACAGATTAATCTTTTTTCAAGTGTTTTGATTGTTACATTAAGAGGAAGCTGTAAGGCAAGCAAATGAAAAAGAAATTCTGAGTTGTTTACCATGCTATCATGGTAAATATCTTAGTGAATTTCACTGTAAATATACAAACACATTGTGTGCAATGCATCATAAATGTGTAACTACATACTTTTGTTTATAGCCTCTAACATCAGTCTGTGAAGATATTTAGAATGACTGAGGAACGTTTTTTAATAGGTCACAACTTTGGCAAATACTGAAATGGTTCTGATAACATTTAAGAACTGTACCCAACAGAACTGGAAACAGCTGATGGGTAGGAAGTTTTTTAAAAGTTAAAAATTTTACCCTTAAGGGTAGAGTCTAGCAGTTAGATGGAAAGTATTGGTACTAAAAGCAATCTGAAATGTCACTTAGCATTTCTGATTCTGCAAAGCAAAAGCTTTTTAAAATATCTTCAAAGTGACCTATTTTTTCTTCTTATAGTTTGGATTTTTCATACTTGTACCTAATTAAGGATGTTGAGAATTAAATTCAAAGCTTTTCATAAATAAAATATCCTCTTAGGGATAATGGGCTTGTTTTGTGTATGTTTAAAACCTGTCTCAAGATGGCTCACACAAAAGAAGAGGAGAAGTCACGGGATGTTTAATTTCCTAGGTAAATACAATGGACCTTAATGCTGCAAATACCATCCTGGCATCTGGAACCAAAGAGGGTACCATTAGTGTTTGGGATGTTACTACAGCAACAGTGTTGCACCAGTTGCCACATCATTCTGGGACTGTATTTCATGCTGCTTTTAGTCCTGGTATGTTGGATTTCAGTTTTTAGTATGTACTGTTGGGAGTTTTAAAGGGAATCTTATTCTTAATACCATGTAATATATCTTTCTTATTGGAATTACTGCTTTAAGGGGGATGGTGAGATGTTTTGTCTTGTCACACATCTCCTCTGTAAAGAATTTAATTGTACACAAGGCATGCTAGGCTGTGGACCAGTGATCTAGACTCTAAACCAATCTTGTTTATCTTTGCTTGCTTAGAGACTTAATTTCCAGTAAGTTAGTTATAGATAAGTAGGTCAGGTAATGTCACATCCAACATGCTGATCGCAGAGTGCTTTGGCAACTAGAACTGAATGTCTGAAAATGCTTTTTTATGTTGTTGTTTCTTTTGTTTGCTTCCTTCTTTTGTACAGACAGCCGCCATCTACTGAGCACAGGAGAGGACTGTTGTTTTAAAGTAATAGATGTACAAACTGGAATGCTCGTATCTTCTGTGACCACTGAAGAGCCACAGAGGTAATGCTGAGAACAGGCATGTTATAGAGCTGGGGGGAGATGGTTGGTGACAGCAGAGTGGGAAGGGCAGTAATACTGGGAACTTTGTTTTATTGAATCACTTTTTAGAGTGCAAAGACTGACATTCTAGCATGTTGTGTGCATTATGATCAAGCTTTCCAAACTGGGGCAAAATCAAGCAGCTCTCTAAGTAAATAACTTTTCAACAACAACTTTTATGTCCCTTAAATATGATGACAGCTGTAGCTAACCAGCTCTTCCAGCACCTGAGCTACTGAAATGTCTAACAAGTTGAGTTTTCTTATTTGAATCATCTCTGTCATTAATATTGATTTGTTTGATTTGTTTTAATGTTTTCTTCTTTTTATTTTGATAGTCTTAAAAAAAGATTGGCTTTTAAAATCAAAGACCGATCACCTTTTTCCACCAACTGAAAAGTTATTTACGGTTTATCGGATAAACAGATTGAATGCTTACTCAGTTACTAGAATAAAAATATAGCAGCTATACATGGAATACACTTAATTTTTTTTGTGGGTATACATAACTACATATGCATGTTCACATACATATTTTCACTACTTATTTACCTGAAGGTCATCTTTGCTTTTTCAGTGATGGTTTCAGGAATATGAAGTGGCAGAAGCAAAAGTGGTGGCTCATGAGAGCACTGGGAAATCATGCATAGCTGACTGGGCCCTCTTCTGCTATGGGATTATGTTTCATACTCTGCCAGGAATGCCTGGCTGGGTCTAGGGCAGTCACAGAACCAAATTTGGGTCACGAATCTTTAAAATAATTTGAAAATAATCCTTCCAGAAAGACTGTGTTGAAAGGTAGTTTCCTTTGGTTTCATATCTCTATTTCCAGTTCTTTTTTTGATCTACTTTGGAAATGTTTGGCTGTCATCATGCAAAAGCTTGACATGAACTAATTTCAGATTTACTTGCAGGTGCTTCAAATGGGATGGAAATACTATCTTATCAGGATCTCAATCTGGTGAATTACTGATTTGGGACCTTCTTGGAGGAAAAGTTACTGAAAGAATCAAAGGGCATACAGGTATGCCTGAACTATTCCCATTCTCAAACTCAATGTGAGATTGCTATTTTCCAGATCTTTTAGTACTGAAAAGTTTGAGAGTCATCTGCTCAGCCAGCTGGCTGTTCTTGATGTCAGCTTTACCTGAAACACAAGAATTAAAAGTAGGTCCATGTGAGCCTCCTAGGAAATCAAGTAAGAATGGAGGAATATTGCTTTGTACAAGACTGGCCAAAGGGAAATTACTTTCAGTTTTTCTAATTCACAAAATATTGCAAAAGTCAACATTTTTCTACCTCTTGGCCCTCAAATATAGTATAGACTGTACTGTATCCTTTGCCACAGTCTGTCCAGACTGAGTCTAACAATGTTAAGTAAAGTTCTCTAGTAAACTTGTTTTGGATGGGGATTTAAAGGCTGATTAAATGTATCTATATAGTCTCAGTACATCAGCAACCAGGATATGTGGGGAAAAATACCTAAGTTTTACTAAGTCAAGTTTTTAAGGCTATTTAACTAAGATCAGTTGTTTCAAACTTCCCTACTGTAAGTTTTATGCTGGAACTTGACCTGTGGAGAGATCATTCTGTAGTTGGGGACTTTTCTGAAGTGGGCTTCTGAGGCATATGCTACAAGATGTGAATACACTTTTAACATGAAAATCCAAACGGCAGAGTGAAAAAGCTCATTCTCCGTGAATGCTTTCCTTAATTGCCATCTGCATTCTACACTGCAATGATGTTGTCCCTCTAGTACCAAAAGTCAGCTGAGGCAATGGAGCATGAGATCCTTACTGTGAATAAGAGCAGCTACCTAGAACCCTACTAAAATTCCTCTTAGCATATATGGTGTCAGTGTAATCCAATGCTCAGACTATGCTAAACTCTCTCAAAGAAGATCTGTTCTGTCATCTTGAGTACCACACTTACTTGCATTTGGATTTACTTGTTTGTGATTTTGTTTCCCAGGTGCTGTAACGTCCATGTGGATGAATGAACAGTGCAACAGTGTTATTACAGGAGGGGAAGACAAAAAAATCATGTTCTGGAAACTGCAATACTAAGTGCCTTTCCCTCCAGTCATTTAAATGAACTCTAATTTTAAACCAAACCTTTTAAAGGAACTTAACTGTGTGCAATGATGGCTGCTGAAGTTCAACCAGATAGGAAGCTTTGTTCAACCACAACTTTCTATGTTATGTTGACTTCACAAGAGCTCTTAACTTCCATAGAGTATGCATTTGTTTTTCATGGACTATCATACTGAAATTGCTTGTGTAAAATGGTATCTGATATAAAATTAAAGACTTATTTTTCTGTAATTAAAGAGCTCTTAAATTGCAGTCATTGTTTGATTTACATGGAATGTATCACAGCTTGATGTTTGAACTGCTTTGAAAGAGGAAGCATTTGCATTCTTAATTTTAGCCTTTTAGGGGGTGTGGAGCTTAATGCTGTCATGTCGTGTGCAGTCAACATTTCTTCTTAGTGGAGATGCACGTGATTGTAAATACTGCTTTGAACACCACGGCAGCTGCTGTTCTGAGCAGTCCCCAGTCTGGGCTCCTAGACAGTCCTTAGCTGCGGCTATTTGCAAAGGATTCAGCACCATAAGAAAAAATTCTCTCTTGCTTTTTCCTCCTCAAAACCAGCACTAATGCATTGGTCTGAAAAGAAGACAAGCATAAAATTGATCTCCTAACAGACCAGCTACACATACATGTGTTGGGATCCTGTGCCTGAAGTTGGAGCATAAAAGACTATCACTCCTTTTTCTCATATATATAATACTATCCTTTTTTCTTAACAATCTTCCACATTTTCATCTTTTATTTAGTGTTCTTAACCTTCTTTAACTCAAATCACATTTGGGATGGAATTTCAGTATGGCATTTAAACAGAGCTACAGTTCCTGGGTTTATCCAGTCCCCCAGCTGTCATAACCCAGGAAGAAAGCAGAGTTGCACAAGGATTACTTTCTCTATAGGACTTCAGGGTATCTTTTCCTGGGAGGAGCTGTTCTGAAGTGAAAGATTTTAAATATTTAAATGGTTTAAATGAAGTATTCAAATGGTTTATTTACAGCAATAAGCATTTGCATTTGTCATGCTGCCTGAGTATGACTGAAGATCTATTTATTTCTCTGCTGGTCTTCCCTACTGCTGGTGCTGAGGTGCCCTGGCACTGTGTCCAGGGCAAGTGTTCTACTAAACTGTGTTCAGTCAGATATTCTGCCTTGGGTTTGACACCCAATGCCTATTCCAAGGCACAACTGTTTCTTGCTATTGTAAAACAATCAGCTTATGGTTAGGTGCTGTTCTCTCATTCCCTCAGTCTTCTATTATTCTGGAGTGTGAGCTTATTTTTCAGTAAGGTAAGGCTATTAAACCAAAGCGGTATTTATTTCAGCTGCACTACTCTCTTGACCTAGCAGGTAACTGGATTTTTATGTAATCAATGAGTGTGTGTGAAGCCACACATAGCGAAAGACTAAGCCATACCATGCACGCCTGCTGTACCAGTCTTAATCTTGCAGGAGAAGGTTTGGTGTCTGCCCTGTTTCTTCACCTTTAAATTTATTTATTTCCCGAACATATCTGTGTGTAGACAAAGATGATAGAACGTCATTTTTCTACACTTACCTGGAAATAGCTTGAGTGAATTCTGGATTGTCCTTTGTCACTGGGGGGCTTCCTACTGAGCTAAACCAAATGAAAATAACTCAGAACTGAGGAGGCACAAGCTTCAGGGTCAAACTCCCTCAGAGAATATACCCTTTTGGTTAAATATGGATGCATGGTAGGCACAGCTCTTGAGTGCAGCTGAGGTTACCTTCTGCTCTAAAGCATGCTCACAAAACAGCCCTTACCTGCTCCACTGCCTAGAGCAACCATAACTTTTTTAAAGGGGAAAAAACAGTCAACCCTGTTGACTGGAATCTTCCTTGCAGTTTCTGTGAATTTATGTATATGCATTTAATCATAAGTTACTCTTCAATGCTAGCTAATTTCTGCCTTAAAATAGGAGCTTTTTGATTATTCTTTTACTTCTGCTATCTGCTATAGCTGGAATTTGTTGTACTGACATTCTACCACTGTTTTTTCCAATGGATTGCCCCAGTAGTTCCAGCAATCTGGCTGATAACAAAAGAAAACAAGTATTGTCATCTTACATTCCCTCAACGTATTGCTGTCTTGGTTTACTTTTTTTTTCAGTTTTAGTACAATTTGTTTAGTAGGTAGTCACAAGATTTAAGTAACCAAATGTCACTTGTTAAGCTGTAAACAAAGAGTTTTAAAACTCTATTAGACCTATAATCAGCTGACTCATCTGCTCCTAAGTAAAAACTGGTTAGAAGCAGAGATCAGTGTCTGGGCTCCAGGGATTTCACAGCTAAGCAAAGGAGCTTGGCAAAGCCCTTAGAAATGACTGCAGACACAAGGGCTAGGCCCATGAAGCTGAATTATACCAATGCTACATGAAGCCACCAATTACTGCCAGTGTAGGCTTGCCACAGTGGTTCCAGACACACATCATTTAGTAACCAAACAGTTCCATTAAATTGGCTTGCAGGATGAATTTGATCACCTCTCCAGCCTGAAATGCTGTAATGGTTTTCTCTAGGTTACCATAACAGAGAAATTCATTTGAGAAACAGCAAGCTACATACCAAGACACTTCTTCACAGCTGAACTTCAGTCCTTCCTGGAAGAGCAGGTCTCCCAACCCAGGAAAAGCTACAATTAGCTACACATGCTAATGAGGAAGTGGCAGATGAGACTCTGTTTACTGCAGACTGCCAAGCTCTGAAGTGTTTGCTTTTCTTTTTGGTGTGATATCTTATAATCTTTTGCATATGTCCCTTAAATGGACAAGCAAAAAAAGAATTAAGATGCCACCACCCCCAGACCAGTTCTTGATCCAAGTAAGTTCTAAAGGAATAGCTAAACTGATTCCCCAAATATATCTTTACAAAATAATACCTCTACTGAACTCAACTTCTGTGCTTTGACTTCATGCTGCTGCCAATTATGAGGAAAATTGAAGTTCAGTCTGTAATGTAATCCTAGATTTCATAGCTGAAACCTGGAACAGAGCAGAGGGGGAAAAATAGTAAAAAAGTAATCACTAAACTTCAAGTCTCAGTTGAACATGCCCCTGACCTCTTGTGGTGGGCTGATCCCAATAATCGGCTGAGCCCCTCCTGAGCTTCTCACTCACCCTGCCCCACAGCGAGAGGGGCAAGAGACTCAAAAGGGCAAAAGCTATGAAAATTTATGGATTGCAATAGATGGGAGAACTAAGCAAAGGGAAAATAGGAAGTGGGGAAGAAAAAAAAAGTGATGCAAAGGTAATCATTCCCCTATTCCCCAGCAGACTTATCCCCAGACTAAGAACTGTCTTGGAAAGGTTCCCCCCAATCACTGCTGAGCATAATCTCAAATGGTGTTGAATTTTCCTTTGGCTAGTTTGGGTCATTTGGGTCCCAGCTGTGCTCCCTCTCAGCCTCCTGCTCCCTGGGGATGGGGGACAGAGTGAGAAGCAGGAGAGGCCTTGACACGGTGCACATACAACTCAGCAAACACCCTGCTGCGTTATCAGCCCTGCTTTGGTCACAGGCCTCCAACACAGCCCCATACCCGCTCCTGCAAGAAAATTAACTTCAACTCCTACTTCATTAACTTCATTAACCCAGCCAGACCCAGCACGCTGTACGCCATTTTACAGTGAAATTGCAATTCTGTATTTAGTACATCTTGTAGAACAGCTGGCTGCTATTCCGTATGTTAAGCTTAAGGTGTAAAGAGAGTTAGAATCATAAGAGGGCTTGGGTTGGAAGGGATTTAAAGATCACCCAGTTCCCAACTCCCAGCCATGGGCGGGGACACCTTCCACTTGACCAGGTTGGTGGGGTCCCATCCAGCCTGGCCTTAAACATTTTGAGGGATGGGGCATCCACAGCTTCTCTGGACAACCTGTTCCAGTGCCTCACCACTCACACAATGAATAATTTTTTCCATTCAACACATCTTATTTAAAGTAGCCCAGAGCTACCCCTTCTAAAACATTTCAATGTTAAAAGGAGTAAGCTTTTTAAAATATTTTACACTGCATTTCCTATCTTAGTTGTTGGCTGAAACTGACCTTGATAAAACAAGCCTATTTTAGCTCATTTTAAGTAGGTACACACACAGGATGTAAAGTTTTGGTCATTTATTTGGTTATGTCTAAATCCTTAAAAGAACATGGTTAAGGCGAGAGAGAAGCAAATTAGTTACAATTCATATAACAAGTAATAAAAAGATTTGAGTATCTGTACACTACCTTAATTAATGCTTACTTACTGACTGATGCCTCGACCTATATTCAGCTAGGTGGCATTTTTGTGTAAACAGTATTTACTAGAACAAAAAATTAACTAGTACTAGCCTTACTTCTAATATGCTATTTCAAATCTACTCTTGCAAACAAAAAGCAGTAAAAATACTCATTTTTCTTCGACATACAAAGCACAGCATTGTCCTGGGTAACAACATGTAGCTTTGCAAGTGATACCTGGTTCCTTTAGTTGCAATGGCTTATAGTAGTAGTAAGCTAAATAAAAGACCTACGAAAAGAAGTCATAACACAATTGGAATTTCACATTGTCAAGCATGTAAGGCTGCAAGTTTTACAGTGTGTGAATACATAAGATATGTTGAACGGTGACATTCCCAGCCATTATAGATGCAAATGCTTGATGCAGCATATCTTCTCTCAGCCTCCAGAAAGGCTCATGTGCAGAAGAAAGAGATCACTGAGTATAATAGCCCAAGTTTAGTCAAATCATCATTATATATATGTACACACACATCCATGGTGCAAGTTTAGACTTCAGGAACAGAGTGATCCATCAGGCTCTTCATGATGCTAGTTGCCATCCTAAGGAAAAGGAAAAGGCATTTAGGCTTCTAAGACAACTACAGAAGACCACTCAAGCTTTGTCATTGCCAGTCCTTCAATACAAAGCAGAAGCTAGAGTTTCACTCCACTATTTTGACAAGTTGCTACAGACAGCTGCACCAAACTGCACCCCAAGATTGAAGAGAAGCCCACAATACTCAAGACTTCTATTAGCACCTGAGCTGTGTTGTTGGTATCTTTCAGGGTATCGACAGGTGTGCAAGCAGAGTACCAGCACAAGGGAAGGAGAGCAGAGGGAAAGGTGGCTGTTAGACTGAAAACTGCTTTGTAGAAAGAGGATATCAAGCGAAGGGGGTATCTTTTTTCTTTACCCGAAAAAAAAAACAGGAAAAAAAGACACAAGTACACCTGAAGCATTATTAATGTCTAGCAACTTCAAAAATATTTTTGCAGAACAGATTTAGTTGTAGAAAGCCATTGTTGCCAAAGGATTAGGAAGAAACGTGAAACTATCCTGCCAAGAATCACTTTCATGTCACAGGAATTACTGGCACTACAAACAACATTTTAGTTACAAAGTAACAAATACTTGTAGTATCCAGTTCTTAGACATTCAGGCTTAGTCAAAAGAAGTTTAGAAAAGGCTTTTTCCAGAGAGGAAAAGGCAAAGGATCATCACAAACATAGAATGGGTTAAAAACAGTGCCAACACACACCAATTTGACCAAAATATCAGATTAAACAAATTTTCAGGCACCCCCACCCCTCCTCCAGTCTTCAAGTAAAGTTTGTAATTAGGTCTTATCATGAGTACACTTTCTAGTCACTGTCCACTGGATTATAATTAACACCACGGCTGCTTTGTATTACTTACCTCTTTATTATATAGTCATAAATACTGGAAGGCATGACAGTGATGGTCACTACATTTCCAGCTGTTGCCAAGATGTCTGCAACCTGCGAGTCCTGTCAGTAAACAAGAAGTCATATGAGCAACACAACTCAAGCTGACTAAGAAAGAAGAAGTTCAACAGCTTTTTCTAGACACATTTCATGTGGCTTTGAGACCCCCCCCAACTCCTTGTTTGGAGTACTTAACCTTCACGACAAATCACTGAAACTGCAACATCACTTTACAGATGTTTGGTTATGAGTATCTTGCATGAACTGACTAGAGAAGGGACACAGATGTCATACACAATTCCTGCTAAAATTTGATGCAGGTTGGAAGGAGGAAGCTTCCCTTCGTTTTGCCAGCAAGGTTGGACTACAGATAAAAACAGAGAGCCAGCCTTGCCAGGTAGAGGCAGAGAGGATGAAAATGAGCTGCCCTGACAACCAACACAAAACTGCATAGAGGCACAAAACATCTATGTCTATCCAGTCAAGTTACACAATGACTGAAATTTTTATTTTATGAACACTAAACAATATATTACAACATTTTTTCTCTCTCCAAAACACACTATACAAACATAAAAAGCTCACAGCTATCCACACCCCCCACACAGTAGTTATTTTACCTTCAACCCAATTACATTCTGGCCATTAATTTCACAGATGTTGTGCTCTGTCAGAAGTCCATTTCTTGCAGCAGAACTGTCTTTCACTATTGAGGTTATTTTTCCATTCTTGAATATGAAACCAACATGTCCTGTGCTGTCCTTATGCATGGTAATAATTCGTTCAAAAGGTCTAAAAAGACATTTAAAATAAAAATCTTCAGTCTACTAAACCACAGAAAAAAACACATTCTATTTTAGCAACTTTAGCTTATAAAAAGTAATTGTACTCTAAGAGACTCATATTATTTTCTATAATGAAAAGTTGTTGAGTTTAACTTCATTTTGTTAATGTTGTTGTATTAAAATATACTTGTTTATAAACCTTACACGTTTTCCCTGTTCTAAAGACATTTCACCATCTGGATTAATAATAATACAAAAATCCCATACAACATACACCCACCCCCCACACCAACCAAACAAACGTCCATTAAAAACAAAGTTCTCTACAAACATTACAAGGTCGATAAAATAGCGCAGGCAGTTTCAACAACTGTAGGTAGACCACAGGATTCTGGGAGTACAAGGCTTCTCCAACATGTCAACTGCTCTGGGGACAATAAACCTTTAAATTGTGTCTTAAAAAGGCAGTAGATACAGGAAGGGGGTGCCATGTTGGGTACAAAAGTGGTAGACAGAGCAGGGAATCTACTGCCACAGTATTTTAATTCACTGTTTGAAGTAACTGCCCCAATCAAAGCAGCTGCCCTCCACTGAGTCAGACTTGGTTCTTAAGCAGGAAAGAACATGGAAAAAGCTTTGAGGCATATACTTAGTCACATGAAGTATCATCTGTCTTCTTGCAGCCTACAGGCCTTATGTTGAATCTGACCTGTTGTTACTACATATAGTTAGCTACAAGATCATTATTTAAAAAACATATTGGGTCATCAAGCATGCTTTTAGTCAAACTGGCATTAATTCCTATGTAAACAACAGAGTTCACAAGAAAAGCTATCATGCTACATAAAATGCAAATGTATTAATTAATACAGCAAACATTTTGTTACTAGCTTTTATTGTTGACTTTCACTTATACTAAATGAAAAAATTTGCATCTGAAAAAGAGCACAGGACTCTTCAATTCAGAGTTTAACTTGTGCCATCTCTCACTCACTAGTTTATCTTGGAAAAATGTTACACCTCATCATGCCCAGGAAGTTTACAAGTTAGGAACCATTTTGATTGCTCCCCACAAAAGGGAACACTTCTGAAGATCTTTACAACTGAAGTACATGGACAAACAGATTTTGTTAAACCTGCTCAAGCAAGGGGAGACCCAAACCTCTCAGAATTACTCAGTGATGGATAATGGCAAATCCATATCTGCAGCTGGCTTTACCTGTCCCGAATGATCATTGAAATCCTTTCTGCAGAAGCCTGTTTCAGAACTTTATGTGCTTTATCAGAACTCCATCCTGCACAGTTTTCACCATTGATCTGCAGAACTTGGTCCCCAAACCGCAGACCAGCAAGGGATGCTGGAGAGTTTGCCTGAACTAATTGGACAAATATACCCTACAAAAGAGGGAGAAAAAGGGGAGGGGAGAAGAAGGGGAAGTTCTTGCTTAAAGATGAAGACCAGTCACAGAACACACAGCCCCTAAAGTTTCCCATTCTACACAGTATCAGCCAAACAGACAAGACAGAAGGACTTGCTAATTATCTCTTCTTAAGGGGCACTTTTGAAATGTCTGTTTCTAGATGTATTTAAAAGTCTGACAGATACTTATTGCTAGAACAAAGTTCAAAAACAAGCAAATCTATCAAATATTAAAAATAAAAAAAATGAGCATAACATTAAAGTCTTAAGCAAAGGGGTAAATACTTGTCTGTTTTAACAGGTGTTACAAAATTATTTCTAGTAAAACTACCCCTGAAAACAAAGTAAAGCACATCAAAGCAAATTATAAATAATACCTTTGGGAGAGAGGGGTGTTTAAAAAAAACCCACCACCACACCATGCTACTCTAAGAAAATCCCATTTTCTGCATTAGAAGAACTACAGAAAAGTATTTTAACCCTATATGGTACCTTCGGTACAATTTTTTAAAACATTCCGATTAAATGGCTTAAATGGTTTAAGCACCTTTTACAAAAAAAGGAGATACTTCTAAACTGTGGGCAGTCATTACACACTGCTGAACATTAAGTACTGCCCAGTATTTCCACAAAGGTAAAGACAAGCAGTCCTGAACTGATAAAAAGTATCACAGCAACTATGCAAGGACACCTTCACACTCTAAAGGGAAACAAAAAATATTGTATGTATTTTTCAGGTCTTATAAAACACATGGCATTAAACTGCGGCTGTAAATTCAGATCCTAGTCCAGAGAGCTGGAAATCTAGTTACAAGTCTAATGAAGGACTTTAAAATTCTGGTAACAGATAAGAAATTGTTATACAGAAGACTATTTTATGACCACATCCTAACTTCACTACTAATATAGTCCAGCAGTAAAATCTCTAGAGGCAAAAGCAACTTCTACACTTACATTATCAACAGACTTAAGGCGAAGTCCAATTCTGCCATCTTGATCTTTACACAAAATTGCTTCACGGATGCCTTGCTTAATTTCTGCTCTGCGAATTCCAATATCATTTCCAGTCACTGGAGCTACCATGTAATTAGTAGAAGGTCGTGTTACCAGTTGCTGATTAAAACAAAACAGCCAGACAACTTAGTTTCAACTTTTAACAATAGCTATATGTCAGTTTGTATGAAGTGATATTTTAAAAAAACAATACACAAAATAAGCCACAACACCAAGTCTCCCCCACCCCCTCCCAACATTGGAAATGGACTGCTCAGTTTCAGAACGGACTAAAATAGGCACTGCAACTTAAATAATTCGCCTCTCAGTCAAGTATGGTACTTAAGGCAAATAATAATCTGCTCTCTAGAATGCTAGATACACATTTAGTCTTAACACTTTTGTTCTCTAGAATATGCTTGACTGGTACCTACACCCTGTGGCTGAGCAGCTGCTGCCACTGCTAAGTTTCTCTGCACCTCTTCCTCATTGAGACTCAGGCCCATATACTGAGAAAGTTCTGGATACAATCTGGGGTACAAGCCTACAGGAGAAAAACAAAACAAAAATCAGTATAACAGTTGGTTTAAAAGAAGGAACTGCTTTCACAAGCACAATTACTTCAACAAATCTTGTGCTTTTGTAATTATTTAATTGGAAAATTATGGCAGAAGACCCACTTGAATCAGAACTGTTATTTGGCCTGGTTCAGAAGAGTAACCAGACAAGCAGCACTTCTGAGATAAAGAACTTACAGGAGAACTTTCAGTTTCAGTTACTCTATTCACCCTTTACAATACAAACAACAACAGACACATGGTGACACGTTCCAAAACCAACACTGTTCTGCATTGCGTAAGGACACACCCTTAAACTCTAGATGTGCTGGACAATTATTGGAGAACTGCTCTCTTCCCCACTCCCAAACCAGGTGTGCTGAAGAACACACACGGAGACCAAAGTTCAAAACAGCAAGAGGCATTCCTGCCAAGGATATTTCAGATCTGAGGCACGGGAAGGTTTCTGCAGAAGCCTCCTGGTTCTAAGGTTCACACTACAGTCTGCTTTGAGTCTTCATCAGAAAGTAGCTGCCATTTTGTCACAGCTTCAAACTGAAGGGGTTTTATACATGCCTCTTAACAAGACAAAACATACATAGCCTTTAAAACATCCCTTTATACCCAAGCGGAGGGAGGCACAAGGAGTGGGAGGAAAGGAAGTTAAACTGACAGGCTTGTCAGACCTTGAGCTGAGCAACTCTGGAAATAAACTAGATATTGCTCTTGACATTCCACAGATCATTAACTGGTGCCATCTAACGAGTGCCAGTTATGAGAACTCTTAAAAGTCCCCCTGACATTCTCACTAAATGAGTGAGGGCAGAAAAAGCTGCTTGGAGAGAGAGGCAGTGGAAAGAAGGGCTTCAGAAACAACCAGACTCCCCAGTACACAAGGCTTAGGTTTCTAGTGTTCATTTATGGGTATAAATGTACAAAAACAGCTATTATAAGAATCCATGTCTTACGAGCAACAGAAAGTAACTTTTCTGGGAAGGAGCAAAGGTCAATGCAAGGTGAATGCCAGTATAAACAAGAGATTTTTTTTCCTCTTTAATATGCTGCTTTGAATGAGAACAGTCTGATCATATTTCTGGACTAATCCAGAAGCTTACAGCTTCATCAGTATTGATTAAAAAGCTTTTGATAAATAAGTTTTCTATTTTTGTTTACTTTTTCAAGCCCCTAGGATTCTACACAACAGAGCACAAGATTTCTGCAGCTACCCAATCCTTCTGTTTTGCTCTTTACTACACCAGATGCATCTTTGCTGGCTGAACTAAATTCTCATTTAAAACAGAGAGTGCTCCAACATAGCAGAACATAAAACTCTTGATGTTGGATAGTCTCCTGTTTCTGTCAGGACAGAAGCATTTCCAGTGGGTCTGGCACATCCTATTGGTGATGTAAGGCCTTCTTTCATTTGGGATATATTCAATGATTAATCACTCTTCAGCCACAAATTCACACACAAACCGATGTCAAAATTATGTTTTGGTTCCTGCTTGCCAAATACATGCAGGAGAATTCAAACTATGGACAGCAGTAAAAATGCTGCCAAGACTGCTGAAGCAAACTCAGATCTGGTCTGGTGAGGTTAGGCCAGAGAAGTACCTAATCCAGATAGGATCTACCAGAGGCAACTCTGGTGAGCTATGCAAACATCTGCTTTACAGTCATCTTAGACACAGAAGTACCCAGAGGAGAACTGGAGACAAAGTTCCATGCACCAACCCTTAATATCTGATCAACCAGCATTCCTGACCACTGTTCCAGCACTGCTGCTGGTCTTGCTGGTTACGAGGCTTTAGGCCTTTTAGACCTTCTTTTAGGAGTAATTTACTAAAGCAGAGCTCTAACCTCAAACATACCTGTGCATCTTTGTGGATGTACATGTGTATGGGAGAAATGAAGGAGAAAGCACAAGTACAAATCATTTGGCTTTAGATCTCATGGATTTCCTACCACACATCTGATTCCAAAATCTGCTGCAAGCTTTATGTTGATTGCACAACAAGATTAAGTGCCAGCTTCCTGGGCACTTGTTGACAGAGATTTGACTTTGTCCCAAAGCAAACTTATGTGTAGAGGAAAGACTCTGACTCACACTGTCCTCTAAAGGACACATATGTACAAATACATATGTGATAAATAAGGACAACTAAGTGTCTGAGGTAAGAGCTAACAGAGCCGAAAGGTACCAACATCAAATCTTGTTATGCTAGGCTCACTTGGAAAAGGTTGCAAAAAAGAGAAGGGTGACTGCTTGCCACAACTTCCTTTTATAAGCAAACACTGTTTTTTGACTCCTATAGCACTTTACCAAGGTGGCTGTTAGCATTTCCAAAATGGAAATGTAAACAGGGTAACATTTGTTTCCCTTTGTAAATAGGGTAACATATTTATAGCTATTTTTGACCGTGCTGTTACTAAATAACTTCAGGATTTCATAACTGCTTTCCACAATATTATCCATAGAATACTATGCAGTACATGAGCTTACCTCCATCACAAGGAATTGGAGCAGAAGCTTCAGACAAGATTGCTGGATTAGCTGGATTTGAAGAAAAGGCAGTCTGAGCCTAAAAGCAAAGAAACTCACATATGTTATCTTGAATAAGAAAAAACAAATCTTAATTATGCAGGCAGGAGACTCAGTATTTTCTTTTTTCTTGTACGTGCTAATTACTATTCATCTTGAAGTAATGAAGTCAAACTTTTTATGTGAAATAAATAGCTTCAATACAACATGCTGTAATAGTATCAAAACTACTTTGGCAAATCAACTCGTGTCTTCCTCAGAGACAAAGCTACAGTGATAATGCAGAAAGGCTTTCCGGTCAGCCTGTTTTATTTACGTCATCAAGCAAGTCAAAAAGTCTTAAAGGAAACATTACCTTTGTCCAAAAAAGCTTACAAATAAGTTTTAAGGTGTGACCTTCAGCAGAGCGTTTCGCAATTACTTTTTTCAGCTAGATAGCAGCAGTTTTACTTCTTCACATCATTTACAGACATTGTTAGTGAGATCCATAGTTCTTTTCAGGTGTTAAGTTCCACACAATCCAGTGCTGCTAGCATATCTTCTGAAAGAATCAGACCTTCCAAGATGATTTTTCTACAGCCACTACAGTGAACTCATTAAGCTTTATTTCTGTATTGCTGACTGGCTTACTCTATTAAGTTCTCTTATATTTGTGAGTCAGTTTCCTTCCTTCTCAATACCTCAGCTCTATTTTTTGGCCTTGTGTGTTCATGACCAGTGAAAAATAAAGCCTTAGAGAGGCCTCTGAAGCATGATAGGAATAGCTATTCCAGTAACTTTCCTGAGGTTGAATGTCAAAGGTGGGGGGGGCAGGGGAGGAAGTACTCAATGCATACTGAAACGTTATGCTAAACAGGACATATAAATTTTCTAACACAACATGACAGTCAAATTACTTCATGATGTTAAGGAAACGCTTAAAAATAGAAAACTTCTCAGTCCTGTTCACTCCAGGAAGTTGTCTTTAAAAAAAGGTTTCAAGCAAGAATGAGTCATTATATAACAATATCACGTGTATTTAGAAGCACAGGTTCCAACTCAAATGATGGACAAAAAGAGCAGGTTAGAATAATATTTAATGTAACAAGTCTGTTTGTTTTAGCCAGCAGTCATTTGAATCTTAGTCACTCATTGCAGATACAGACGTCTTTCAGCACTCGGCCCCCTCTTGTCCTAAGAATGCTCTCAGACTCATTTAAAGAGACAGCATTTTTATAATGCATTCTTTGGGAAAAGGAAATAATTAAGCCTTTGATGCCAGCAGGTCAAGATAAGTCTTTCTGCCTCTCTACTCAGCCCTTGTGAGACCCCACCTGGAGTGCTATGTCCAGCTCTGGAATCCCCAGAATGGGAAAGGCATGAACCTGTTGGAGCAGGTCCCAGAGAAATGATCACAGAAGCAATCAGAAGATGGAACACCTCTCCTATGAGAAAATGCTGTCAGTGCTGGGGCTGTTGAGCCTGGAGAAGAGAAGGCTCTGGGGAGACCTTACAGAAGCCTTCCAATACTAAAGGGGGCTTATAAGAAAGATGGTGACAGACCTTTTAGCAGGGCCTGTTGCAATAGAACAAGGGATAAAGGTTTTAAACTAAGAGAGGGTTAGATTTAGATTTAGACCAGATATGAGAAACAGGTTTTTCAAAATGAGGGTGGTGAAGCACTGGAACAGAAGGTTGTCCAGAGAGGTGCTACATGCCCCATCCTTGAAGACATTTAAGGTCAGGTTGGGATATTTAAGGCTCTGAGCAAAGCGATGGAGTTGAATATGTCCCTGCTTGCTGCACAGGACTCTTACCCACCCAAACCACTCAGTGATTCTATGAAAAGTATCAGCAAAAATGGAATGGCTTACTGATTACATTTATGACAATTTTCAACTGTAATATATAAACTCTAGCAGTTGGTCAATGAAAGGCCAAAGGAACACGTTCTTGGCTCCAGGCTACTCAATTTTTAGTTCAGCATTACCAGACTGTAGATAAAGGACTGTGGTTACATAAGAAGAATGGAGTGGGCGGACACAACAAGGAGAAATCCCAACATAGCACCCACAACTTCAAAAGCCCCACCCCACACATATAAACACAGATGAGACAGGGCACTGCATTTTGGGATAGCACAGGAGAGTTAAGAAGCTGTTCTTGTAGTTTGCTTGATTGCCCCCCAATGAAAACAGCAAGGACAGAAGTACCAGTCACCTTAAAACACACTATAACTTCTTGCTGTTGTTTAAACCAGGAAGGAATGCAGGTTAAGTTCAGGAAAAGGTAAAATGTTGAAGAAAGCAAGGAAACTCCTTGTGAAATACATCCACATCAAACTTCTCATAGACTTTAATCCATTCAAGTGTTTTTCATTATTTTGTTTCACAGATATTTTTTAGTCCTCATCATGTCTAATAATAAAACTACCAATATTCTTACACATAAAGGGTTTTGCACAAAAGGGATAATCTTGGATGTACTGTGAGAACTGGTCACTACCATGAAATAGCCAGAGGACAAGTCTGATTCCAAATGGCATTAAGACAGCCAATGCTTTTTTTCTTTTTTTTTTTTTTTTGTGCTCAAATGACCACAAAAACTTTCTGCCACAGATTTGGACACTGGGAATGAGATGCAGCAGATTTATTAGTTTAGTCATCAAGTCAGAACAGAAGTATGTGAAGAGACTGACTATATTTGTCTACTTAAGACCATGTATCTATACTACAAAAAACCCAAACATATTAAAGACAAATGAACACAAATGCATAGATAAAGCAAAATAAATATATCCAGGTGGTAAAATAAGCATTAATCATATTAGATCAAGCTACAGAGTAAACAGTAGCTCACCCTTTCAGAGTGAGATGGTAAAACAAGTTCTCCACTACAATAAGTCTCCCCTTTCCTGGATTAAATATCAGATACATTATTGTCATCAAAACTCATTTTTTTTAAAGTCCGCCATACCTGAATGACTTTGTCCACCTTCAGATCTTCTAGGGAAGGATAGAGAGACATTTTGATGAAGTCCTACTGGGCAGAGGGCAGACTAGAAAAAAAATCAAATGGGAAAGAAAACAAACAACAGGATTAGCTTTCAGATAGTTACTGAGTTTAACTCCTTCATTTTTTTTCTTTTAAATCAATTAACCAGAGTTAAACAAGTGTTCTGTGACCTGCTAGTCAGCAGTAGAGGTATCTGGCACTACAGAGGAATTCCATTAAGACTACCCATTTAATCTGTTATCAATAGCAGTCTTTGCCTAATAGGCTTTATTTAATATACTTAGCACTGTCAAAGTTTAGGTCTCAATGAAGAGAAAACCTGCACAGAGAAAAACATTTCACAGGAAGCAAAGAAAGACTTTAGGAGGCCAGGATGCAATTATGATGAGGGTTAAGAGGGAAAACTTAATCACTCTCATCCCAACAGGGACAGTATTCTACATTCAGCTCTGGAAGCTTCCACTCTGTTGTCTAAAATATTTAAACACTTTAAACACTTCTAATATTCCACTGACCTGCTTTCGGCTGGGATAGCGCTAATGCTCTTCCTAGTGCCATGTTTTGAATTTAGGATGAGAATATTAATAACTCACTAATTGTTTTAGTTGTTGCTAAAAAGTGTTTACACTAAGTCAAGGGCTTTTCAGTTTCTCATGCCCTGCCAGTGAGAAGGCTGGAGAGGCACAAAGAGCTGAGAGGGGACACAGCCAGGACAGCTGACGCAAACTGGCCAAAGGGATACCATGAGGCATCATGCTCAGTATATAAACTGGGGGGAAACCTGGCCAAAGACACAGGCATTGGTCAGCAAGTGGTGAGCAGTCGCAATGTGCACCACTCATTTTATATATTCCAACTATTTTAATTTTTTTTTCTGTCACATTAAACTATCTAATTACATCAACCCATGACTTCTCACTTTACTCTTCTGATTCTCTCTTCCCATCATGCTGGGGCAGGGGGAATCAACAAGCAATTCTGTGGTGCTCAGTTTTTGGCTGGAGCTAAATCATGAGATCCAGCAAGAAGCCACTAGAGAGACCTGGCTTCCCATCTCCATTTGCAACACATTAATTGCAGCAAGAGACTTGTATAAACTAGGAAGATTCAGTCAGTGGTGAGTTTCAAAACACAGAGATTCCAGGCTGGCTGTCATGTGATGTTCAGAGAGCCCCTGTGACAACTTATCAGGAAGTAATTAAAAACAAAAAAAGGGAAAAAAACCCCAAACCCTAATATCCAGTCTCCTGAACCAATCACCTGAGGCTTCAGAAAATCCCATTCTTCCAGAGCTCCTTAACTCACACTCTCACTGTGATCAGCTGAACTTTTGAAACCCACAATAAAACATTCCACATCAGTATATGGGAACACTTTAGTGAGAGGCATGGAGAGGGACATAACCAGAAGACAACAAAATGTGATACAGTTTTGCAAGTCACAGAAGGTATTGAGAACATAGTTAATATAGAAGTTTTATTAAAAGTTTTTGGTTTGGGGATTCATTTTCTCATTCAAAGAAAAGAGGTTCTTAATAATGTAGCAATTTAGCAAAAATTTCAGACTAAATGTGACCATCACATAAATCCTTGAGCCATTGCTTCTTTAAGTGCAGATACAAAGTCCATTTCTAAATGAACACCACACACACAGATGCCCAATGTGATACTGCAGTAACACAATAGACATCTCTTCATATTACGCTAAATTCAACAACAGCTTTTATGTTTGTTCAGCAGTGCCCAACAGCTCCAGTATCATGTCAAACTGCAATTAAAACTTCAAAAAAGCATGCTCTAAATGCGACAGAGATCTAAACTGTAAACACGTGGTCTATTATATTAAAATAATTAATTGCCGCTGACTTCTTTGATTAATTGTTGCAACTCTACCAAACATAGTTAAAGCCTGGAAACTACAAATGAAACACATGCATTTAAGGTCAGTTTGAAGTTCTGTTTTAATCCAGCATCGACCTGAAACTATGAAATGCTTTTGTTCATCCGAAATGGCTAATAGCAAACGTAAGCCAAAGCCCCTGGTCAGGTAAGTGGTTCCTGGATGCTCCATTCTGCTGCTCACACCAGTCAAGGCACACACAGCATCAGACTCAGCATCTCCTTCTGGGCTACAGCAGCCCTGGTAGATTCAGGTGCTGGTCCCAGCACTGGCACATGTTCAGAGTCAGCACACCCCTGGCAGCAGGCAGCAAGAGAGGGCAGGCCAAGGACAGTGTGTTCCCAAAGGAGTCACCCCACGGCAGGGTGACAAGGGGCGCAACAGCAGCACTTTGCAGGTGGTGATCTTGGCATCCACAGAGCTGCAGAGAACAGCACAGGGAGTGCCAAGTCCCCTGCCCCAGTGACCAACTTCCATAGAACACCCTGGCCAGCTTTATTTCTCCTCCACAGATCAGTCTCTGCACACAGTTACTTGTCACAGACAGGCAACCTCAACCCTCCACCAGTTTATAAAGAGGAGCACAGTGCTTTCTGTAGAAAAACATTAGCAAAGCTAAACATATACTAGTGTTCAGATTACATTAGAGAACACTCCAGAAGCTTATCCTGCCCCTTGACAACCCACTCAGCCTCCCCTCCCCAGCCAAGGGTTAACAAACCCAAGTGTTTGTCAACAGGGTTCTGCTGGGCTGGCTCCCTCGTCATAAACTCACCAGTTCCTGGTTTTGGTTTTCCAACTAATTAGCCAGAGTAACAGTCATCACTGTAACTGCATTCAGTGAGCTCATAACTTTGCATATGGTAACACAGATACCCCATGTTAGATAATGTGAGAGCCACAAAAATACTGTATTTAGTTTAAAAAAGGATTTCTAAGTAACAATTGACACTATCAGGGACCACCAGTAATTGCAGGAAGAACTTGTCCACGACTTCTGTCCAATGTTATTCACAGTATAAACATGAATTTCAGCTGGTGCTGTAATGGCTTTAGGCACTAGGGAGCGGATACCACAAAATGTGAGTCACTACAACCTCCTCTTCTCTCTTAAAAATCTACACCAACATCAGAATCACTTTCCCCAGTCATTTCCATACTTGCACATACTGTGAGGAGACCAAGTGTTTAGGGACGTAGAAATGAAAACAAAAGGAAGGACATGAGGCAGGGGCTGTAACTCAGCTGGCGACCCACAAAACGTGGCATTAAAGACCTCGCCGCCCTCTTCAGTACACTTGGCTGGAAAGTCTGACCGCTCCTGCCAGCACGTCCCACTAAGGAGATCCTGTTTGCCAGAGGGAAGTACCGGGCCACCGATCGGAGAAGTATGAAAGGCGTCACTCGTGACACTCTGAGCCTGCCAGCAGGAAGTCTCGAAGGTGGGAGTGATCCCGAACTGCTTTCGGTGGCGTTGCTGGGAGGAGACGGGCTTCCCGACGCATTCTTCAGGTCGGAAAGCATGAACACAACACAGGATGGTCCTGCTAAACCCCCATCTGGCCAGCCTGTAGTGACTACTGTCTTTGAAAGCACCAGCAGCCAAAACTGTAGCAGGGAGGAAAAAAAACAAAACAAAACCGCCCCCCCCGCCACCCCGTACGTCTTCCTCTTGTAGCCCGTGGAAAAAGTACAGCAGGCCACAATGCTGGCACCTATAGTGGAACACTGGTTCCCACTTCCAGAAATTAGAAGCTTATGAGCCTCGAAATTCATCTTTAAAGCAGATCGAGGACAACACTTCCCGAAGGTCAGCTGAGACATCACGAACCGAGGAGCGGTTTCGTAAGACACGTTCTCCACTAATAACTCAGTATTTCCCTTCTGATACACATCTAATTAGCCTGGGAGCAATTGCCCTCATTATGCGCTCAGCTCCGAAACCTGCTGCCTCCATTTCAGACCTGAAGCAGGGCTCGCCTGCCTGAAAAGGCCCGTCGTGTCACTCCACCGCTGCAGCACCTTTCAGCCCGTCACAAGAGAACTCAATGTAAGTGCCCGAGCCTCCCCGTGCAGCGGCCGCGGAGCCCCAAGGAGGGGCCAGAAGGCGCTCCCAAACCCGAGGGCCGGGCACAGACAGTCACACAGGGCCTTATCCAGGCGCTGCTTTCCCCGTCCGCGGGAGGAGCAGCCCCTCGGGCCGGCAGCGCCCCGAGCCCGGCTGAAGCCTTCCCCCGGCCGGCTGCGGGGAGCGGCGGCCCCGCAGGAGCACGACACGGCTCCGCGGCTAGAGCGGGCACCAACACCGCCCTCGCAAGCGGCACAGCGGGGTCGGCGCGGCCGCCCCCTCCCCACTCCGCCATGCCCGGACCGCAGCCTCCCGCCCGCCCCGAGGAGCGCACAAAGGGCCGCGGGGAAGGGACCCTGCCCGCCGGCCCCTCGCTTACCTCCGGCCCAGGGGGTTGTTGGCTGCCGTCCGTCGGGGCTCGCAGTACGGAGAGGGGCGGCGGGAGCGGCTCCCCTGGATCCCGGCAGCGCCGCTACGAACGGAGCGGGGGCGG
>VXBC01001034.1:397473-632651 GCA_013399945.1 Ploceus nigricollis
GGAAGGAAGGAAGGAAGGAAGGAAGGAAGGAAGGAAGGAAGGAAGGAAGGAAGGAAGGAAGGAAGGAAGGAAAAGAGCATCAGCAGAAGAAAAGCAAAGGGAAACAAAGTGAGGCAAGAAGGTGCCGTTGCATTCCCTGCTCCATCTGCTGGAGCAGCCCAGAACAGCTTGTAATGTTCACCCAGACAATTGGATTGCTGCATTCTCCTGGCTTGTTACCTAACTACCTTTCTTCAAATAATTATTTGGTAGCAGTGAGCTGCATCATTTTTGTAATCACATCTGAGATTTTATTTCTCCCTGTTAAGTGTTTTGAGCACCTGCAATTGCACATTTCGATATAACAAGATAATGTAGAAGCTTCTGTTTTGTTATGAAATGATACAATACAACTCAACTCCAGAGTTTAAAAAAAGAAAAAATTGCTTTAAGAAGATGCAGTTCGTTGCAATGGATGAGTGGTAATAACTCCTCGTGGTTTATTTTGCAGCCATTTCCTTTTCCTGCTTGGGTTCCCATATGAGTTCTCTTTTGTCTCCACTTTCATAATTGCTCTCTTTACAGCTTCTCTTCAGCAATACTTAGAAAAAGGTAACTTTCATAAATATTAATATTCTCAATTTTTGCTTTAATCATATGTTTAATAATTCCCTTTCCTTTTATTTTCTATTAAAATATTTTAATTCAAGTAAAGGATGGTGTTTCTGATTGAGATTTAGTTTTTAATGCTTGATATTAAAGAGAAGATAGTGGCATTGTAAATCCCAGGTCTGATAGGAAGGTTACTAAACTTTTAACCTACATTCCTAAAAAACAAAGAAAATCCCAGAGAGAAAATGAACTTACATGGTGCAAGTAAATCAAGTTCATTATCTGATATATAAGCACATTCAGATGATATTCTGAGATGAATATGGAAGTATTAACTTGCTCATTAGAGGAAATATCTTTCCTTACTATTATTTAAATGCTCAGGGCAATTGTCCTGAAACAGGATGCAAATAAACCCAGTTCCCAAACCTGTCTAATTTTATAGCCCATCAATGTTGGTTATCCTAATGTAAATACAAGGCATTGTCTGTGCAGAGTGCTTCATCATGAAAAAAATGACAGGGTCAAATATATCACAATGATATCAGATTACAAAAGAGTTGTACCTCTACAATCTACGTACAATCTACAGAAAAAAAAAAAAGATGATGGTGATGATGATTTTTTTTAAATTTTATTTTTAATTTTTTTTAAGGAAACAGGAACATGCTATTTTCCTGGTGTCAGATGACTCACAAATTCTGCAGAAGGCAGAGTATAGTGTATGCAAAATTTGCCCTCTTAACAACCATGACAGTTGTTAAAATAGAGCTGTGGAGTGATACTGTAGTAGCATGAATTTATTTTAGGTTGTGTAGATCATTAAACAATTAAACTATTGCATTATTCTTTACAGTGTCTTAATATAATTTCACTCATATTCTTTAGATAGTCTATTATAATTTAGGTATACAAGACTTCCACCTGTTTCATTGACCCAGGGAAACTAGGGAAAAGGTGAATCCAGCTAGGGATCTGTTGGAATTATATCTGGAATTACAGTCTCTCTGGGGAAGATACTGCATTTCTGGCATGATCACTTGGTAGCAGCAGCTGGTTTATGAGGGCAGGCCGGGCAATGTTGTGCCATGGTGTGCCATGGGGTGTCAGGTCTGTTGTTGTGAGGGGACACGGCAGCCAGTGTTCTCTTCCCTGTGCCTGGAGCATTGCTGATGACTTTCAGTTTGCAGACATATGATGGCTGTGCCAAGTCAACGCTGATGCCGCACAAGGACCTTTAATTTCTGGACTGTCCCCACAATACAGGATCCTGTGGGCTGACAGCCATCATTCCTCTCTAAAAATAGATGTTTCTTATGGCTGGTGAGGAGTAAAGTCTTATTTCTTCTTCTATTTAACATTTTCAGTGATCCCAAAAAAGCCAGGTTTTCAGCTTGTCCCTCAGAAACCTCAGTGATCTTACCCAGCATATCTCCATATCTTCATTAAAGTGATACTTGATGTAAATGCAAAGAAAAATACATAGACACATGGAAGAAATACCATTTTTGGTGTATAGAAACAAGAAACAAATATTGACTCGCAAAGTTCAGTGGCTGCTGTAGAGCACAACACACAAGTGCCACACAAGGAGATTTACCAGTAGGTGGTGACATATAATTATTTATGAGCTATTTTCTGGCTGCAAAGGTTCTGAGCTACAAGCAGCTTCAGTGTGCAGCTTCCTGTTTAAGTTTTCCTTTTGTATTGCTCCACCTTTCTGAGATCTCTTTTACAAGTTTCACAGCTGCAGAAGTGTTTCATAGCTGCAATTGCATCTTCTGGCTGTAGCATGTCAGCCTGCTCCTGTTCCATGAACTGCAGGGCTGCCTTCCCACTGCTGAGCAAAATGCTTGGTTTGTGTGGTTTCAGGGTTTTTCGTCTGTTGATGAAAGTAAATAAACCAGTTCTCACAACACATGCATGAGAAAAAAAGTAAATCCTTTCTTTGTAGTGTGTACCTCTTATTTACTTCCCATGAACAAACAAGTTATAGAGTTGGCTGTGTGGAAATCTGCTATTTACTGCCAAATGTAATTAGTAGCCTCTCCTAAGTCCATGACACCCTTCTGTGCATCAGTGCTCCCAAGTTATGAAGCCGTCAGTAACCCTGGAAAAACATTATTCCCCTCAGCTTGGTCTATTTATTATTTTCTATTTATTTGAATACCATGTGTGGGTGTGGGTTGACTAGTGAAATCCATATAGCTACAGCACATGAGATGAAGCTTGGGTTTAGATAGTGAGCAGTTTTGGAGCAGCAGGAGGAAACAAGCCTAAAGGCTTCTCTTAGGCTTCAGGAATCACCACAGAAGTGAGCTGTTTTATGGGAAGGGTATTGGCTCCATGGAGGCCACAGCTCAACTTCACCAGCAAGAGCAGAGGTGACAGATAAGAGTGCTCCTGGCAGCCTCTGCCCACAGCCAGTGGGAGTATCTGGGTGAAAAGTGTCGTGGTGCCCTTTGGGGGAAAGTGGTGCAATCTAACCATGCATCAGTCTCACCACAATTCCTGACCCTGAAGACACGAGCAGGCCTTGTGTGGACACGGCTGCCCTGGCAGCTGGTGTGGGCAGCCAGGCTGGGCTGGAAGCAGCTGCTAAATGTGCTGTACTGGGTGAAATGTCAGCGTGCTCTCTTGCCGGCATCCACGTGCTCTTGAGCTGCTCTTTCTGAACTGGTTCTAGCTCAGTGTTCATTAGGGCTTGACCTAAAGGTCCTATGCAGTTCTTAAAAGGTTTTGCGTTTTCTAACTACTGTTTGATACATTGCTGAGTTCTTGATGAACACCCATGCACAAACCTGCAGTGACAAAGGCTTATACATTCAAACATGTGCAGTGTTTTACTTCTGATGCTGTCACTGGCCTGAGTTGAGTCTTGAGCCCAAGTTGTGTCAGTTTTTCACATTAATACTCTTCTTACCATTTACACAAGGAGTTTTCTTCATGGAGCCAAGTCTATGTTTTTTCTGACTGCACCCATAACTCTTGTGGGTCATCCCCTTGGACTGGGGCAAGACAGCCAAGCTCATACACAACACACAAAGGGTTGCAGAAAATGTACTATCTGTCAGTCAGTGGGACCCCATGGTGCTTTTAATCCCTGCTGTACAGACTGGTGGCAACTGCCTGAGCTTTTGTCTGTGGGAAATAGTGTATTTGTCAGAAGAACACCAAAATACCACAGCCAGAACATCAGGGGACTCTACTGGTGCTGCTGAAAAATCAGGGAAGCCTAATGCCCACTAATATAAATGGAAGGAGATTCACACTTACTGCTGATCATCTGCTAAATTTGGTGGAGTATCTGTGGCAGACAAGACTCCTGCTTGCCTTTATCACAAGGACATAAGTCACAGCCTGCAGCCTGTTGTAGTACAGGCTGGCTTGGGACTGTAGATTGGCCTATTTAAGATTTCCTGAGAGAAAAAGCAATTATTTCAGGTAAGTTGCCAAGCAGCTCCTGTGCTCTGCCTACACCTGGTTATACTTTTAGAACTATTATATATGTACAAACCAGAAAGTGAAAGAAGGTGGGCGGCTTTAGAGAAGTTACTGCTGCTGTTTGCATTTATGCCATTTATAAATGATGTTATCATCACTTTGCAGCACAACAACTCAAAGCACAGAGGGAAGAGGCAACTGTGATGGCAGCTCTACATAGTGCTACAAAAGTTATGATGAGAGGACACAGGCAACTGTTGCTGGTTAAATTTTATTCCTGGGTGTTGGACACAAAACTGACAGTAACTGCTGACTTTCTTTTTCAATGTTGTTTCAACAAAACATGTAAAAAGAATTAGACACCAATATAATAAAATTATTATTCTTGTTTAGTATGAAGAAGTCACAGGATAAAATCAAAGATGACACCCAGAACTGAATTTTTCAATAATGCAAACAGGCAGGAAATGGGAAAGCAAGGGTTTTTTTAAAGCAATTATATAATATCAAGCTAAATTCAGCTGATGAAAAAGAACTTTTTATAGGAAAATAAATAAAACACCTGTGCTTAAATGAAAATGGGATAGAGGCCTGGAGCTGACATGCAAAAGGAGTGATTTTTAGGTTAAGTGAGGGCAAAGCTTGATGCTGCAAATAAGGTTAATTTCTTCAGTATAGTAACTTAAAAATTGACTCAAATGTAATGGCATGTGCACAGTTACCCCATGCCTCACTGCCTGCCCTGGTTTGAAGCCAGGACAATATTTTCACCTGCCAGATTTGAGCATCAATGCCTTCAGTGTAGTGTTCAATTGCAACAGCAAGATGTCCAAATCTTTACTGTTTGATCACACAGCTGTAGGGACACCAACAAAAACTGGTACAAAAGTGAGTCTGGAGAACCCTTCTGTTTCTCTCTTAGAAACATATTAGGCCTTGGATGACTAATGAAACATCACTATACCTGAGCTGCCTCCTTGATGGCTTGATGCCAGGTCTAGGAGCAAGCCAAAGTTTGAATTCTCATAAGTCAAAAACAGAAAAGAGAAAATGTTTAGTGTGAAAATAAAAGGTGGTCCAAGGACAATGAAAAAAACCCCAAACTGGTGTGGTTGTCTAGATCTACTTTCCTTTTCTTCTGTGAGTCACCCTATGATTCTGTGAAAGACCATTTTTACCCTTTCTTCCAGACAAATGTTGTTAGAGGAAGTCCACCTCCGCAGCCATCCCTTTGCCCAAGTGCTGAACCCTGCCGTTCCCTCTTGCAGTGGCACACCAGAACCAGGGCAGCCCACAAGGAGAAAGGAGGGGGAACAGGCTGGCAGCTGAAGGGCAGCACGGGCTGCAGCCACCAGTTAGCACAGTCTGAATCTCCTGGACACCGGTCAGTAAGCGTTTCATATATTGCTAAACTTGAACTATTGGTAAATCTGCAGGATTAATCAAAATACACCTGACTAACCTTCAAATTATCAACTATTACAGCTTGGTTTGGTTACTTTGGAACTGCTACTGCTACGTGACATTAGCTCAAGGCCAGATCTGCATCTGTCTGCATCAATCCAGCGAAGCTTTCTGCAGAGAGGTGACAGAGCAGAGAGGGAACAAGCTCTCTCCAGAAATGGTTAATCAATAGCTTGCGAGGTTGACTCAGTGCCATTAGATACAGTAGTGTACCCACTGCATATAAATTGTGACCTGTCTTCTCTTTCATTCTCAGTCACCTCTCCTGCCATCCTGGTAGTTACCCATTTTCCACTTGGAAGATTTTGGGCATTACCAGAAATGTTCCTAGCATCCTGGATCTGGGGAACGGCAGTAATACTTTGTTGTGTGTCTTGGTTTCTTCTAGGGAGGAGGAGAAGGTAAGGACTCTTTCTGTAAAAGCATCTCAGTGTGCCTGGCCTTTATTTGTGTCAAATATCCTGTGTACATCACTAAGAGAACTGTACTCAGACATATGCAGGACAGCATAGACAATGCTGTAGATTGGTCTTTTGAGAGATTTATGTTCCAATTGAATTTTTGTGTATTAACTTTGCAATAATAGTGTAGTGATGCCTAGAGGTAGCTGTAGATACAAATCTATGCATAAGAGAGGTAATTAAAATATGAATATGTATGTCCTGATTTCCTAAAGTTCTGGGCTGTAATTTCACTTGTATTGTAATCACAGCAAATACCTACTTATATGTAATTATTGTTTAATACCTACATACAAACATTCTTATATTATATCTAGTAACACAATTTAATACAGGTAATATTTATGTACAAGGTATATTCCTTAAAAGCTTTTATCCTGCTGACACATTCACATAAGGAGCGAGTAATTTCCTTAACTCTTCTTATTTTTTAATTTCAGCAGTCATTTTCTAGTTTTATTTTAAAAAGTTTAATTAAAAAAAGGTGAAAGTAATTAACTTAATTTACTCTAAAAGCTGAAATATTATATGAAAATTATTTCAGCAGTCATAATGCCCTTATATAGGAAAGCTGTTTCCACTAAAAAAAAAAAATTTAAACATATGCTTCACTTTAACTATCTGCTTAATTCACAGCATGTGTCACACGTTGTCTGAAACACTAGCTCTTATGCTTACTGAGGATCATAGCAAAATTCCCATATTTTTAGAAAGATCTGGTCCATTAATGGGATATGCCAATAATAACAACCTTTCTATACTAAAAAGTTTCTTTGCTTGGTATTCAAATGACATTGTGGATAAAATTGCCCAAAAATTATCTTAGACAGTATTAGTATGATGGATTATTTATTAATGTGACAATTTCATAGCTGTGTGTTAGCTAATGGCAATAATTTTGCATTTGAACAGGTGGAAAAATATAAATCTGATCTAGGGAAAAGAAAGATGACATAATCAAACAGTTTTATTATGTGTTTTATTATGTCTATTAATAGTTAAAGTTGTTCTTTCTTACATAGCTTAGCTCTTAAAGGAGAGAAAATAATTTTTAAATAAACTACTTATTTGGGATTTTTTTCTTCATTTTTTTTTCACATTACACAAAGCCTAACATCAGTATTTTACATACCTGATAGTCCTGGAGAAGAGATCTTTATACGTGATTTTAAACTGAGCTTTTGTTTTGTGTTTTGTAGGCGGCATGGTGAGCCACCACTTGAAAATGGGTTTCTTCCATACCTGGGCTGTGCCTTGAAGTTTGGTGCCAATCCCCTTGAATTCCTTAAAGAAAAGAAGAAGAAGCATGGCCACATCTTCACTTGCCATGTAGCAGGGAAATACATTCATTTCCTCACTGACCCTTTTTCATACCATGCATTGATGCGCCAGGGAAAACACTTGGACTGGAAAAAGTTCCACTTTGCTACTTCTGCCAAGGTATTCCTGGTTTTAATATCTAACATACAAAGTATCTGCTGACATACCCAGTTAATCCCTGTAACCATAACTATGCATTTGAAATAGAATTTGTTTCACATTTCTGCACTTTTACTGGTTTAAAATATTGTGGTCTTGTTTTTCCTCTTCCTAAATGGAAAAGAAATTTGCAGTGATTTGGATTGTTCTAAGACTATACATTATTCTAAAACTGTACATTATTCTATTGCATTATTATCCTTCCCTCTAGTAAGCTATGAAGTTATACTTTGCCTTTTGTTTCTGTTAGACTTTATCATCCACGTAATGACAGGCCTTACTTATCATGCATACAATTTATTTTGTGACAGGCTTTTGGACATGGTAGCATTGACCCAGCGGAGGGAAACACCACTGAAAATTTTCATCAGACTTTCATTAGAACCCTTCAAGGCAATGCCCTAGATGCTCTCATTGAAGCAATGATGGAAAACCTACAGTATGTCATGCTGCAGTCAAGAGCACCTAAGCTTCAGTCTAATACCTGGGTGACAGAAGGACTTTATACATTCTGTTGCCAAGTGATGTTCGAGTCTGGCTTTCTAACACTTTTTGGTAAAGAATTGAATTCAAATAATGACAAAAACCTATCATCAAAGCAGGAAACTGAGAGAGCTCATATCCTAAATGCCCTTGAAAACTTCAAGGAATTCGATAAGATTTTCCCAGCCCTTGTGGCAGGGCTGCCTATCCACCTCTTCAAGAGTGCCCACAGTGCACGTGAGAAGCTGGGAGAGGCACTCCTGCACAAGAACCTCCTGAAAAGGGACAACCTCTCTGAGCTTGTCACCCTCCGCATGTTCCTGAACGACACCCTGTCAACCTTCGATGACATGGAAAAAGCCAAGACCCATGTGGCAGTGCTCTGGGCCTCTCAAGCCAACACCATTCCTGCCACTTTTTGGACCTTGTTCTATCTTCTTAAGTAAGTCCCAATGCTTGTTGCTCCCAAACAAGCAAAATATTTATCTTTCAGAAACCAATTCATTAGTACAGGCCAATTCCACTCCTTGATACCTCATCAATGATAAAAAAAACTTACTGTTTGCAACAGAAGTGCTGTGTTGTTCAGGACTTCCACAGAAAAGCCCTTTAGCCACCTGAGAACCAGTAGTAGTAGCACAGAGCAATTCTTTAGAAGCTTTTTTTTTTGTTAAGAAACAGCACTCCAGGGCAATGCTACACTTTGTCAAGAAAGCTTTGGAGTGAATCTATATGATATGACATTAAAAATCCTATTTGCAGTCAAAACATTAAGTGTATTAAAGGCTACAAATATAACTAGACATTTTTAGACCATCTCACTAGAGCAGGCAAAATGAGGTTTAATTTCATTATTGTTTTCACAGATACTTAATAGAAAATAATTTATATATTGATAGATCCCACTGAACCTCTACTGTAGATTGCACCTGCTGCGCTTGCTACTTGTGAGACAAGTGCACAGCTAAGATAATACTATCAAATGTCCATTTTAGAGTGGGCCTTTCTGGATTATCTGCTTCAGCATAACTAACTCTGAAGTATGTGTCTAAATTCCTAACACTTTACTACTTGTCAATGCTATTTTTTGAAGTTATTTAGTACTTTTTCCTCCAAGAATGCATTTGCTTTAGATTTCCTGGACTTGGAGTCTTTTAACACCCTGACTGTGCCTTCATCAAGACACTATTGCACCCTCTTTTATTCTGTCTATATATTTCACCAAAGCTCATATATTCCATGTCTGAAAGAAGGGCTAGATAGTGAAGGGTACTATGTGGGCTCTTAGTATTAGGAAGATTCTTCTCAGCTAGACAGAATATTGTCACATCGGCCAGAATAAATGATGCTCTAAAACTGATCTACAATCCTGTTCCTAAACTTTCTACCTGCAGTGGGGCTATTTCCTAATCTACAACTGGCTGGGTTTTTTTTTATTTTTGGCATTGTTTTTTAGTGATGGTACTGTTTATTAACTGAATTACGCACATCAGTTCTGTCCCACTTGTCATTGCAGACAAAATCAAATACTTGGGTTTCCTTTCTTTTTCTTTATTTTTCCTTTGAAGTTATCATACCTTTTCCAAGACATGAAAAAATGGAAACTGCAGCATTTTGCTGCAACATTTTTATTTTAGAATGTTGTGCTTGTCGACCAGCAAAATAAATTTTAGTCAGGAAGAAAGTTAATAACAAAACCACTTCTTAAAGAATTTTAAAATTTATGTTATACCTTTGCTCTTTTGATCTTAGGAGTCCAGAAGCAATGAGAGCTGCTACCAAGGAAGTGCAAAGTGTTTTGGAAAGTGCTGAAGAGAGTATCAGCTTAGATGGCAAACATATTTCCTTGAACCGGAAACAGCTGGACAATATGCCAATACTAGGTATGACTATTTTATGCAGGATTATTTTATGCAGAAATCACACTACCATTTCCATGGTCTTCTGTTTATTACCATATAAATGCTTGCTATAAAATTCCTATGTAATTAGCAAAGAAACAGTAGAACAGGAAACTGTATGTTCCTTAGCAACAGCCAACACAACCAGGGTTCCCAATGTCCCACATGGTACTGAGAGTATCAAAATTCACATGAACAGCACTTTTTCATGGGTAGTGGCATGTCTCAATAATCCTACACCGCTACATAACATAGACCCATGGATAATTCTGAACAATATTTTGTTTGGTTATGTCTTTAAATCAAATAAAAATGTGTTGCCAAAACTTAAATCCCTATTCTTATCATGTGAAGCAATGTTTTCTAATACCATTACTTCTATTTCCTCTCAATAACTTTCAAATTATAAGCACATTTTTCAGAAGTTACAAAGAATTTTGATAATGTTGCTTTTTAACTACTATTACTTTAAAAAAAATCAGCTAATATAGAAACAAAAAACTCCCATATTACTTTTCTTCTGAGTATGGGTTTCTATACAGAACCTCTTAAAGCTTCAGAAAATTCTGCTCACTGCACTGTTCCTTTTTCTTGTTATGTTTTCAGTTTTCAGTGGTTTGGTCTTTATCTCAGAGCGAAAATATGTCTCACTTTTGTACATTCTGTTTCATCCACTATAAGCATTTTTTTGTGGGGAAAGCAGATTAGGCTCTCGGTGGTATCTGCAGAAGGGATAGAAATGCTAAAAAGAAATGAGAAATACTTTCTTAGGCATTTAGAAAGTTAATATTAAAATATTTCTTCTAATAAATTCAGGGTTTGATAATGACTCTGAAATAGCTCAATATCCGTGACCTGTCCCCAGTATGTGAATATGCTTTTTCCATGGCAATCATTCCTTGTCCTCTCCCAACAGACAGCATCATCAAGGAGGCAATGAGGCTCTCCAGTGCATCCATGACTTTCCGAGTGGCCAAGGAGGATTTCACTTTGCACTTGGAGAACGACTTTTACAACATTCGCAAAGATGACATTGTAGCTCTTTATCCTCAGCTGCTGCATTTCGATCCAGAAATCTATGCTGATCCCTTGGTAAGTATTTTTTCCAAATTGAATTAAACTTGGTGCTCTGGCAGAAGTTAACAGGCCTTTAGATAAAGCACTTATTGGGGTGCCCCATGGCTGGTTTTCTGTTGTACCCCAGACAGCCCATTCTATCACCTGAAGATATGATAATAGGAAACAAAAAAAAAAAAAATAAAGGCAGTGCAAGCACTCTCTGCAAAACATGTTTTAGTGTAACCAAAAGGTGTGCTTCCAGCCCCAGGCAGCCTTCTACTTACTGCCTTCCTCAGTGAGGGAAGATCACCATGATGAGGGTCTTTGAAGAAGGATAAGGATAATAGTTTTGCAAAGGCATAGAATTAGAATTATTCCAGTTCTCCTTCTGCTGCATGAACAAGAACGCAGGTTACAATCCTTATTTTTAGAGGTCAGGAAAGAAAAGGAAAGTTATCAGCAAAGAACCTGGGATCCTGTCCTACATAACAGAACTTCTCAGAGGCTATCTTTCTAAAACAGCACCATGGGGGCTGGTGGTACTGTACGATGCTTATTGTTGCAGACGTCTCTTTCCCAGCCTGCATTTTGTGTCTTAGCAGCTTTATCTGGTTTTTGGAAGTATCCAAATATCAAGGAACTCTTTTGTGTGTTTAATTGCAGACATTCAAGTACGATCGCTTCCTGAACGAGAAGGGAGAGGAGAAGACTGACTTCTACCGGAACGGTCGGAAGCTGAAGCATTACTACATGCCTTTTGGGACAGGCATAGCAAAGTGCCCGGGCAGGTTATTTGCTGTCCATGAGATTAAACAATTTTTGGCTCTGATTTTTTCGTATTTTGAGATAGAGCTTGTGGACAGTAATGTGAAGTGTCCCTCTCTAGATCAATCCCGTGCAGGGCTGGGTATTTTGCAGCCATCCAATGACATTGATTTCAGGTACAGGCTGAAATGCTTATGAATATCTGTTTTGTATTATGCATATACACTATGTACTAGTAGTACATAAATACACTGTATATACTAACAGTACTAAATACACTGTATAACATACGCTTTACATATATTTTATGTATATATGGAAATTAAATGCTTCAAGTCTTGGGGGAAAATCTATATGAAGATGCTAATTCACCATTTTAATGGAAAATGTGCACTAGTGTGGTACCAGCGTGCAGTGGGTTTAATGCTCTCTTCTGATTCGAATGTCTCCCTTTTTACAAACCATTTTGAAAGGCAAGTTAACATTTTCAATTGTGAGTATACAGCCGCTGTTTTTTTTTTTCTGTCAGCAAATACTTTCCCACAGGTAGAATTTCATTAGCTAATTCATAATAACTTCAAAATTTTACTACAGTTAAAACATATTCTTTTCTATAATTGAAATGTTTGGCGTGGGGGGTGGGGTGGGGGTGGGCCTTCTCACAGGTGAAATAAAGTTTTTGTTATATAAAGGCAGATTCACAGTGGGGAGGGGAGAGTTTCCTGGGGAATTACATTTATGGTTTTATGAAAAACTAGAAGAAGATTTGGAAAAAACCTAGAGAAATATTCACGTTCAAGTGAAACTGCAAAACTTGTATTATATTCTTTGTAAGATACTTATTTTTAGAAAGTGCTAACTGTGTTAAAATAAATTATATTGGCTGAACCAAATGCATCTCTAGACTGTTTGTTGTTTTAGCATCTTAACATTATCAAAGGTTTATGCACTCATCCAGAGCCACTCAAACCATTTTTAAATTAGCCAGCTCAAACACCACTATGGAGATAAATATCTACCACATATTCACCAGTAGTTCTGGCTGCATTTAGCCTCACTGCCTAAACTCCATATTTCCATAAGCCTCTTTAAGTCTTCCTAGTCTAATTCCAATAAAGTTACCATGGGTAGTAGTATGCCCACACATTTTATTTTCAATGGTGGCATGCCCATAAAAACAATTGTTTCAGGGTTAATATAATTTGGACAGCATCCCTGTCCTTTTCTGCTGCAAGTGACAGATATATGTATGTCACAAAAGTCCATTTTTTAATGACATTTCTTTGATCTGAAAGAGAGAGCTTTCTTGTCATTTGCTGATGAAAAGAACAAATGGACATTGTTTTTATCCTGCTTTTTTCCAAGAACTTATGGTCTGACCTTTTGTCCTTAACTCAAAAGTAAGCCTCGTGAGAGAAGATGAGATACAGGACTATTTGATATTTTCAAATTTCACATTCTGGCAAGATTTCCAGCCTAGTTGATAGAACTCTTCCTAAATAAGGAATTTTTTATTGAGTTCTAGAATAAATTATCTATTCTTTTTTCTTCTCACTATCCACCATGCTAAATATTCAAAGGTTAATAAAAAGATTATGCAGCATGTGCATAACACTTTATTTTGTGTGCAACACACATTTATTACCTGTGTGTTGTCTTTGTAATTTTATTTAATCTTTTTGCATTTTCAAATGAGGAGGACACCAATTTCTTGCACCATGTATAATATTAAACAATTGTGTATAGTGCAAGGGGGGTTGAATTATTACTTTGGTTCTCTTGATAAGGGTACTATCCAGTAGAGCTTGTTTTCACACTTCTGTCAATTATATTTTGTATGATTTATATACATTATAACATATTCAATGTTAGCTAATTTGGAGAGTGAATGCAAGCCTGACATGTGTCCTGGCACATGCTTTTATCATTAGAATATCTGCTCCTTCTTTCTTAAATAAATCCTGCTTGAAACAGCAGTTTTTGAGGGCAGCAAGGCTATGCAATATTTAAAGAAAAATACAATTCCTTGATGAAAAGGAATTCAACATGGAATTACAACAACAGAAAAAAGATAAGACAACTGCTCAACTAATTCTAGGTTGCTTCAAAAATTAAGCCTCTTTTACATCCCATTGTCTCCTTCAAACTGACTGCTCCAGACTTTTCTGGCTGTGGTTTAATGGGTTCTTATGAGTTCCTTTGGTCATTTAGAAACTGAAGTATTCAGTAGCTCCTCAAGCTGATCTGACTTGCAGCTTCCCAAGTGTGGGAGAATAATGGAAGATTGATGAGGAAGATTGTGAACGTGGTCAAATGGCTTGCAAGCTGAGGTGTCAAAAACCACATACATCATAGCAGTCGTTGTTTAGCCTCATGTGCTGGACAACCTGTGTTCAGATAACGTAGTCCTGTGATGGATTTAGAGGTATCCTGTTGAGCATGGGTGAGATTCCTGTCCTTCTGTGGGAACAATCACACGGTAGTAAACTACACCTGCCGTCACAGAGCTCCATGGTGCCTGCATCCTGCTCGTGTGCCTCTGCCTGGGTGCTGCTTTGGGGATCCCCCAACTGGCATCACAATTTAAACCCTGCCAGCAACCAAGCACCAAACAGCCAGTCACTCACTCCCCCAGCAGTAGGATCAGGGAGATAATCAGAAGGGTAAAAGCTAGAAAACTCATGGTTTGGTTTCAACAAAACCAAATTTTCTCTCCATTTCATCCATGGTGTTGTGGTTGTTCCTATGTCCTGCCTGAGCTAGCTCACACACCAAGGAACACCGACAGTAGAGAACTCAGAGGAAGGTAAAAGCATTAGAAGATCACCCCACAGATTAAAGTCCAGTTCTGAACACAGTGGAGAAAATACTGACTAAAGTGCACAATCACCACAAACAGGTGGAAACCAGCACTGTCACCAGACAGGGCCCTGTAAGGGTGGCTCAAGCGCTCCTGCCCAAACTCCTGTGGCACCGTGGTCCTCACCACTCAGCCTGGGCCAGTCCTCTCTTGCTGGGGTAGCAGCTCTCCATGGATGGCTGGATCACATAACCTGTGTATAGATATGCAGTGTATAGAACAGAGGCAACCAGCCCTTTCTGCTCAGTTCTGGGCTCCTGTAGCCTGAGGATGATAAAGCATGTCTGCAGGGGACTCTTTTTCATATTGACCTTGTGTTATGCAGATGAAAAGACCCACTATAAGCCCCTAAGTGTGCTTCCACTTTGTGACAAAAGACATGCAGATGAACAGTTTGAATCATTTGGATATGGATTTCCTTTTTTGCTTTTATATATATTGGGCTATATACAAGTATTTTTGTTTACTGCTGTAGATGCTAATTTTCTAACCTCAGTTAAACCCCTGTTAATGGGGTTGCACAGATGCAAGTGAGGGGAGAAAAGAAAGTACAAGGTCTGTGGCACTATGCCTCAGCTAATGTAATCAAATACTTCAGCAATCAATACTCATCTGCCTTGCCAGGGTCACAAACACCACAAGGTTAGATCAGGGCAATTCTTTCTGCTCCCTCTCCTAAAAGCAGGACTTTTATTAAGACAGGAAAACAAAGAAAAATAATACTTAAACCATAAGAGCAATTGGAAGTATATTGGGCACATCTAGGCTGGTAGCAAGCAGGCAGCCTTTACTGTGGGCTATGTGAGTATTTCACATCATATACTTACTATTTAAAATGCATGAAGAGGTATGGGCAGAAGAGGAGCAACAAACTCAGCCTCCAGGTGGGCACCCTAGCCATTAGGATAGCTCAGGCATTTTTCTCAGGTAATTTGTAGCATGTTTTCTCCAAAAAAAAAGAAAAGGTAACAGACTCAACAGGATGATTTGCACGACTCCCTGATAGTGCCTTTACAGTCAAAGTGCTCTCTTAGTTGAGAGAAGATTCAATTTCAATTTGGGATTGCAGTCCTCAAGGAAGTTAGTGAGTTCAGTCTCTCCCACAGCCCCAGGGGACAACTCTAAGTTTGTGGTTGTCCTTTATAGGGTAAGTAAGAGTGAGGGATAACTCTTGAGGAATACATAAGCATGACATAGACTAGGCACACCAGGGAAATTAAATGTTCAGACTTTTTTGGACCGAGAAGAGCTGGACATTGGGCTGGTCAGATGCCTCTGAACAGCGATTTGGGGATTAGGAGCAAGGCACAGCCAGCTGAGTGAGACCATGTGGCTCATAATCCAGCAGGAGGCATTTTGGGTGAGCAGATTGAACCTAGGCAGTGAAAATGTTACAGAGTTTTTTCAGGCTAAAAGAAATCTTTACTGATCATGGAGCTCCTGGAAGCGACGTGGTGACTTTACTAATGAAACATGACACCATGTCAGAAAACAAGACAGTTTTACAATTCTGAAACCATGCTGGCCACAGTGGTTGTAACAGAGCTGAGTTCAGGCAGCCACTCTTCACATGTCAACAGTGGTTTTGAGCATAGATTTTTAAACCCTTCTTCAATTTTTTTTATCTTACTGTAGGAATATCATGATAAACTGGTATTTATATTTTGAGACCTCTTATGCAAGTTTCTGATGAAGTAAAAGAGGAAGCAAAAAGAGGAAAAATCATGGGATAATTTTTCTGAAAGCATGAAATATATTTTAGGTATAACTGTTGCTTAGCTGATGATAGCGTGCTTCAAGCCATTGGTTGTCTTGGCCTAAACAGAGAGCTGTGGCACCATAAATAGGTATTTGCCATTTATGAACTGCACAGAGTGCTATATCTGAATGTCAACAGGCTGAAGACTGGACCACGATCTTCTGATGCCCTGCTCACTGCAGGGGATTGGACTAGATGACCTGTAAAGATCCTTTCCAACCCAAACTATTCTATGATTCTGTAGTTCTATTATCTCCTCTCTTTTACACCACCAGGTCCACACAGTGAAGGAACATACAGAGGAGGCTTGATCATAATTATGTTTAGCTGCATACAGGGGTTTTGGTGGCAAAAGCAGTGATTGCCTCCTAATAACCTTAGAATTAAATAATAAAAAGGTTACATACTATTAACAGGAGTGCTATCAGTGTAAATACCCAGCTTGTTAACTCTTGTTTACTTAAATTTGTTTTCTGCCAAGACAGACAACTCTGTGGGACATATTTCAAATCAAATGATCTTCAGTGACCCATGAGTCATGAAGGGAGAGAGAGGTCACTTCAGAACAATTCACTAAAGAGCCATAGATTTTTCAAATGAAAAGTTTATTTTACTTTAATCACCTATAAATAAGATCCTGTGGGTTCCAATTGTCTTTTTAAAGATAACAGTAATTTCTAAAATTTGTCTCATCAGATAGCAGGATCCCATAGAAATTTTGAAAGATTAAAACACCTTGGCTGGCTGAATCTCTCTTGTTTTGAGAACTCTTTAATGTGACTGGCCATGTAATTATTTCTTGGTAACATTTGTGTAACAGTCGATTGGAAAAGGATTGAAAAAGGCCCCCAGTAATTGCAGACTTGAGACATAAAAACACCCACAGGCAGAACATTAAATACCATAGGCTGGAAGAAGTCAAGCGAGAAGTCACTTCACCCTCCGTATGAAATGAGCTCCCCTTTAGATAGGGCAAAAACAAGCAGAGCTTCCTTGGGATGCTCAGGATTTGTGCAAGGTTCCTAAGGAACAGACTTGCTCTCAGAGGTGCTCAGCAGGTTTCAAAAAACCAGCTGGTTTTCTGTTGGGTTCTGGAGGGCTTTGGGAGGCCTCCCTCTTCGTGTTAGCTGCAGGTAAGTACTCTGTGCAGAGTGCTGGCCGGCAGGAGCACAGGGTCAGTCCCTGCTGTCTGCCCTGGGATGTGCCTGTGGCTCTGCCAGCTGTGCCGGGGCCAGGCTCACCTCTCACTGGGTTTGTAGAGAGAACAGCACCAGACCCCACCTCATCTCAACCCATGTTCCATATGGACACCTGGACTTTAAAGGTAAGCCAGATACTCCAAGGGAATTGGAGGCAGACACGAACATTTTGTGCCTGCAAAAAGCTCTGTTCCGCCCTTGCTGTGAGCTTGCATGTCTGGTTTGAAGCACAGGGTGAGGAACATTGACTCAAGGGTTGAATCAGCAGGCGAGAGGGGAACTGGGTCTTGATGACCTGCAGTGACCTCAGCTCTGCTCTGCTTTAATGATAATCGCTCCTTAGGCTGAGGGAAAGACTTCTCTGCTTTATACAACATTTCAGCTCGACTGCTCTGCCCAAGTAAGCAAAACCTTGGAAAGGTAAATAGTTAAGGGAGCACTTTCTAAAAATACATCCTCCACATTGAATGGACAATTTCATGGCTATTTTATTTCTTCAACATAAGAACTCGGAACAAGGAATAATATCCTTATGAGAACTAAAAGCTGATGTTAAAACCAACAGGGAGAGCCATTAATGATGCAATTACATGAGTTGTGTTCACTGTGCCTCATACTCTTGGTACATTAGCTTCTTGCATGTATTATTTAGACGCAGCAAACTTTGCTAAACAGACCAAAGCAACTGTTGTCCATTGAAGTTCTATGTCTGAACTTAGAAGAGATTTTCCTGCGTCTGTAAAGAGATTACAGTCAGAAGACTGTCCGTAAAATCCGTTGATTTAATAATCCTGTGACTTTGCAGAAACCATAGCCAGAGAATAAGGGTGCTGGATGCAGATATAAGACATACACCACACTGCAGAGGTATCTGCAGGTGAGGTTCCTAGTGAAGGCACTGCAGTGCCAGAAGAGAGTTGCCTGGCTTCAATTCAGAAGACCCCAGCTCCCTGCTGAAGTTCCTGGCGCAGGCAGAGCAGAGGTAAGAGATGAAGACCGGCACCATCTTGTCCCACGAATTATTTCTAAAGCTAAATAGTAGCAAAAATTACTTGCTTATTTGTCAGCCTTTGCTGCTAAGAATATTTTTACAATCATTTCTTATTACTGATATTATTTCCACACAGATAAGGACTTGGTATAATTGTCCAAACACAGAACAAAACCACCATGCTTCTCCCAGGGATGTCACAATCTAAGGAAAAGACAAGGTGAAACCACCCATCTAGAAGAGGGCAAGGAATGAGCAAGGCAGCATGGCCAGAATGACAGCTAGTGGTCTGAAGAGACCAAGAGGTCGGTCAAGGTCAAGTATATCACCGACACCAGAGCATCTTGATCTGGTCAGATCTAAAACACTAGAACTAGACAGTAAATATCAGGTGACAGAGACATGAGCATCAAGGTACAAAGCTCCTTGGAAGCAAAAAAAGTTTATATTTGGTACTATAAAGAATGCAGGATAAGGTAGCAATGGAGGAGGGATGACAGCATAGATAAACGCCCTTTGTGGCAAAAATACCAATGGATGTAGCAGGAGAGGAGAGGATAGCACTGGAAAATTACTGCAGTACAAGGAGGAAACACTTGGGTGAATGTTTTGTTAGAAGAATGGCTATGGGAGGCTATATCTTATTAGCAATTATGCAGTAGGCAAGAAAACATTTGAAGGACTGCATGGATAGTGACAGAGATTGCTGATGGGTGACCAAGGGTGAGTGAGGATGGGGTACTTATTTTGAGTCTTGAGCCTGACTAAAAACATTGTGAAGCAGCATCACTTGAGTGAGGCAGGTATAAATTCAGTTGATGGGGAGCCAGAACAGCACTTAAAAACAACGCTCCACAATGTGATTTTTTAATGTGCATTCTGCAAGCTGTGAAGCAAGAAAGGGAATGGCACAGAAATAAGCTTGCATTAGGTAACAATGTTTAGGGAGGAACAAAAGGTTAAGGGAGGGCATGTATCTCTGAGGAGATACAATAGGATGAAGTCAGAAGATGAGGAGAAGAGGTCTGCAAGAGCATGGTTCTGTGGAAACCGTGAATCTCAATTTCCAGAGTAGACCTCAGACAGACCCTATTCCAAAAAGTTACTCTGTAAATAAAATACAACAGGGTGAATCCACATGCATGTACTATGCAAATATTTGCCACCCCTCTGATCAAAGTAATTAGATGATAATGTCCAGCCTTGAAACTGGCCTCGAACAGCGTTTATTAAGGTGTTCCACTACTACAGCTATTGCTAAAGATCAGTACATCAAAGTGTACCATCAATCAGCCTTGAACCTTGTGCAGAGGACTGCCACTGAAGCCATACAGAGTATAAAGTATCTGGAGCCTGACAAATAAGACACACATGCAGCCATCACCAGCACCATAGAACCACTATTACAATTTATATATTGTCAAAAACATACTGGATAACAAGAGGTAGCTAAAGAAATACAGGATTTTACTGCTTCTTATGTTTACCTGAGGAATAAATCTAATATTTTTCAGGCAAGTTTTTCTTCATTACCTAAGAGCCTTTATTTCTAGTTCCCAATTTCAGTGTAATAGAGATTTTTGTAATAAGTATGTGGTAAGAATACAAGAAAGAAAAGGAAATAATGGGTACCACATATGTAAATGAAACTATGTTGTAGTCTGAAAAATACTAAGTTTGTGCCTCCAAAGACTACAGGAAAATAAGATTAAAAAAATATTTAAAGTCCTGTTTTGAGAGTGACAGACACCCAAAGTAAGAGTCAGTTCACAGGTTATGAAACATGAATTAAGTTTCAAAACTCATACAGCCAGTGGAGATCTAGCCAGCACATGCAGCTGCCAAAGTGTGTGGTGTTACTTTAGGGTAAACCAAATAAATCTCTAAATTGACGTGATGGCACTCACAAGGAGTTTGACTCATTTGTCCTCATACAGGAAGTAGAGACATTTGAAATATCCTGTAGTAACCCGTGTATCTCTAGGCTCCCTTCATACAGACTTACAGTCCCAAAAGTCAGGTGTCGAACCTGTTGACCTCATGGTGTCTTCAGAAACTGAAAAGCTCCAGGAATCTGAATGTGGGATAGCTGCCTGATCAAGCCCTAAACCTCTACTGAACAGAATGGGAGCTGGGCATTTTGCTCATACATAAAAGTGCACAAGTAGATACCTACTTTTAAGTGCCCTAATCTCGGAACTGAATCCCATTCTCAGAGTTTTGAGGACCATCAAAGAAATGCAAGCTCTGAATTCAGTTTTGGTCATCAACTTCCAAAAGCAAATTTTTATTTCAACAGAAACAAGAGCAATTGAGCATATAAATAGTAAAACTGCCCTGGAGATTTCTGCTCTTGATTACATTCTGAAAGGAGGTCCTGGAGAGACAGTGTTTTTGGTTCAGGAATTGTATCATGTAATTTTTGCATAAACTAAGGGAGTCAAGATTGCACCAATCTGGAAAATACTTTGGCCAACAACTTCTGAGGGAAAAATGCAAATTGCAGTCACTCAAACCAGCTGTACAGGGTTCATATTTCCTGAAATACAAATTTCAATTGGAAATAAGAAAATTAATTCTTTCCTTCCGTTGTATTCAAAATGACACATTCCTGGTTTTCTTCCCATTTAAAAAGCTTTCATTTCAAAATTACTTCAAGTTAAAAGATTAAAACATGGAAAACATATGATTCTATTTAATTTGATCTATACTGGCTGTCACAATGTTTTGGTTTGCTGAAAACTCTGACACATTTAACTTAGGTCAAATCTACTAAATGGCTATCATCCAATTCTTTCTGGAATTAATTATTTTCATAACTTCCCTAGCAACTAAAACTTCTTTTCAATCTTACTGATAGAACTGTTCACTTTCTCCAACCAGGCACTCATGTATTGAAACCTATGAAGAACTCATACAGTGTTTACTTTTGAAAACATTTACCAACCAATTCTTTGGATTTCTTACACAGTAAAAGTTCCCCAAGACACTTAGCACTGGTTTGCTTCCTGTCTTGTCAATATCAGAAGGAACTTAATCTAAAACTTTCACCACAGGAAAAGAAATCATTGTGTACTGCTCTTGAAATTCTCCTCTATAACATTTAGACTAAGGACAGAAAGTAACTTTGTATATTTCTATTAACTTGAATGAACAGAAGAGATGTATCCGAGCAGATTCCAAAAATGATTTTCTATCTATTGCCGTATGCACAAATACAGATCCATCAAACTAGAGAGATGTTTCTGTCTGCTGACATTAAATTTTGGTATGCAGCTTCTCATGACTATTACAGCCACAAGGCACAAAGCAGCTGGTGAGATGCGTGTTGCACAAACCATTTACAATAAATATTCAGGTGCAGTGCTGCATCTTGGTTTTCTACTTTAAAGTATAACAGAAAAGACCAATTCCCAAATTCCTAATCACAAATCAGAGTCACTGACTGCTATCTTATAATACCACATTTTTTATTTATTTATTCTTATTTTACTACATTTTCTGTTTATTTTGATAAGCTTCTACACATTTACGTTTTTTGCTGCATGAGAATTTTATTAATTTACTTGCTTATACAGAAAGCAAAAGAAAACAGTCTCTTCTAACAGAAGGCAAAAAAATCCTGTCTTGCTCAGCTCATAGATGCATGTCAAATCTACTTCCATTGTTACTTCCCCCCCACGAACTCAGAAAGAAATTACATTCATTAATCATATAATTCAAATAAATAATTCTAAAGAAACCAGAAGAAAACTGGAAAATTCTTCTTGGTAAGAATTTTACCCTAAATCTCACTAGTATACAATAAAAAACTAAGTCACATCAAAAAAGTTCATAAAGTCATGATTCTAAGAGCAAAGATTATGTTTTAGTCTTTGCGATCATTCCCTTCCTTAATGCCTATTCCCAACATTTGTGAAATAAAGGGAAAGAAATCCTTCTTCAAAGAGTCGTCACTGGTGACAGTGGTCCCAACAGGTCCACACACCTTTATCTTTCCATTTGACATGTGCATCACATCTGTCTTTTTCCTCTGCCAGGCAATTCATAGACTCATAGGACAGTCTGGGTTGGAAAGGACCTTGGAAGGTTGTCTAGTCCAGACCCCCTCTGCAATAAGCTGGGACATTTTCAACTATGTCAGAGCCCAGTCCAACCTGACCTTGAATGTTTCCAGGAATGGGGCATCTACCACTTCTCTGGGCATCCAGTTCTGGTCTCACCACCCAGACAATAAAAAAATTTCTTCATCTCAAGTCTCCTCTTTTAGTTTAAAAACTTTACCCCGGCTCTATTGCAACAGGCCCTGCTAAAAAGTCTGTCCCCATCTTTCTTACAGACCACCTTTAAGTACTGAAAGACTGCAAGAAGGTCTTCCTGGAACCTTGTCTTCTCTGGGCTGAACAACCCCAACTCTCTCAGACTGCCTTCATATGTGAGGTGCTCTCTCTTTACTTTTTTGTGGCCCTTCTTTGGACTCACTCCTCATTCCTGTGCTGAGGACCCCAGAGCTGGACGCAGCACTTCAGATGAGAGCAGAGTGGAGGGGCAGAATCACCTCTTATTTTGATGCAGCCCAGGACATGTTTGGGTTTCTGGGCTGTAATGCACATTGCTGGATCATGCCTAGCTTTTCATCCATCAGCACCCCTCAAGTCCTTCCCCACAGAGCTGCCCCCAGTGCCTTCATTCCCCAGCCTGTGTTGATACCAAGGGTTGCCCTGATGCAGTTGCAGGACACTGCACTTGGCCTTGTTTAGCCTCAGATGCAGTGCTCAGAGGAAGGTCATAAGAAGTCACTTGCTGCTCAAGATTTGCTTTGTTTTGTTTGCCTTTTAACTTCCTTATCTATAAAACCCATTGGATCACAGGATGAGAACAAATTCCTGCTGACTTCTACAGCAATTCCATCTGTTCTGCTTTAGAACACAGAGGAACAAGAAAAAATAAAAGAAAAACAATAGAAATGGGAAGTTCTCCCAGGCTGCACTATCTGCAATTTTTAGCATGTCACGAGTTGACAGATCAGCTGCAATGATGGCTAAAATCACATTACTGGGGCAAAACTAGGATGGTAATACTGCCAAAGTGCCCTGAAATTAAGTTAAACATGGTAATTGTCCACTTAGTCAAAAAAGTCAAAAGATAATCAAGGTCTTTGATATGAAAAATTTAGCTTAGCTAGGGGAAAAAACAAGTGCAGAGTGTAAAAAGCAGACTCCATTAGTGATTTTTGAATGAAAAGTGACAATCTTTCATTACTGAGTTGAGGAAGAGCTGTTTTCTTCTGTTTTACTGTATTTCTTCCAAATAATTTCTTAAATATGGACAAAAATATAGTTCTCAGAAAGAACGTGAATCCTTGGAATATAAACTAATATGATCAGCTACCCAAGCATGTCATTACTCGAGCAGAAGCATTAGCTGCAGAAGACCAAATAAAATGGATGAGGTGCAACATAATAGATGAGATCCCGACAGTACAGAATGAAACTTTGTTGTCAGAAGACAGTTTCAGTGGCAGGTGTTTAAGAAGGTAAGAATAGGAAAAAAAGGAATGACATTTATCAGAGATGGGCAGCTGCCTTCATGGGAAGTATAGACTGAAAGCTCTGTGGGTGCTAAGATAGCTGGAGTAAGAAAGCAATGTCTTTCATTGTCACTCACATCTGTTGAAGGCTTTCTAGGAGAAATACCTGATATCAATTATAATCTATTCCTCCCTCAGAATGTGAAGATTAAGAGAGGAAAAAGAACCTCCCCCTAATCATTTGCCAGGACCATAATAGTATAGTTATGGGGTTTTTCAACTCTGTGTTGCAGGAATTAAATATCCTTATAACTGTGAAGAAGCTTTCTATAACAATGCTACAGAATCTCAAGTTCAGTGAATATGTTACAAAACCCATATTATTGACTATCACATTGTTACTCTACAGGAAAGAGACTGATTTGTTCATTTAAGAGTATCATGGAATCATAGAAAGGTTTAGCTTGGAAGAGAGCTTAAAAATCATCTAGATTCCAAACCACCTGCCATGGGCAGGGACATCTTCCATAAGTCCCCATCCAGTCTGGCCTTGACCACTTCCAGGAATGGGGCATCCACAATTTCTCTGGGCAGCCTGTTTCTGTGCCTCACCTCTCTCACAGAGAATTCTCTAATTTCTTCTAACTTCTTCTATTACCTTCCATTTGAAGCCATTCCCCACATCCTGTCACTACATGCTCTTATAATGAGTCCCTCTCCATCATTCCTGAAGGCTCCCTTTGGGTATTGGAAGGCTGTAACTAGGTCACCCCAAAGCCTTCTCTTTTCCAGGCTTAACAATCCCAGTTATCTGTGTCTTTCTTCATAGGAGAGGCACTCTATCCCTCTGATCACCTTCTTAGCAAGTCTATTAGCAAAATGTAGCTTTCTTAATAATAAAGACATCCCACTATTTGAACAGCACTTAATAAGAGGTTACTGTGCTAGAACAAAGCCAGCAGCACTCTGTGAGTTTGGATAGGCGACTGTTCTAAGAAAACTCATAAAATTAAACGCATGTTTGTTGGTGGCCTTGACTATGAGTAAAGGCCATTTGGAAATCACTGACTTCGGGTCAGCTCTACCTTCTCTGCTTGCGCAGTCAGTTGGGTAATAGCATTCACAGAGACAACGAAGGCAAACAGACCTCGCCAGGTTGACATGTTCTGATACTGGATATCAGTCAAAGCAATAGGAGCTAGAGCTGATGGGAACAATAACACAGTCATGAACCTGGTTTTTTTATTGTTTCAAAGTTTTAATGCAGTAGGGCCTGAAGATTGCAACTACAACCAGGCAGCCACTATTTTTTCAGAACTGCAGTCATGCTGAGAGACATGAAACCAGCCACAAAAAAACCTAGGATGAAAGCATTGAACATAAAGTTCATTATTCCCATGGATGCCTATAGGCAGGCCAATAGGAATTGCATAGGAAGGCAGAATTTAAAGAGACTTTCCATACATGCACAAAATAATGTTTAGATGAGTAAATAAATGAAAATCTCTGTGTGGAAGAGGTCAGTGCAGGTTAGAGAAGAAGCAGGAATAAATAAAGTTCCTCCGAAATCCTTTCAAGGTTCTAGTTTTCTCACATATATTTATTTGCTGGCACTATGACTTACTCCACATGCTTATCATATATGTGACCTAAGCTTCTTTCTTAACTTGGGCCATGAGATACTATTAAAAACACACAAAACCCAGACAGAACTGGATTCCAAAGGCCAGGCTCTGCAACAACAGGAATACAGAAAATATTAAGTCAACCTTATATATAATTGAGGCCTATGGTGGCAAGGTGTGTGTGGTTTATCCAAACTTTTCCAGTCTTGGGATTTAAGAGAGAGGGGGTAAAAAAGTGAACCTGAACCCTGAGCAAATCCTTTTAAGGTCTAATTGTCTGATGTCTCCACTTCAGTTCTTTCAGCCAGCAAATCCTGGCTTACAATTTTTTTGTGTAGTGACCAAGATTACCAAGCATTTGCAACCCAGTTTAAGGTCTGCATCTCTTTCATGAAATACAGTTTTCAGGAATTGGCCTTAGAAAATGAAACAAATTATTAGACTATAAGAGCAGGAGCAAATAATTTAGTAAAAAACTTTTTGACATAACCATTTGCCTATATCCATTTATGCTCCCTCCTCTGCTTTCAATGATTCCTTTTAGACTACAGGATTTGAGGGCTGCTATGGGAAGAAGTCCCACGTCAATAACAATATGCAGAATATAATTTTATAGTTAAAAGAGGTGAAAGCATACATGGGAAAACAATATCAAAATAAGAGAACTAATACTAAAAAAGTGATAAATAAAGAAGTGGAAACTACTATTGACATGTATTGAGATACTCATTCATGGACAAAAAGTGGTAGCACTTTTCTGCATGTGGAGGCAAAACCTTCTCTATTGAAAATTCCTCAGTTTCTTATACCAAGAACCAGTTTGCCAAGTATAAGTATACTTATAAATATAAAATAGTAGCTCTTCTAGAATAATTCCCTGAAGGATTTTTTAAAATTTAATTTTAATACAGTTCAGAGTTTCTCTCTTGGTTTATCTTAATGCGGTGTGGAATAACAAATCTACCTTCTCATATCCCTGAAAAAGAGCTAAACCACATCGCTTGTAGATCACATGTTTAACTCCAGAGCAGACAGCTCCCAGTGAATGGAAAGGAACTCTCTCCCTTTCTCAGTTTTAGATGAAAAAGTTTCGAAACATAGTTTCTTTGCTTTAACTTTCAGATGTGCTACCAGGGAACTCTTCGATTATGGGCAGAACAAGACCATTACTAAAGGAGAATTGCAACTAAGAAGTGTAAGAAGTTGAGTTCTAGTCTGTAATTTGAGTTCTTTGATGTTCAGCAGATTTTTTTGGAAGCCTTGTAATGGAAATTTTGAAGAGGTACAGTGATGTATGTAACAACTCCAGCCCTTTGAATATGAAACATACATCAGAATTTATTAATTATGACTGGAGAAAGGCAAAGCAAGTTGCTTTTCAAAAACTAAGCCATCTTATTTTAGTCTCAGCACCAAACCCAAATAAATGTGGTTTAATTAAAACAAATCTAACAGAAAGCTAGCATAACAATGAGATTTAAACAAACAAACAAAACCCCAAACAAAACAAAACAACAAAAAACCCACAACAACAAAAAAGAAAGTTGATTTTTAAGGCTGCTTCATTCCAGTAGTTCAGCTATTGAAAACTGTGTTTGAATTTCCCTTTGAGAATTCCCTTTGAATTTCCAGCTCTGTACAAGCTTCTAATTAGTGTTATGCTTTCCTCCCTGTGAAGTAACTGCCCACTTTAAATCACCTCATCCCTGTTTTCTTCCTTGTAAGTTACCTGTTTTGAGCTTTTTTAAGATAAGAAGTTTAACTTAGGACCAAAGACTCAAAGGAAATGCTCCCTCAAAAGAGAGGTCATTAAGAAGCAGACCCAGCACCATAAACTCAAACTGGAACAAAGTCACTAATAACAAACATAGGAATTAAAATCCTCTCCCAGTCAAAAAGTCAATTCTGTAAAACTCAAATGGGTGTAGATGGTTCTGCTGCACTGTTTTCATCTAACCTCATTCCAGGGCCAGAGCTTTCCAGGCTAAATAGAAGCAGCCTCAGTTTTATTGTTTTCAGGAGCCCATTCCAATTATATCCATCCTACAGAAACACCAGAAGATGACTGCTTTTGGCATGCCATTGATTCAGCATTTACCCCAGACTCTTGCTGCTGTCTCACCTGCCCAGACAGCAGCACATGTCTACGCTGAGGCCCACCAGCTTTAAGCAGCACAAGCAAGGGGTAGATGCATCTCTGTCTCTTCTCCCTGCACAGAGTAAGACAATTTAAAGACCATGGGAGGTGTAACTTAGTGCAGGGAGCTAGCAAATAGCACCTCAGAGTTCTTGTGTGCTCTTCCTTACTTCATTTAATATTGGACAGATTTTCACCAAAGAGCAAGAACAGCATGAGATAACTGCTAATATATGCTAATTATACAAGTGTGTCCAGTACTTTAATTAAAGCAGAATGTTTGCAGACATCTCACAGGGCTGCTGAGGAAAAAACCAAAACCCAAAAACTAACAAGGCTGTGTTTATCCAGAATAAATTATTACTGAGGAGTTTTCTTTAAGGAAAACATTCAGGTTTTGATTATTTGGCTCTTGTGCGATAAAGGATTTCTAGCAAAGTCAAGCAGAAGTGAAGCCTGAGCCTTTCACAGGCTGCCTACAAGAGCAAGCAATAGGATTATTACCTGTATTTAATGGAAACTAAATGGAACTCCCAAACTTAGCCACCTTACTGTGAGAGAAAGGTGTTCATCTTCTACCAAGCTCTTTCTCCCTTGTAGCCAGTCTTAACTGCATATCCACATAGGTCTACACTCAAAGAACAGTTCTGTGCCAAAAATGCCAATATGTTAGCTATAAGTGACAATTTATAGTAATAAAAGCTATGACATAAAATTATGAGACGGAAGATTCCATAGGCTTTCAAGTGCTGAGAAGCAAGAAATATTTAAACATAGACATTGGTAGTACTTGACAAAATAATTTCAACTTCTGGGACCCCCAGTTACTCTCAGCTACCAATAAACACTAAAATTTAACAGGTATTTGAAACAAAGAGACTGTGATAATATGTAGTTGTAGGATTTGGCATAAGAGGGAAAAAACGTAACAATTCGGTTAATCCCTTTTCTTCACATATCACAGTTTAATCAATAATGGTCTTCAGAAGTAATAAGCAATGTAACTTCATCTATATTCTGAACCGAAATATGCCCAAACCACAGACAGCCCAAAATTGATATCACGAACTTTGGCCTCGCATTTATATAGAGAATTGTTACTATATATAAAATGCATGCATAGTTCATGACAATTCCCTTACGTTTAGGCTTAAATAATTGGCACACAACACAATCATCACTTTGTCACAACATAAACTTGGAATAACACAAGAAGTCTTGTTTGCGATCTTAAACATAAAACTTTAATTACTTAGCACATGAAATGAATTATGATTAAAATCATGCAGATATTCAGATTGCAAAACAAAATACTTCAAATACAACTGCATGTTTAAAATCTACTTAGTCAAATATCTACTTTGAGGTAAAAATGTAAGAATATACTAAGGAATTATAACCTTAACATAACTAAACAAGTATTGATATTTTCAGAACAAAATAAACATGGAAAACAACAATTTTTAACACATATTGGTACAAGAGATACAGCCTACCTACTCTCCTTCAGAGTGTGATCCACTCATCTGATAAAAATCCAAAAATACTAAAAAACTGCATACTACTAAAGCACAGCAGCCAGTTTCCCCCAGCATAAGACTCCCACCTGCTTACTGCAGTGTTGGGGCAAGTTTTTTTAAAAAATGTGTAATTTCAAAGATGAAGGGGTTTAATTATACAGCTTCCAAACAAGCACAGTGAAAGCTGCACAACCAAATCCCCAGTGAATACTACAAAATGCCTTTGGCCAAAATTCCAAATATAAACAACTGAAATTCAGGTCAAAAATATGTGACCAATTAACACGTTTATGCTGTCACTTGCATGCACAAAAGTAGACCAGTTCTGTGTTTGTGCACCTCAGTGTATTTTTGTTTGGGGTTAAGTAACTGTTTGTGTAAGGAATCACGTTGTTGCATAGGGTCCAACTGCATACTCAGATTCATAATGATCAGAGGCCTCTTCTAAATCACATAATTTCCCCAGATGACAGTGGTCTCTCACATTTCTCTAATTTTCAAGAAAAAAAAATTCATATTTATTTTCATCACAAGTAGTACAACTAGAATACAAATAAGAACATTCTATTATAGTCTGCAACAGCTGAGGTTTGCATCTCCTGAACTGATTCACCCATACGAGCAACAATACAAGGAAAATGACATAAAAACTAGAATATAAATATTATACTACACCATGAAACACTACAAATAGAATGTACAAAAATTATATTAGGGCATTAATTACCTGTAAACCTATTAAAAAGAACACCTTAATATTAATACAGTTTGCAAGGTAAACATAACCTACAGTCTAAGTTTTCAAATGGCTGTTTGTCAATGCAGCATAGAACATTTCCATAGTGCAAATCTTACCAACTCTATGAAAGATACTGTCCCCTTCAGAAAAATGCTCCTTTCCCCACCCCCCTCAAAAAAATGAGTCACAAAGTCCTATCTCATTTCACATTTAGTATAAGATGTGGTTTGAAACATATTAACATACAGAACCTTAATTTTAACACTGAAAAAAACCTGAATAATGTTGAGAAATTAAAATAAAAGAGTTAGATATGTTATAGCTGGAAGACATGAAATCCAAAAATATGATCCCTGGAAAAGAGGAAATAAAAAGACACTGATATCTCCTTTCTTTCATCTGCTGGAAACATACTGTATGACAGTACAGCAGGGTCCCGATGTTGTACAACAATCACAAGACTACTTTAATTGCTGAAGAATCACAGTGTTAAGGATATCTGCTTCTTGTAGTGTCAGGCTTTCATCTGTTAGCTCTTTATTTGGAAAGGTAGTCACAAGAACAAAATCCGTTGTTGCAAAAGCCGGACGGGACTGGATAATGAAATCTCGAATATGCTTAATCCTGTGAAAAGGATATGGACATGAAAACTCTGTATGATTCCATCTGACATACATCTCTGAACATTAAGATGATCAGAGAACACAAAACCATTAAGCAGACTAAACCACTAAGTAAGTTCTAGATTTCATATTTCTCTTTGATCCAGATGACTAATGATTGTAGCTTACAATTTTTTGGTTCTTGCATAAAAAAATCCCCTGAAAAATTATAGTGAATGTTGCTTGCTTTCTCAAATAACAGAAACAAAATTTTTAACATGGAAGTATATTCCAAACTGATGCCTAACACAGGAAGTCAAGTAATCTCAACATCACTGTCAAAAGTTTCATTATTAATTAGTATATTCCAAAAAAGCGAAATTATTAATGGAAGAAAGAATCTTAAAATATATAGTCACAGTGAAGAGAAAGCAGACAGGAATTATTAATGCACTTCAATAGCAAGAGCTTTCCCCTATTTTCACTTGGCAGTGAACTTCTGAACAATAGTTAATAAAACAGTCACATAAACAGTATAACAAGAATAATCTAATTTTTTAAGACATGGATAAAAAATAGTATTTTAGAGATAAATCATGACATTTGAGGTTTTTCTATTAACACATTAAGCTGAGAATAAATCTGTGAAGATCTTTTATAATTAATAAGTTGGCAAATTTACTGTAGCCAAATAAGCAGTGATTTCCACTTTCTATCAGTCTTCAAGGCCTTTGACATAAGTAATGCACTTTGCCATATATATGATCAAAATCAGCTGCTAAAGATAACCATAAAGATTCACAGTCAAGAAAAAGTTAATAATAATTAAACAAGCTCCTGTCAACACAATCTAGGTTGTTACAGATGTTACTGGCAAGTTTACCACTTCTACCCTTCCATGCAAACAGAAGAACACACAACTCAGCTATAGAGGCTCCCAAAAGCCTCATGGTTTGTCTCAGTCACTTCTCAGCAGATGCTATGAAGAAAGAATCTGGGCCTGCACTCTCAGCATATATTATCAGGTCTAAACTATCAAAAAATACTGCTGTATCTTCCTCCCTCCTGGTATCTCAGCTAAAATTTCCTCACGGTGGTCTGTGTATACTGTCAGGTAAAGAAAGCTACACTTTGTCCTTATTCTGAGCCAGAAGGAAAAAAGGAAACAGATAAGCTCTCCATGTAACAATATTAACATGGAATTGGGTCCATGCTAACACCATCTCCAAGTCAGGATTCAAGCTGCATCCATGTTCTAACACAACTGTGCAGATTTCAAATTAAAGCTGGCTTTAACAGTGCTAAAGCATGGGTAAAACTGCTGCCCAAATCTCTGTCCTCTGCCCAAAGATCTCTCAGCAGTGGAGAGCAGAGCTTTGCAGAACCTTGCACTAACATAACCTCATGGGGTTGGCCAACACTGCTTGTGGCACTGCCCCAACATCAATAAAATTGCTGCCAAGCTCTAATCAGCAAAGCTACTAACAAATCTAAAACCTCCATCAAGTTCACACACTGCCAATTCTTGACCATCCAAAGGAGATGACCATCCAAAACAGAAGTTAGTTCTCAGTATTATGTTCAACCCACATGCTAGAATTGCAAATGAGCATGAAGTGTCTATATACCCTTCTGCATATGGGCTGCAGTCTGCACTTACAGCCTGTGTCATGTTTTGTCACAGCCTTAAGTATAACAAGGTAGAAAGCTGAAATTCTTGATTATGGGCCACAGGATTTCTCTGCCCACAGTGTGGACTATATTCCAATTGAGACTACATCCACACTTTGCAATAAAGTGCTTTCACAGTGTTTCCCAAGTCATCCATCTGGTCCTCCCAAGGACGGCCCAGGGCTGGGATGACTACATTGTGGGTCTGTACAGATTTCAGTTGTCCTGGGAACAGTTACAGCTTGTACTATGTCCTTGAAAAACAAAGGACATAATTGGTTATAAAAGTTCGCACAGAAGTTGCAGCTATCAAATATATTGTGTTTCCAAGTACAGAATTTTTGAGTTTATCATATATCCATGTAGTGAAAGTGACACAGAACTATACATTTCAGCAAGTCTGGTATTTCCCCCTTTTTGATGTCTTGCTGAGACTCATTTAACGACAAAACACAAACTTACTCAAGTAATTACTGTTACCTGCATTGATGCAGAATCAATTTACCTGTGTGTTTGATTAAATCTTTGTATTAACCGGCTTCCATCTGCTAATCTGATTTGAATTTTAGTTGCTGGCATGGAATCGTCAATCAGAACAGGAGCATTAAGAATGGATTTCTCCTCCTCCTCTGGGGAAGAAGGTGTGCTGACTATTTCAGGTGTAAGGCTATAGGATTGAAAAAAAAAAAAAAAAACAAACCAGACATTACTAATGGAACCATGACAAAGTAGTCACAGGAATGAAACAGCATGAGAATACAGAGCACAGAACAGATCTAGCTTTTTTCACCTTCCAAGCTTTTGCCCTTCGCCACTGAAAGCTTTGAATCGCAGTCTGGGCTTCACATATTCCTGTTCTTGGTGATCTTCCATATCCAAATTTACCTGGCCACCATGAACAAGTCGCTGCAGTTCCAAAGGAATTTCCCTTAATTACAAAAATAATACATTACAATAATTAACACTTTCAATTACATTCTGAACTGCAAAAAGAAATCATCCAAAAAGTACACATACAGCATGAGTCAATACTAATATTACGTATGCTTTGAAAGTCACATTCAATTGTTTTATGAATTGATTTCATCCTAAAAGAAGAAAAAAAAATCAGTGAACTAACAGACAAAACCTAGAATATACCAACAGGTGAATCATAGAATGAGCTAGGAAAAAATTGTGAATATAAAAGCTGTTGTAGCAAGTACCATTCAGTGTTAAACCACCAAAAGAACCAAAGTATTGCAAATTTTTAAGTGCCCCATGCATCTGCTGACAAATACAGACTACATTTTATGGGTTCAGGCAAAGAAGAAATCTGGAACTTTTGATAAGTGTGTGGAAAAAGGATTTTTCTTCACTTCACTTCAAAGACATACCTCAAAAAAGTTGTCATTTTAACTTACCCTCTTTTAACAGACTCAAGAAATTGAGCATTTGTTGGATCTGAATAGGATCTCAACTCGCCATCATCTAAACTGAATCCATTCCTCCACAGTTTCAGCAAAATTTGAACCTATGAAGTAAAACAAGTTTAAAAAAAAAGTGAAGAAAGACAAATAAGGCAGCACAATTTCATATATACTAGTTATAGAAATTTTGATCTATACTAAACACTTTTTGTACAAGACCACAAACAAGAAGGCAAATGACAAAATAAGAACAATACATTGCACTGTAACTGTCGTTGTTAGATTATTTTTTAAAAGCCCAATGGTTATAGACTACTATCTTCTTCTAGACCACTTTCCTACCTCAGAAAAAAGAATCTCTTAATCTGCTATCCATGACATAAAGTATGATACAGTGAGCGTGTAGTGATCTTCACAGTGTTCCATTTATTTCCAAAAGCAGTAAACATTTTTATTGAGAAATTAAGAAATAAACCCATAAATTACAAATTACTGCTGATACATCAGTTACTGCAAAACCTACACTTCCCTAAAATTATTACATGCTGAGCTCCAACAAACCTGAAAGTAGCTCCATTCAGCTCAAAAGCTAAGAATCCTGGAAACCAGCCTCCTTTGCCCCCTTATTATTTTGCTACATCCCACATGAAAGGTCCAGTCAGGGACTTCCAGCTTCAAAACCTGCATCCTCTCTTCCTTCTAAGTGCTTTGCCATCCAGCAAAACTAGGCTTCCCCAGCCAGTATAACAGGCCTTCCCTTAGAAAACTACTTATGCTCCCAATTACGGAAAGCCCACTCCAAAAAGATTCTGTCTGGGTACAGCTGGCTGTTACTTGGAGTAGAAGGATTGCTGAAGAGTAGAAGGCTCCCTGTGTGGCACGACAGCACCCCCTAGCAAGGACCACATCCTTTGGCCTTAGTTTCTAGACAAGCTGAAAATTTGCTTTAGCCATTCACAAAAATAGCAAAGTGCAAAGAACTTTGTTTCTGCTCACCCTCTCCTTCACATCCTGCTTTTTAAGCGATAGGAAAGAAAGGCCTCACACCTGCTGCTTCAGCTTCCCTAGAACACATCTATGCCCTCCAGTTTGACATGGGCTGCTTTGCAAGCCACAACAAGAATCAATTCCTAAAAGCATTAAAATGTTAGCATAGCTAAGAGAATCCAGGACAACACTTGGTGGAAAGTAACTGAAAAGGAGGTGTGCTAAGAATTTTAAAGTAATTTACATCTGACAGCTCCATAATGGAAGCCTTAGGGGTATCCAATACACATCTCTTCAGAAACCTCAACAATTCGTACTGAACATGTAGCTAATATTTAGATGTTGTTTTTTCCTCATAAATATAGTTTCAGTAATACTGGCATTTCAAGCTGTAAACATGATTAAGCAGGACTCTGTTGAAGGTTCTGTTTTCTGCTATGAATTTTACTTACATCCTGATTTTCTCCATATATGTATTCAGAGTGCTTTTGTGATGAGTCACCCAATCTGTATCCACCACCAGAAAATGACTGAAAAAAATACAAAGAAAAGCTTATAAAATAAGATTTATATTTATATTTATATTTTATATTTATATTTATATTTATAATAACCTATATAAAATAGGTTCTTAAAATTCTTAACTAGGTAAAAAAAAAGGAAAAAAAAGCCATCCACAAGCTTGCTTCTGTGATAAAAAGCAAGTACTGTTCTATCATGTAATTTCTAAGTGGAAAATTATATCTAGCAGCCATAGTCAGACTAAGAAAGCTTTGTGACACATTTCAGTTTCTGTTCTGTACACTTTTTCAAACATAAGAATCATAGAACACTTCAGGTTGGAAGAGACCTTTAAAGGTCACAAACTTGAATGTTTCCAGGAATGGGGCATGCACTACCTCCCTGAGCAACTTGTTCCAGTGTCTTACCACACTCATTGTAAAAAATATCTCTCTTATACCTAGTATGAATCTACCCTCTTTTAGTTTAAAACCTTTACTCCTCGTCCTACCAAAACAGGCCTGCTAAAAAGTCTCTCCCCATCTTTCTTATAGGCCCCCTTTAAGTACTAGAAGGCTGCAATAAGGTCTTCCCAGACCCTTGTCTTTTCCAGGCTGAACAATCCCAACTCTCTCAGCTTTTCCTCATAGGAGAGCTGCTCCATCCCTCTGAGTATTTTTGTGGTTTTTCTCTGGACTCGCTCTAACATGTCCATCCTCTTCTTGTGCTGTGGATCCCAGAACTGGATGAATCACTCCAGGTGTGCTCTCACCAAAGTGGAGTAGAGGGGCAGCATCCCTTTCCTCACCCTGGTGCCCATGCTTCTTGTGATGCAGCCCAGGATAGGTTTGGCTTTCTGGGCTGTGAGTGCACATTGCTGGGTCATGTCCAGCTTTTCACCCACCACTACCCCCATGTCCTTCCCCAGAACTGCTCTCAATCCTTCCGTCCTCCAGCCTGTGCTGATACTGGGGGTTGCCCTGATGCAGATGCAGAATCCTGCATCTGGCGTTGCTGACCTCATGAAGTTCCCATGAGCCCACTTCTTAAGCCTGTCCAGATCCCTCTGGATGGCATCCAAGACCTCAGGCACGTCAACTGCAACACTCAGCCTGGTGTCATCTGCAGACTTGCTGAGGGTGCGCTCGACCCCACTGTCTGTGTTACTGATAAAGACATTGAACAGCACTGGTCCCTCTATGGATACCTTGTCACCAACCTGCATCTGGACACTGAACTGTTGACCACAACTCTCTAGGAGCAATTCTATAGGCAAGATTTGGGATGCAAATTTAGTCTGGTTTCTTATTTAATCAATTGTAATTAAAAACAAAGCATATAATTCCAGTTCATGATGATTTCTAATGATTGCCTCTGAAATTGTGTGGTTCTTTCTCTTTATTTTCTAGAGCAAGCTGTTTGAAAACAGACAATATAAAACTGTTTTGAGCAAATCTGCTATTTGTAAATCATAGAAAGAGGCACTTGCTCTCCTGTGGTTTGATGAATTTCAGAGACACAAATGTAAAGACAGATCAACACATTTCTTAACTTTTACCTTGGCTTTACTGAAATCACCAGATGCTCTCGAGGCTTCATCTAATGGGACAGCTCCATGTTCTTTTGCTTCCTTGAAGAGTTCAGCAACAATTTTACTCGGATTATTAGAAGCCCCAGAAATCTGTAATCCTCTATATTCTGAGTCACCTGAATAAAATCTTTAGAATAGTAATGCACATAAGCAACAATGCTTTAAGTAACAAGCACAATTTTTCTCTTTCCATCAAAAGAAAAAAAAAATAATGAACAAAGAGACAAAGAAACAAAAGGAAAAACCTTTTCATTCTGATAAATGTTTCACTTGGTTCCAACCTTCTCAATAATCCAAGCTGCATTACACTAAAGATATTTGACTAACAAAGAACCAAGGTGCTTTCTGGAACAAATCCCAAAGATCAGAGGGTAAGGCCATAAGTTTTAAGTGAACACAGTCCAGATGGAGCTGGGCATCTTATGTGGCTGTCACCTACTCCCAGAAAGACTGATTTCCTCAGGGGTATCCTGTGCATGGGACTGTGCCTGGACTGGATAGAATATAAAATCACATCTAACACCACCTTAGCAGAACAAGTATAAAACTGTTCTTGGAAAACCTGAACAGTGCCACAATTTGATTTTTTAATTCAAAGATCTAGCATACTTCCATTCCCAACAGTATCAGAAATGGAAATTTTAAAATAAACATAATTAACTTTCAAGGCATTTTAAAACCTGCAGAAACTGTTGTGAAAGCTAATTTGAGGGGTTTTTTCCTACATAGCACCATTACTAGCTCTTGAAGACAAAATGCTACGCTACAAATAATTCTGTTCAAAACTGTATCTGTTTGATGACTAAGATCAAGATATTCCTTGAGAATTATCTTGAGAAAGGCACTACAGTCTCTAAATACCATTGGAATAGATGCTGTAAAAAAATCTGTAATTAAATCAAAATCTGGCAAAACTGATTGTTTTTCTTTTGATTACAGGAAGTGTTAATAATTAATAACTGCTTTCCACTTTCCTCAACTTTTACACTTAACCACTTGGGGTAAGGCAAATCAGTTAATCCATGTGAAACTGTTTCTCAGACCAATGACTGTACAATGTGTTGATTCCATCATATTTTACAATTACCAGAAGAGAGTATTGGGTGTGAAGGTACTGTACAATCATATTGTTTTTATAATGCTACATAATTGTTAATCCCTGAGTAACATCTCCTGTGTTTATTACCCCAACTACAATTTATATGGAAAATCTTTAATTATTAGATTTAAAAGAATGATAGTGGTAAGGATATGAAACAGGAATTCTTATCAGAATTTGTATTCAAGAAAGAAAGTACTGAAATATTTGAGCAATAGATACACAGAACAATTCAAGATATTCAGAAAGACAAAAAAGTTTTTCAGTACAAGTGTAAGTTACAACATTTACGACCATACAGGTTAAGGCACCTATAGGTCCTACATCACTCCAGCCAGATTCTGCTAAATATAATTTTACAACAACAGTGTACAACTAACACTCTAATAAGTCCCCTAGCTCTTTGCAGGACAGACCTAGCTCACACGCATTTTGAAGGAACATGAGGGAGCAAAGTGTGAATGTGACACAAACCCCAATTACTTTCACAAGTGTCAAATTTTTTTTTTGTTTTGTTTTAGAAATACCTTTGGTTTTCTTTGTCATCACTCATGCTTCTCTCTGGTTTTCTCAACCTTTTAAGAGAATCCAGTTTAAGACTGCCAAGAGAATAAAAGAAAACATTTGAAGATGACTGGCACATAAACTTCATATCTAACTTCTGAAACAACTTCTTTTTTCAAAAACTAAGAATATCGAGTTGTATTTTCTGGGTTTTGGGATTTTGTTTGGTTGCTTGGTTTTTTGGGTTTGTTTTGGTTTGGGTTTTTTTTTGCCAAAGTACACAGCCATGAATGCTTCTCAGTGAACAAGGAGGAAAAGGCACATGCATGGCAGAGTCATTTTGCATTAACAGTTGGGACTGGATGGTCACTATAGGTATATTCCAGCTGAGCTACTTTTTTTTAGCATAGAAGAGCAGCACTGTTTCCATGGAATTAATGCACTGTTCTCATCTGAGAGCAAACTGAAGTCTACTAATTCATCTCTTCCTTCTCACACAGATTCCAGTATAAATGCCAACAAATAACAAGTATTTGCCAACTATCACACTGAAGCATTTGAGATACAGTATTGCAGCTTCTCCTTTGGTTGGGAGTGGTAAGTTATAACTTCATGAGATGTACTGGTAAATGGAGCTGTTTGCTTTATTTGTTTGTAAACTTAGTTCCATGTAGCTGGTTAGTCAGCTTAGGTGGGTTCACCGAAAGTAACAAAACCTCAAAATCCCTTATACTTCCAACAGTCCCATACTCTGCTAAAGTCTCTCTTCCTGAAGAGATTTCTGCATTTGCAGTGAACTTGAAGCATAACTGGTGACTAAAATATCTTCTGTTGCTTGACCTCCTTTAACACTGAGATCCATACTGGCAGCAGTGATTCAAAAACAAGCCACATACAAGACTTGTTATGGCATCACTGTCAGTAGTTCTATAAATATTTCTCTTCTTTAAATTATTTTTTTACAATTAATTAAAAACTGGTAAGATACTTTATAAAAAACATCCAGGACTATGCTGAATCTTCAAATGTAATGTGAACTGCAAACACTGCAGTTTAGTAGTGTTTTAGGAAAAGCTGGACTGAAATATAGATATGCGTCTTTCCTTCCACCTGCCCAACCCAGACAAATTCATTAAGAAGCCCTTCTTATTTCTGTCACCCCACAGAAACTCACTAAGGAACCTACTAACAATTTCTAGAATCACTATTTGTCTCATCAGGCACTGCCATAAATACAACACTGAAAGCAGTTCACTTGCCAAGTTTCACACAAGCTGCTAGTTTATTGAATTTTGAGGAAACAAAGTGCAGTAATTTTCTGATACAGCAAATTTCCAAATTATGTCTGTGTAAAAAAAGAGCAACACAGCATTTTGCTCACAGCATCTCACATGAAATGGGTTTAAAGTGTTTTGGAATACCTGGAATACCAACTGGTAAAACAGCTCTTAAATAAATTTTACTGCAATTCTGAGAAGACAGACAATGCATTATTGCATTATATAATTATAATGCAATAATTGCATTATTCACAATTTTTGATTATGTATTGCTGTAGATTGCTTTTAGTACAAGGAGGGATCAAGCAGGAATGACAAAGTTTTGTGAGCTAATAAAACACCTATCCACACATTTCTGAAAAAACCCCCATCTCACCTCTGTGATACCTTTGGGTTACTGATCTTTGTAGCTGTTGGCTTGTCAGAACACAATGACTGTCTTTTAGCTTCATCTTCATATAACTCTGCCAAGGCCAGCTGTAGGAAACAAAACTCTTTTTTGTAAGTCTGTAACTCAAGAACTACATATAGAATAGAATTAAGACAAAAATTAATGTGAAAATCCATCTCTCCAGAAAAGTAGAAATATCAACACGAGGAACCCCAACTAAAATTCAACTTCCCTTGTGCTTTATGAAAAAAATTCAAACTACACAATGCTTAAAGCCCATTATGACTTGGAACTTGCACTCTGCTATCCTTTAGTTTCCACTACTTCACCAGCTACGTAAAACCTGCATTAGATTCAGAGTCACAAGAGTAAATACACACAGAGATATTAAGCATCAGCTCATTAATGGTAACAAATTTAAATAAAGCAGCAATCTAACCCTCTGATAGAAGCAAACAATACATTTTACAAACATTTTACATAGAAATGCAAAAAACATAATTCAAATAAGCTTGTATTGGGATGAAGAACAAATTCAGCCTTGCTGGCTTGCATTCAAGGCATCACTCCACAAATACATACACAAACCCCAACAACTTTTTCACAAAGGTTCCCAAAATGCTGCCATATCACTGGCAAGCTCATTCTTAGAAATTTATGCAAGGGACCTGCAATGTCATTTCAGCAATCTTTCTTTTGTCCTGAATAGGACTCTACTTTGTCAAATCATCCTTAGTTTTGTCCCCAAACCACACTGCTCACACTATGCAACTGACATTAACATTTTATCATACACACCTGAAAAGGTACTAGGCTACAGTTTCATTACAGTTTTATGTAGAGGGGATACACATTAAAATAAAATGAAATATCATCTGTCCTTGAAAACACACTGCTACAAACACAGGGTATTAATCCCATACTATTTTTTGTTGTTTTTATAATATTATGAGGTTTTTTCTGCAGGGAAAAAATAAATATGAGGAATTATATCCATTAAGAAAATTAAATTGAGAAAAGAGCCCAAAAAATCTGCTGAAGGCCTCTATTCCATCTGAGGATAGAAGAAATTTCAGATATGTAAAGCTGATGGGTAAGTCATGGACAACATACTTTGTACCATCCCTAATCCAAGGACTGAGGGATGCTGAGAGAGCATGGAAGGGTATGGCCAGGCTTTTGTGCTTTCCTCATCCCACGTCTCATACTGTGGCACCACAAATCAAGCACAGACCCAGCAGGGTACTTCCTTGGAGTTTAACACTTTATCAATAAGTATCTAGCTAAAATGCCAGTCGGCTTCCCCTGACTAAAACCTTATGAACTACAAGTATTAACAGAGACTTCGTTACTGTTACATATTGTAACAATAAAATAGCAATCCCGGAGAAAACACTACAGTAACACTGGAGAAGAGAAGGCTCCAGAGAGATCTCACTGGGGCCTTTCTGTACTTAAAGGGAGCTTAGAAAAAATAGGAGGGAGAGCGACTTTTTACATGGGCAGATAGTGATAAGACAAGGCAGAATTATTTTAAACTACAAGAGGAGAGATTTAGATTAGATATTAGGAAGAAATTCTTTACTCAGAGGGTAGTGAGGCATCAGAAAAGATTTCCCAGAGAAGCTGTGGATGCCCCATCCCTGGGAGTGTTGAAGGCCAGGTTGGATGGAGCTCTGAGCAACATGGTCTAGTGAACGGTGTCCCTGCCCATGGCATAGGGGCTGGAACTATATGATCCTTAAGATCCTTTCCAACTCAAAGCATCCTATGATTACAGCAAAATTAATCTTAAGAAGAACCTATGAAAGTTCCAGATAGTAATAATGAAAAAAACTATACCCATCTTTCTCTTTCAATTACATGTAATTAAATAGAACAGGGACAGTTTCAGTTACTAAGTTTCACCTGTTTTCCAATCAATTTCTTGCTAAAAGATTTTGAACCGTCATAAAGTGTCAAATCGCATGCAAAAAAAAAAAAAAAAAAGGAATACTGCTAAAAGGGTAATTAAGCATTTAAGTACCAATGCTGAATTACATTTGTGATCACACTCTACTTTTCCCACATACACCTGGCTCTTGTCCTTAGTCTTACATCACATCTGCAGAGACTGACATTTTCATACGGGACAAGACATTCCTATCAAATAATCAGGAAATGCAATGGCACTTCAATAACTTCAAGGACAGTTAAAACCCAACTAGTGAAGTGTCGGGAGAGTCCTTCCCGTTCCCCGGCGAACTAAGCACACACCGTTTCCTAAAGGGCCTAGCGCTCTTCCAGAGGCGTCCTCCCCTTCCCAGCCTCAAAGGGGCGTGGGAGCTAAAGGAAGANGGGAGAGGCCGTGCCCTGCCCGCCGTACCGGCCCCAGGCCCGCTGGAGGCCAGCGCGCCGATCGTCAGAACTTTACAGTGCTTATGCACCGCAGCAAACAAAGCCATTAGCGTTCATTCGTGGCGAATTACATAGCTTGTCTATCAGTAGTCAAAGCCCTGCTTGCTGGTTGTATGTCTTGCTTCTCGTGCTACTTAGTCTGCAGGTGCAGTTCTTCCCTCCATTTGAGTCTGGGGTCCATTTTGAGTCGCTGGTCAGAGTTGGTGGTTGCGGTCGCCCACTGCCGGAATTATCTATCACAGAATCAAATAGGCTGGAACAGCCCTCTGAAATCATCTAGTCCAACCTGTGACCAAACACCACCATGTCAACTAGACCATGGCACTGAGTGTCGCATCCAGCCCTCCGCCACCTCCCTGGGCAGCCCATTCCAATGTCTTATCCCCCTTTCTGTGAAGAAATTCTTCCTAATGTNCAGAGGGCATGTCGGGGCAGCCCCAGCGGGGGACCCGCGCACCGCCCGCTCCTCTCAGGGGCGGCCCGAGGGAAGGCCTGGGGCGGCCCCGAGGGGACGCGGCGCTCCGCCCGGCCCNCCTCAGCTTAAGACTATGTTGTCTCATCCTGTTGCTGGGGAGAAGTGGCCAATTCCCACCTGGCTACAACCTCCTTTCAGGGAATTGTAGAGAGTCATAAGATCACCCCTGAGAGTTCTTTTCTTCAGTCTAAACAACCCCAGCTCCCTCAGCTACTCCTCATAGGACTTGTGCTCCAGACCCTTCACCAACTCTGTTGCCCTCCTCTGGATCCTTCTCTTTCCCCCAGGTACTGCTCACTTCTGCTGACTTTACTCCTGGTGGCTCTTGTCCAGACAGACCTTTCATCTTCGGAGTGTCTTCTCTTTTCCTTAAAACAGCTCCTTTTCCTTAAAACTTAGCATGATGCCATATTTTACGGGGTGTCCCTGCAGTCGTTCAAGTTCAGCTGATTTGTCTGTGTGCCTTCCAAACCCTTGTGTACATCCAGGCTGCTCACTGGTGGGGCATGGTGAGAAGCAGAAAAGGCTTTGGTGCTGTGTGAGCTCTGCTCAACAATAGTCAAAGCACCACTGTGTTACCAACACTGGTTTTCAGTCACAAATCCCAAACATAGCATTTATGGAAAATTAACTCCAGCCTAGACAGGATGAAGAACTCTTGACTGTGACCAGAAAGCTGAATTGCAGTACTGTGAAGCTGTAGCCAGCTAACCATCCTCAGTTTTCTCTAGGGCTGTTCAGCTCAAGCACCCACTGCTTTCTAATCAATGTCTCTAGACCCTGTTGACACTGGATTACAGTCCAGCAACACTGGTAATGGTGGCAAATGGAGCTGGAATCTCATAGAACTGTTTAAGCTGGACTATTAAACTGTGCACTTCATGCCTTCATAGTCAGCCAAACTCTCAGTGAGAATGCAGACAGAACAGTCTGTCCTAGCAAAAACAGCACAGGAAAAAACATATTATCTGGTACCCAGATCCATCTCAAGGGTTGATGGTGACAGTGGTGACACTGGTCTCTATACTGGTGACAATATTGTTCTTATGGAGTATGTAGATATGAATGACTGGGTTTTTTTCCTACAGAACTATGTTGTGTGCTTGACTAAGAAGAATGACACCACTGAGGAGATATATTCTATGTATACATATTTATATAACATTGCATATATAATACATTTCATGCAGCTCCCACATTCAGAACTTTATATGCTGATGACATATGCTTGCAAAGAACTCTTTGCTTGATTTAGGAAAAAATGGAACCTGAATAGAAGTAGGATTTTCCCTCAGCTGGCTCCTGTACTTGAAGCATTTGTATGCAGACTACGCCAAGCACAAAGCTTTAGTCATGTTATTTCATTCAGCCTTCCTTGGATTGATACGTGGTGTGCAGCTTCTGTCTAAGTCAAAATGTCCTGTGGTGATGCAGACCGAATTAGCAGAGAGGATGTCTAAACTGTAATCACTTTAAAAGCCAAATAACTTTATTATAAAATCAGGTTTTTATAATTTGGTGTTCCATATTTTGACAGGCATATCTTCCCTAAACATTGGCATTATTCCTGTCTGTCTTTCTCTGTGATTGCCTCCTCTGCTTACGGCTGTCAACAACATTTCAAGAGATCACCTGAATATAGATCAGCACATAATTATTTTCTCAGTGAAATTTATATTGTCACAGATATCTGGAAATTTAAATTTGTGCAACCCAAGCATCCATTTTAATTTGCATAACATTATTCTTGTGACCAATGTTTTCTCACACAGCTGTAGTGAGAGACTTAAAACAGTTAATTACTACCTGGCAGCTCTAGTTCCTTAATTAAATTTGATACTGTATTTTTCTTTATGTCTAAAATATGCTTCAACTATCCTAGATATTTTCCTCCTAGAGACTAAAACTAGCGGCATTTACAATCTTCTTTTTGGCAGTCAGGTCTTTTTTTTCCCAAAATTTCACTACAGTGTAGGTGCTGTCCAGAAACAAATATAAAAACACAAGTAAAAATAATAAATAAAAAGTACATACATAAAGTAAAAAAAAGATCTCCATGCTAGAGTGTGGAGAATGCAGATAAGTAAGACAAAAACTATTAAATGCACTTCTGAAGCCCCTATAATATTTTCTAGATTAGAGAACTTGTATCTCTTGTACCCAAGAAGCAAATGAGTAAGTGCTGACACAGCATTTGTATTTAAATTAATTTGCTTGTTTTTTTCCAAAAATGCATAGTCCTTTAAAACTGGTTTTGTGACTAGTGGGCAACAGGGAATTCCCTGATACTATTGCTTCTCCATGAGCTTCAGTTCCATGAAGCTTGTGTTGGAAAGGGAGGAATACAATAAGGAAGAGGGCATCTGTGCTTTGTGGTTGTGAAGTAAACTGTGTTAGAGGTAAATTTCCCACAGAAAATAATTTAGGAACAAGAAAAGGCTTGGGGTGAACACAATGGGTTGTCATGGCCTATGGTCACAATGTACCAGCTGTTTTGCAACTGATAACATTGTATGATAAATTAAAGGAAATTTCTTAGGGGCTGAGAGATTCACATTTGTATTAAAAAAATAAAATCAGCACCAAACACCAAAATAAATAGAACCTAGTATGTTAAAAATCTACATGTATTTCTAATTTCTAAAGCATTACAGTTCTTAAACTCGGTATCTTAAAATAGGCTTTTTGTTGCTGTTGAGGTCTAATGTTCTGCTATTTCATCATTATTTCAACCTAGAATTACTTTGGCCTAACTCTGCAGTTTGTATTGGATTTTGTTACAAACTTTGTATTACAATAACTGCAAAAGAGCAACAGTGTCTTCATTTCCCTGCTCACTTTGGTTGTCTCCAAATGTTTCATCATGGACAGCATTTTGCTGGGTATATTTATCTAAGATGATGAAAATATTTAATAATGTATCATTCAGTTATGGGATCTATAAATGACAAGTATTTGGCTTTTACTTGATAAGAATTGCACATGGCAAAGTTTTCTATCAAAAAAACAGTAAATAAGCAGTAGAATAAAATGAAAGATTAAGAGAGGAAAGAAACAAGAAAAAAACCCAAGAAAACAAAAAAAAACACCAAAAAAACCCCCAAAAAAACCCCACAAACCCATCAAAACAAACCAAAAGCACTACTCCAAAGCTGTGGCTTCAGCTGTAACATACAAGAGCAGAACTGCTTCCAGTTACAGTGGATAAATGAGACTGGTCACTTCAATACCTTTGAAAAGAAAGTACGAGTCATTAGTATCCCTGACAACTTTAACCTTGCAGTTCACACTATGTGAGCAAAGGGTTCAAGAACACACAGGAGGCAACAGAGGGCTTTAAGGATATCAGACAAACCTTCCGTATACAATACATATGAAATAAAAAGTGAGGTAGATATTTTATTGCATTTTTAAGGCTATTTTGAGATCAAGCCTTTCTGCTTTTCCTGCAGATGCTCTGAAAATCAGGATATTTAAATTCATTCTGCCAGTGCTAATGTATGTTTATTTCATTTTGATGCTCCAGTAGCCATGCCCTTGCCTCCCTCCAGGGAATTAATGGGTGCAGAGACATAGTACAGACAAAGATGAAGCTTTCAGAGGTTTGACAATTGGTCTGTAGTGTAGCAACTGCTGCAAACCAGATTTATGAGACTGCAGTAGGAAAGCATCTTGATGAGGAAAAGCAATGAGGACATATTTACATCTATGTGAGACCAAGCCTACAGGCGGTGGGTCTACAAAAGACCTTCCATTGCTTCTGCTGTGGGGGAAGCTTGAAAAATAGACATATTGAACAGTTCAACAGAACTAAGGTAGCCAAATACCCACAAATCTGTATCCTGCATTCCTTATTTCTATTTCTCCCTGTATATCTCCTCCCATTATATCTCTCTCCAGTTCCAAGCCAAAATATCAACTTCTTCCTTTGTGTCCTCCCTAAGGCCATTTTAAAACCTCCAGCCTCTCCTGTAAATGCCATTAGCATTTTTGTGTCCCCAGTATCCTTGCACTGCAATGGCCCATCTCCCCTGCCATGTGTCTTAGACACCTATTTTGACCTCTCACTTGGGTCATGGACATCATCTGCTGAGTCTTGTCCAGAGCTGAATGTATGGCTGACTGCCTCCCAGAAGAATGAACAGACTTCATTATCCTCATGTTTCCCTCTTCCAATGCATGGATAAGATATCTCCACTTCACTTGGGCATCTATTTGGTAGATCTGACTATCTAGCAAAAAGGAAGTATTTTTTTGAGTTCAAAATAACATAAAAATAGTGATATATTTTGTCAAATAAAAGATGGATTGGAAACATACTCCTGGATGTGACTGTGTTAGGTGAGATGAACCCTCCCTTAGTAATGTCTCACCAGGTGAATCATAGTGTGTGTACAGATCTGTTCAGAATCATTCACTGTCCTGATGAATCCAGTTTTGTTTCAGTTCCAAAATATGATGAGCTAGATAACATGTGAAAAAATTTTGCAAACCAGGAGGCAGCTCCCTGGATCCTTTCTATTGGTTTCAGAGCAGGGTTTGCCTAAGTTAGGATTTAAGAGATTTGGATAAACTTCTTTCTCTGTTCTCCTTAGATGAAATAACATCAGTATGAATTGTTCGGTGGGGTCTCCAAAGAGATTAGGAAGCAACAATCTTTCTTTCTGACGCCTCCCCAAATATTTTTAGAGCTTAAATGAAATGTTAAGGGACAACTTTCTGCCGGCATTACAATGGAAAAGATGTGAGGTACCAGCAGGTGGTGCTGATACAACAAGTAAGCAGGACCTGCGGGATCAGCTTGAAAGCCAACATTTCAAGGCTTTTCCTTCCAGCCAATACCATTACCACGTCACTTTCTAATTTTAAATATTGACATCTTATTGCTGTGAAGTCTAAGAGCTGTAGCTGTGTACCAGTGCCAAACAGGTCTAAGTTCTATATACACAGAGAACAAAAAGACAATATTCAGCATTTTGTTCCTCCGCTGGTTCAGGCAAATAGGTTAAAAACATGTTACATGGCAGTCATGGAATTTCTCAGAGGTTTTGACAAAATGCTACTGGTGAACTATAGGTCAAGTTGAGATGGTTTCTTTACCTTCAATATAGTTCTCACCTGCATGAATACCTTTGTATTGCTGCAAACATAAAGAGACATGCCTGAAATGTTACATTGTATGGCAGGCACTTGAAAAAGAATTTGTACAGAAATACTCTCTGCATAGAATAACGTCCCTACCACTTCAACTTCTTATCTGAAATGGGATAATTTACCCTGTAACTTATTCAAAGAAAACGTATTTCCCAGAAAGTCCTCTTAATACAAGTGTCCTATGGTTATGCTCTTGGGGAGAGCATCAGTTGTCCTTGATTTTTTTTTTCCTCCTGTCTGTCAGAGCAGAACTTTACCATAAGTTAAGGTGAAATTTTAGGAAAGTTCAGGTAACACATTACAAGGAATTTAATCCCAGGAAATACTAATTTGTTCTTTAATTTGCTAGTGGTAATTGCAGTGCATGGATTTGTTAAATTTCTGTTTCTTGTAAGTAGAATTACACACAGTTCTCATGCTTACTTTCCCATTATTTGCACTGAGAGTTATAATATTTGATTAAGTCCCCAGTTCTTTTGGAAACGACTACAATTCTGTCTTTTGTTGTTGTTGTTGTTTTTCTATTTAAATAAAGATCCTAGTTGCAGAGTAATGCTCAGAAAGACACATCTAGTAAAAAATTGCCACATTCAACTGTGTTCTTGACTCTAAGGGATGCTTATTCCTTTTGGTCTTTGTTTCTTTTATCCTTTGTTACATCTTAGAACACAGTTTGACTTGATTTTTTTTTTTTTTTGAGAGTGAAATTAAGAATGTACCTGGAAATATGGGCAATACTTCATCCCCATTCACTTAAGCTTCTGACCTTTAAATCAATGCAAGCTCTAGAAAGTCATCTACAGGCATCCTGTCCATGCAGCCTTTCCTTTCATTTCTGAATTTTGCATTTCTCATCTTCGGCAGTTCTTTAATCTTCCCTCATTGCTGAAAGAGTAAATGGAAGCAATGAGGAGAGAAAGAAGAATTAAAGGAGATGGATAACAAGAGACAGCTGTTGGCTGCTACTTCTCAGCAACAACAGTATCTTCTAGGCTCTTAGAGACAAATGGCAGAAATCTGAATCTACAAATCACCCTCCCATTAATCTGCATTAGTGGGGGCAGCCCATGATGGAGTCCTAGAACCTGCCACACCTTGCAAACTGAGAGGTGATGAACACCACCTGTGCCATTGCAGTGCATGTGAACTTTGGAAAAAGACATCACCTGAAAAATGTCTATAAGGAAAGAATCCTGGAAAAAGAGATATCTCTGCTGAGTCTTTGAAGTGCTTTGTACAAAGCAAAAGCAGAGAAGTTCAGGAAAGGTCACTTCTTGTGGCATAAATTGGTAGATTGATGCTTGCAGGGCTCTGTAAACTAGAGTAGCTGTGAGTCAACTGCAACTTATTTTTGGAAGTAAAATGTTTTTCTTCCATTAATTTACTTTTTTAATATCAGGTTTGGCCCTTGCTCAAATTGAGATGAAAAACTGAAATCTTGAAATATATTCATGAACAAAATTATATAGGTCACTTTTTTTAAAAAAGGATTTCTTCATTATTTAGTTTACATAGCTTGAAGTATCTTGAATTTCCAAATAAGTAGCTTAGTAGATTTGGAGCATCCCAATTAATAATATGCTAATAGATATTCTGACACATTCAAAATTTACTGGTTTTCCCCAAAATATTTTTAGAGACAAATTTTTGTTGAAACCAAGGCCCTTTCCACACTAACATGTCAGCTGTGACAATCTGGCACTGTGTAGTCAAAAAATCCCTGTAGTGAGAAATTTCTGCTCAACTGTATTTATAAGAGGGGAGCGTTAGGTAGTTCTGCAGTCCTGTTGCTTTGGTTTTCCCTGCAGATAACTAAGAAAAGACTTTTGAGGTTCTCCAAGTTCTTCACCTAGTAAAGTCTCTTGCCTGAGTCAAGGCACTCTCTTGTTATGTGCCTTGCTGTGGCACTACACTTCAAACTGTCTGATGTGAAATCATATTAACAAATTGTGGTAGAGCTAGTGAAAGAGTAAGATAAGAATGGTCCCAGATTTGACAGTGAGGAAGGTTTGTGTGCACCCTGGTGATGTTGGATATCCTCCCATTCACCACGAATTAGGGAAAAAGCTGCTGGTTGCTCTAGCACTGAAAAGCAACATGTTTAGGACTAACACTTTTAAAAGAATTTTCTGAAGAGTTAATTCATACTTCTGTTGTGATTTGCTGTTTAGGAACCACAAGCTGTTCATGGGTCTGTCTTCAAAAACAGGTTGTTGGGAGTTTCCTCTAGTGTTTTTATGTAAACCTTGATTTCTCTCTCTGACTTGTTTTATATTTAAGTGAAAATCACTTTAAAACAAAAGGGTCTTCAACACCCCTCATTTTCATTTTACTGTGTAATTCTACATGATGATACACTAGTAAAGGCGAAATCTTCTCAAGATGGACATTTCAAGGTCACACAGTTATGATGGATCCAAACTCCCCGGAAAGACTCTTCCACATGGAATATTTTATAGAGTCCAAATCTCATGGGTGTCTGCACAAGTAGACTGTAGGGCATTTCGGTTCTTGTTGGAAATTGCTTGGTATTACATGGCATCAGTTTCTTACTCTACTGGATTCTTATTCAATTTGCTATCAAAACTTTTCAAATTTGGTCACTATTAGGAGCTGTTGATTTGTTAAAGGTTTCTCTTATGTTACTTAACCCTTGTGACTGTAGAATTACATTCAGTATTGCTAGCTTCACCAAGTAGCTGGCATTGGCACAGGAGTCAAAGATACTAGCAAGGTGTAGCACTTTCAGATGTGCTGACATTAGTCTAGCAGAGCTAGAACAAATGCTGTGGGTGAGCTCTATCAGCATACCTCTTCCAGGAGAGAAATGATAACAAGATAAAGACCTTTGATCAACAGACAGATTTCTTTTGTAGTGACATCTCTGGCATGGCACATCTGTGAGGCAATTAGATGCTGCATTTGTATTAGGAAACAAATGAACAGATTTTTATTGTGGAAGAAAAGGGAAAAATATAGTGAATTGCTCAACAGAACATTGTTGCATTAAGTAATTCAAAATAAGCATATTTTAAGCCATTGAGGGACTTTTCTATATTTCTCTTATTGGCAATGACATTTAGCTCAAATTGCTTGTCTAAATATACTCTGAATTTTCAAAACCCCTCTGCTTCTGAATGTGAGTGGAGTATTGGATTGCATAGTTGAACTTCTGGATCATTTCACTCATCAGAAGCTGCTTTCAGTGCTAAACCAAGGAGGCCACAGTGTGGAATTTATATTGGAAGCTGGAGGTTTGATTGTGTGGAAAGTGCTGGTTTTAGGTGAAATGTGAATTACAGGATTCACGATTGTGATCTGTGATTTGACGAGTTGCTACTTGTCAACCACATGGAGATAGCTGTTCATGTGTCTTCTTAGTGAGTGACAAAAATGAAGAAACATGACTTAGATTACCCACCTTTGAGTGAATATTGTAACCTTAGAAAAAGTTCAAGTTACAAAGTTGTGTGTTTTTATTTAGGTTATGATACCTTGGAAAGGGTTAAAAATAAGTGTTGAAAGAGACATAATGTAACAGGAGCGGTTCAGTCATCAGAACAATTATACTGATAGCAGAGTCCAAATCTTTTTCACATGTGGAAGAAGATGGAGAGCCTTCAGGCTGTAATGTGGTCTGTGCAGGTTAACTGTCCTGACATAGTCAATTATTGTACCTTCCACTGCAACTGAAGGTGAAGTTTGCCAGAAATCAACCACCTGAAGACTGTAGAAAGCAAAATTCAAAATCTGAATTCTGTGAATGTTGGGAATTGAGATTTACAAGGAAGCATTCTTTGTATCTTAATTTACCAAAGTTATCAGTTGAATGTGTATTTTATGTACTTCCATGACACCTCTGAGCAAAGTCAGTATGTCTGTCCTCTCTGCAATAGAATTTTATGACAGAGAGGCTGATTTTTTCCAAGTTACCCAAGAGGCTACAGACACAGAAAAAAAATGTTTAACAGGATTTGTCATTTAAATACTTTAAAGAATCTGTTCATAAGGGATTTGTTTAGGATTACAGTGCAAACCTGTGAAGGAGACTTGAAGTGAGGTTTTAGGAAAGGTCTCTCTGAAAAAGTCTCGTTCCAGAAGCATGCACTAGTATTTGCCAGTTTTTTGCAATGACTTTATTTCCATCAACTTCTGACACAGTACAGGTTCTCTTTTGTTTAGCTTTGCTGAAATTGGGGATGAAACAGCTTCCTTCCTGTTATAACAAACTACCTCTTTGCATCCTGGAACTCACTTCTAATATAGTGTTTCTAACTTTGTTCTTTTTCTGAATATACATTTAACTCATTTGTTCTTTGATTTTGAGAGACCATGGCATGAGGTCAATACTAAGAAATGGTCAGAATTTTAAATATAGACTGCAGACAGAGTTCCTGTTGACATTTGAAAAATCTGAGCTCTTCTATTAACTGTATGCATTATAGGTCAGTTAAAAATTAAGGCAGGATAGAAGTAAATTGCTTCCTTCTTCATGGTTTAAGAAAAGGAAAATGAATCTGAAATTGAAAGCTTTTTTAACAAACCAGTCTCATAGGGCTGAATAAATTAAACTGTCAGACTTTAGTCATTACACATCTTCCTGTGTGAAGCATGGAAATTGGAAGCACAGACTGTGCATATTATGTTAATACTATTTACTCTACTTGGTATCCATGACGTATCCTGGCGAGTCTATGCTACAACAGAATTATGCCTTACAGAAAAGAAAGAGAAATAAGGTTAATGAAACAGCATCTTGGCACTATAGCTAAGTAAAACACATATCTGACTAGAGTGCTGAGCAGTACTGGGGGTATTCATGAGCTATTCTGCAGATGCTATGGCTCACATTAGCATGTATAACACCAAATCATCCTGTCAAAGAACCCTTTTTCTGTTCAACGGCGTAACAAGGCATTGATTGTGATTGTTGGATTATAGAGTCTGTCTACTGAGATTTGTGCAAGATGTTAAAATGACACAAAGGACCATATTCTTCACTAGAATCCAGAAGTGCAGCTTTCATAAAATACATTGTCCCCAAAATATAAGGAAAGACTACATTTAGGAGTGACTTTCTGTTTCATTATGCTTTAGTATTCTGGAGTGTCTTACATGGTGTTTCAATGTCACAGTAAACAAACTTCTCAGTTCCACTAAAGAGATATTTATTTTAAAATCATTTACAGAAAACCTATTGATTTACCCCAGGATAGCGTTTTATTTTGTCATATTGAGTGACATCCTGAAACCTGGGGTATTATTTGAGAGTAGGCAATTTCTTTTCAGGTAAAGATGAGACAAAGTTAATGAGCATTTTAGTCTTCTCTGCATTGCATTGACTTTGACTGAACAAACACCAAAGCACTGTTGGATATTGGACTGTTCTTTTATGCTGTGTAATGTAGATCCTGTATAATGCAGGTCTGACACTTTGGGAATTAGTGACTATCTCTAAGGCTACAGGTAGCCTCCCATCGTCCATTATGCTGTCACCAACTAGTTTTACTTTGGAAAATCTTAGCATTAGCTCACTAATACAACATACATGTAAGCTGTGGTATGGATATGCAGGTGATGCTCATGCTCTGGCCTTAGCGCTGTAGCATCCTGTGCAGCTATGTGGTGATTCTGCAGCTGGAACAAGAATGACCTTACTACATTTGCTTTGGGGTCAATTCCAGGAGTCATAGCCCATGGCAGCGAGGGGTTGGAACTAGAGAATTCTTAAGGTCTCTTCCAACCCTTAATGTTGTATAATTCTACGATTCTCTATGAGTGTTCTAGCAAGACTGAAATGGTGAAAAAATGTCATTTCAGAAAGACTGAACAGTTTTCATTGTTTTTTTTTTTCTTCACAGTAAGACACAACAACCATTTTCCACCACTTGGGTCCCTAGATGCACATGTTAATTAGGAGAGTCCTTAGCTGGTGTTAGTGAGTGCGAGAGTTCCAGATATGTCCATGGACTGGCCTAGAGATGTGCAAAAATAGGTAAAGGGTCAAAAGGTTAAAAAAAAGGTAAAAAAAATATCTAGTGACAGTAAATGTGGTGAATGGGAGATGAGGAGAGAGGGGAGACATTCTTGTGACTTAGAACAGGCCAATATGTCCCTAAGAGAGGCTCAAAACTCAAGAATTTCGTCTGAGAGCAGTTAAAGTCATGCTTATATCTGCAAATAGCATATTTGATGTCAAAGGAGTTTCGAAAAGAGGTTACGAAGCTGAGTACATTGACAGTTTTCTTGCCCTTGGTATGCATCTTGGAGGTTGCACTATGATACAATTTGGAGGCAGATATTTCTGCTGAAAGAAAGCAGATTTTTCTAAGCCATTGGTCACAGACGCAAAATGACGTAAAATGAAAGTTGAATTATGGCTCTGGTGCAATATAATATATAAGAATCAGCTTAAAAGTGACATATAGCACAATTTTGAGAAGATTCTAATTTATTTTTTTAATTAGACAGGAAGTGACTGATGAAATTATTTGCATTTAGCACTGTAGAATGCAGTGAATTAATTTATACATCACATTAATATTTCTGTTTAAACCAGCATAACCTATTCTTAATTTGCTTTGCTGATGAAAATATACAGCTGTAATAAATTTGAGGATGAGAGGAAATTACCAAGTTCCAAAAGGCTGTTTCACAGCATATTTTACCAAGTGAAAATTTGGACAGAGCATCTAGAGAATCTGTAATCCAATTTCTCTTTATTAACAGTAAAGCTAAATGTGTTACTTCATTCACTTTAGATTCAACAACAAGTAAGGAAAAGCTATGACTGGATAAATGTAGCACATGAAAAGAGGAAAACCCCAAATATAATTAAAAATAATATAGATCCCAGGATAATACCTTTGGTAAAAGACATGGATCAATAAAGGAATGTAGGTGTGGGAAAATGGAGGGAACCGTTTAGGGATACTTTTAGATACTTTTGCAGTTGACTCGGTGGCAAATATATTTAATATACACTTAGCTGATTTTGCTATTTCATTTTAAAATTTAGTTTGAGTGGGTGGTAGGAAGTCACAAAATTCACTGGATAAGAAATAAATTGCTGCAGAAGAAAACTATCTGAGAAAAAAGTAAGATTATGCAAAATATGTGTCACTTAGGAGGTTATACTCTAATTAAAAGAATTAATCCTAGGCAAATTTACATGAGAAAGGAAGAAATCATGGAAGCTAGGTGTGGTTTTTTATGCAGTGTTAAATTTATTGGACTTTATGCTTTTGCCCAGACAACATAAGTGGGCTGTAGAACACAAAACAAGGCTGGAAAAGTGCTGTGTATCTGCTTCCCTTTGTTCTGAGGGAGTGACAAATATGCTTCCCACCAGACTTCAAAAGACTAATCCAAGTGGTTGAAAGATACGAAACCCTGCAACTGTATAAATACACATTAAGGATTAAAATAAAATCCAAATAACAAGATCTTTCTATAATCAACAAATATTTCAGTATATAAACAGACCCTCTCAGAGTGGTGGAGAATGTAAAGGGAATGAGTCTCTCTTGAAGGAAGGCTTTTGCAGAAGGCTGGCATTTGAGTTAAAATTGCTCTTTGATTCAGACTTCACCAATCTGACAAACCTCACACACTGTGTAAGACACAACAACCGCTTACAGAGCAGGGGAAAATGTCAAAAAGCAACATGATTTATTTGCCAGCAATACAGGAAATGCACTCTACACTACAATGGGCTTGACCTAAGGCCCTTTAAATTTAACAAGAGAATTTTATAAGTCCTGAGCAGCTACACCTTCAGGAAATCACAGGCAAGAAGAAACCACTTCATCAAACTCTCCTGACTGTACTGGTGTGGTGGTCTCAATATTTTCTCTCTCACCTCCATCTGGTGCTGGTACTAGCCAAATGTTGATTTATTCATTTGCTTTCCTGCTGAAAAAAACCCGACAAGTTTTACAGCTCCATGTCCTCCTTTTATAACAGCTCCATCAGCAGTGTTAAGAGTTCTCTGAAAGTGCTGGGCAAACCTTAGCATCTACACACCACTGCAGTCAAAATGGGCCACTTGAAGCCATTACAGCCAGCTGTGCTCCAAAGGTGAGACTTTTGGCAAATGGCCCTTGGGAAGGGAACGAATTTTTATGTTTCTTTTGCATAGGGGAGTTTTTTTAAAAAGGGAAGGACTCAGGACATTGCATAGGGATGTGGGGCTCTTCCTTTGAGAAAATACCCATGCACAGAAATGAAATACAGGAACATTTTTTATCTTCTCATTTAAGTTACAAGGTGCTGGACGGCATCCCCAAGGCAGTGGGAGCTAGTGGCGTTGAAGCAAATAGGTACGTGACAGAGGGAAAATTTTTTAAAATGCCAGATCTGGAGGCCTGGCCATGCTATTGTCTGTGCTACATTTGAGAAATAAATATATCTGGTTAAAGTACAGTGACTGATGTTTTCCAAGCATTAAGGTAATTTGGATCTCGTGTCTTGCAAACCCTGAGCAGCAGGTGTGATTTCCTGGCTGCCCTTGAAAACCCAACCACTGGAGATATGTGCTACTTTTGCAGAAGTAGAAAACATCCTACCTACCTTGTAAACAGCATAGCTTTGAAAACTGTGCAATGAAATTTTTCAGGTGGTCCAGCCATACCATCTCTTGTGGCTGGGTTGAAGTAGGGTTTGAGGCCCCGCACAATGTTTTGTGTTGATGTAACAGTTAAGTGTTGGGTCATGCAAATATGTGTGGAGAAGAAATGTCTGCAGTCTCACTTTTCCCTAGGTACATACAATGCATAAATATTTCAGCTCTAAGTGTTTCATCAGACAGTACTGTCAGTATTTCCTTTGTGAAATGTGGTAAGTCAGAGGGATTTCTCCCATGAAGCACCAAATGAACCCTGCTGCTGTAACTGACCTTTTGGATATGATTACTTGAATTTATTTTTCTAATATTATGATTATTTATTCTACAAGGCAAATTTATCTTGCCAGACTGAGGTTAGAGTCCAGGTAGGACTGAACCTTGACATTTTAGCAATATTTTATTTTATAAATTTAAGGCTATGTTTGGTGAATTTTATTATGTTACAAAGCTAGAAGGAAGAGAATGTATGACTTTTTTGCCTCTTCATGGAGATTTTTATACTGAGATTCATCAAAGGCAGCAGAGCCTTAAAAGCCCATACAACAGCCTATTCTACTCAGTTCCAAGAATATGTCATGTGGTTACATACTGAACAGGGCTGTGTGCAACAGAGCAGACTTAGCTGAGCTGACTGAAGAAAATGTTATCATTAGCTCTGTAGGCAAACAACATTAGGAGACAGAAAACACTTGTGGAAGCCAATATGATTAAATCACTACTTGCTAGTCACAATCATGTTGCCTGTCATGTCCAAAAATATCAATGCAGTTATTGAAGGTAGGACTAACAAAGAGTGCAAGTGTCAAATCTTTGAGGGAGGAAAAAGTACCAGGCTTATCCCTTCCTTTTTTCCAGGCTAAAAAAGAAAAAGTCTTGATTAAAGGAAATGATATCATGGGATTTTCTAAGCAACATTCAAGATGCTGAATAGAAAGATCAGCAGTAGAAATGAATCAAAACGTCAAGTAGATATTGTTAGGAAGTCTAGCTTTTGCAAAAGGTTCCTCATGATTTCCATACTAATTAACCAATAGCAGATGATCCTTTTTCTCTGGCAGATTACCATGCTTCAACAACAATCACTGTGGGTTACAAGGTATCCGGCAGTGACTTGTAATGAGTCGCCTTAGGATGAGAATTTATCTCACTGTGCAGTCAGCCCTGCCACCCTACACATCTGGGCTGCATCTGGCCACCTGCTGGGGCAATCCATGCAATGCTGGGCAGCAGTGCTGCATTGACCCACTCAGGCATCTGGGTTCCCATGGCTCTGAGTACCTCTGCAAGACTCTCCTTTTTGTGATGTAGATGTACTGCCAGTTGCATGTAAATGGGTGTATGAAAGAGGCCAAGTGGCACTGACTTGCTTGTATCCACAGTACTTAGCATTCTACCACTCTAGAGTAGGTTTTTCAAGGAGAGACCCTGTTGAAACAGGCCTGAACAGAACAGGCTAGCAATTAAGTAATATGGGCACTCAGGGCTTTGGTTTCTGAATTCACTTCCATGCCCTCTTTTGTTTAACATTATAGTCTTGACCATGCAGTGCAAAGACATTCAGTTAGATTGTTCCAGCTCATATAATCTGCTACCTTATCCCACTGCAGTGTCCTACTTGGCATGTCTCACACAGATGTGTATGTTATTGTTGCTTGAAAGCAGCAATGATAAAAAAGGACTCATTCCTCACTGCACTGCATGTATTATATAAAAATTTGGTACATAATTTGGTTCTCAGACAGTGAAAATTATTAAACAGATGTGTCAAAAACTTCAAACTATGAACAATATCAGTTATCAGATAAAAAATATATGCAGGTTGTGTTATGAAATTTGGAGAAACAAAATCAGTTACCAGGCAGTGCCTTTAAATGTGTCCATTAGTAGTGATGAGACTTTATAGTCTTTCTGCCGCCACACAATGAAATGAACTGTATTGGAGCAAATGTAATAAACACCAGAAATATAATAAGTATTGTAGCCTGCTGCAAAAGGAAATGGTTTCCCTAGCAATAAAAAATGACGCCAGAAAAGCACCATTTCTCTCCTCTTGCTTTCTTGCTGAGAATTTTTAAATTCTCATGTTTATTGGCTGACAAGAAGAATCAAATATCTACTGTCTAGTTTCACCTGATGTAAACAGATGCATAGTGAATAGATTTCATGCTGATTAGTGACTGGTAAATTTTATGATTTCAGGCGCTATTAAAAATATTTATGATTTTAACATTAGTGTGCATTTCCTGGTGGATACAATGGGAAAACATTGCATTATATAACTGGCATGACATTTGAAATGGTGAACATTGGCATATCATCTACAGTGATTTCAGTTCTCATACCATTACCTCACATGAATATATTTAATTTTTAAATCAAATTCTTAGATTTTGTACTTGGGGAAAATGGGTAAGAAAGGATTTATTCTCTCTCCCTAGCCTAACAGCTATTAGGAAACAAATATCTTTCAGGTACTGATTAATTTTTGTATTCTTCTGTTGAAACTTCTTAAGAAAAATCAAGCAGGGATTCTGAAAATCAGATTCCTGTAGGACCTGATTCTTCTTTACTTTGATACCCAAACACTGTTCTGACAACATGAAAGGACTTGAAACCATACACAGTTTATTCTCATGATACAAGAAAAACCTACTTGTTATTCCTGAACACAGAAAAGTATGTGCTTGGTAGATATAATGTATAAATCTCTAATTCAGATTTTTTTAAAAATTATATTCTCCAGTAAAACAGCTACATACAAATTTAAAAATTCTGTATTGCTGTCCTTGAAAGAAGTAAACAAAACCAATCCCTTCCCTGAAACTCTCTTGCTTATAACTTCTGTGACTTAGTTGTGAACCTTAGAGCACTGTGTTGTGGGATGCGCAGAGCTGGTTTTTGAAATAATGATCATAAAATATTCTGAACAAAAACGAGGTATGCACAGCATACATTGCTACTGTTTTGAAAGCACATTCAAAATTTAACAGTCTGAAAGAATCTGTTCCTAGTGGGGTGGATAGGGCATGGGACTAAAGGATAGATAGGTGAGTGGATGTTGCACCAAGCAGTAGGACAGTCACACTGAAATAAGATGCTGTGAGTGGTCTGCCGTGTTGATGGTCAGGAAGAGTATTTTGCTTCCACACTGCAGGAATTCAATGGCAGTCTGGTGGATCACACACAGTGTCAGTGTGTGATCTCAGTACAGCTGGAGTATATGCAGTGCTGCCCAATGTTTAACATCCACTAAACGCACATTTCAGTCAGGAAGGACTCCATACCTCAATAAACGTGAGAAATCTTGACTATAGTTTTTCTGAAATACTTACTATGGCTGAAAGTAAATCCAGCATTTAAAAGATTTACATTAGATTCTCATTTCTGCCATAATGTGTCTGTGTGTGGCTGAAACACAGTACTTTAATTCCTTTTTGGGCAATGGATTGGATGGCAAACACGTAAAGTACATTGGTCCTTGAGCCTTTGAGACACTTGGGAAACAGTTCTGGTTTTGTGGTATGAAGTATAGATAATATAGTTTAATTTGAAAAGAAAACTTTCCCATGAAAAACTGAGCCACAAAATATCCTAAGGGAAATGATCAGATGAATATTATCTGCTTGAATTTCCTCTTTCCTGTGTGCTCTGTCTTCCAGATCAGCTTGGAGCAGGCTCCAAAATTTGATAAATTCACATGAAGTCATCAGTCTCAGAGCCTCTCAGAAGAGCTTGACACAGAACACCAGGCTGTTGATATTACTGTATTGCTTTTGAAAGGGTGAAGCTGACAACAGCTCAGCTGTGTTTCAGGGGATGTGAATTTCTCTTATGTTACATAGAGGTCATCAAAGCAAAGTATTTCTAATACAATCTCTTTGCCATGAGTCTCTGGTTTCCTTCTCCTGATTATAGACTTCAGCTTCTCCAGCACATTTAAAAATCATAGCCCTTGAATCTTCCAGAGTTAGTTCACCTTCTTTTTCCAGACTCTTATTCCATGCGTTCAAGGCAGCTGTCACTGTTGTTGAGTCATGTCCACATATGGATATATATCCTTCATTGTAGAGGGGAAAAATGGTTTTATCTTAATGGTTTCACTAGATACAAGGCCAAAGCATTCTGGGGCTCTTTACTCTCCATAAGACTTTGTTTTTGCTTTAGCCATCTAAAATTACCCTGTAACTCTTCATTTGATCTCTGAAAGGGAGTGTCTTGATGCAAGAGATATCACAAGCTGTATATATGCTCTTAGGGATGCTTTCCCTCCATTCATTTATGGTGCCTTTTCATTTCCTAGTACTCCCATGCGGTCAGCTTTATTGTTGATAGTTGTTGATATTATGATATGTATTATTCTATGAATGCATTAAATATTAATCAAATAATTTTTTCTGAAGAACACCAAGAATTGTATATCTAGTGATTTTTGATGTTATGAATCATATAACACCAGCTTGCAGTGCTCTTTCTTTTTCTTCTGCCTCTTTATTTTACTCTTACCACTTCCCTGCGTTGGAGTTGGCCAAGGATTGCAATGTCATTGCTAAACCTACAAAATATATGAGAATTGAATCACAAGAATAATTTCCGACTGGAAAGGAAGTCCCAGTTTTATATCACCTTTTTCTCTTCCAAATATCCCATCAATAATTATGGGATGTAATATGTGTTCATAGGGTGTCCTAAAAGTGCCTTGGAAGGACTGGTCACACTGAGTGAAGAGTGGAGTAGGTTCACTCAGAGAGGTGTTTCTGTCAGGCAGTTAAAGGGTGAGGGGGCTATGCCTGGTGTGCCACCCCACAGCAGACACAAACTCAGATGGCCAGTCCCAACACAGCAAATCCCATAGGAAATCTCCCCATACAGCTTCATAGACTTCCACTCCTCCTCCTCCTCCAAACTCCCAGTCATGTGTTCTACATGCTCCATAGGTATTTCTGAGAAGTAACCATCTCTTTTTGTCAATAAACCTCTCTTGCTTTATTGCAGATCTCACTGACTTTAGAGTTTATATCCTACCTCCAGCTTCAAAGCTGAGTATTCTGTCCCACATGGCAAGGAAGGAGGCCACCAGTCTTACTGTGGAGGATAGTGTGCTGATATCAGTGCTATGGCTCCACTCATCAGGGGAGGTTGCAGCAGCCTGGAGGGTGACTACACACAAAATATGGGGTCCAGACATGCCTTCAGAATCCTAGCAGATTTCACAGATTCCCTTCCACAAAGGTCCTTGATGAGGTTTTTGGGAGGAAGTTGAGGACAGAGGGTGATGTGTCAAGGCATTGCTGAGGTTGCTCTGGTGGCTGAAAAAACATGTAATTGGCAAAATGCCACAATCCATCTGCGGTGATGCATAACATTTCTTTTGTGCCTTCTCAGACAGTTCACAGCATCATGGCAGAGCACTCAAAGGAAGTGTTAGGCATTACTTGCAGTGGTGATAGCGCTTAGATTGGGCAGTGGCATTTTCAAGTTTTCCAATGAAACTAAAAATATCACAGCTGGCAGAATTTCCAGCATCAGTTGCTAAAACTACTGTGATAAACTGAGTTTTCACTTCTCCTTACTGCATTGAATAAATTGAATTCCCTTCAGCTTGCTACATGCTGAATATTCAAGACCAGACTCCAAATGCTGTGTTTCTGTCAGAGCAACACTGACATTAAAAAATTTCCTTGCTAATTTATGAAGTAGCTTCACCTTTCTGTCTTCAGCCACGAATTCTCTGTCTCCAAATACTGCAGCTGTGCAGTACCACATGAACTACCAGTAGTATTTCACTCTTGAAGTAGCTTTATGTCACTGCTGGAGGTTGTGTATCATTAAATTACACTTTGGCATTCTTTTGTGTGTGAGGACCTATGGACATGCATTATTCAAAAAAGAAAAATCTTTTCCAAGACTTAGCTAGGTTTACCTGATTGCTTGCTCTTCTGGAAAGGAGAGAGGACTTGCACAGTAACCATGACTCAAAGCAAGCATTCTCAGTGACATTGTCTGATGCATTGCATTCAGCAGGCAAAACTAATACAAAACTCAGGTTAACATGAAGTCGCAGAGCATTCCTGCCACACAGCTTCTGGAGTTTCTCTGTTGCCAAGGTCTTCAACATGTTTTCCACTTCGTAAATGTTTCGCTGTTTGTTTGGAGATTTGGGGGAAAGGGGTTAGCTTTTTTAAAAAAATACTTTCACTGCTTAGGCTGTGTTTAAATTCACTGAAAGTAGGTAGTGCTGCAGTGAAGGCAATGGGAACACATTCTGATATCATATGAGGAAGTTCAGTTTCAGGCCACATGAGTCCTTTCCTGAGTGTGTTCTATAATATTTCCTGTGGAGTTATTCCTGCCTGGCAGAAGGACTCCATTAGGACATGGTGCTATTACAAGCTCCTTTTTACCTTCACTGTAATCTCAGAGGGACACTCTTTTATATTCTCTCAGACTTCCTTAGGAACTAATTTATCTTTGCAGAGCTTGTCCTGCTCTTTGGAAGGCAGAGGCTCTCATAATTAAAAATCTGGCTAAGAACTGTTCTGGGGAAAGATATATGCCTCTAGAATTCAATTTTTTAAAAGAAGTGTATAGAATATTTTTTCTCCCTCTCTTTTTAAAAGCATTTATCATGGTGAATAATTAATATGATCTGGGAGCACATGGCAACTTTTATCTGAAGTCTCCTATTCCAGGCAGAGATAAGTGTTCTGATGACAGAAGGAATGAAGCATTGAGAAGCTTAATTTGGCGCAGATAAAGCTGTACAGGTCAGAAAAGATGCCACATGGAGTAAAAGCAGTTTTGGGGAAGGAAGTAGCCACTGAAAACAATGAACAGTTTCCTTTCTGAGTGTCTTTCATTAGGGAGAAAAAATTACAAGCAAAATGCTGAGTGAGATTAGAGCAGTCCTCAGGTCCAAGACCTAGAAGTTCAGAGCTATTTGTCAGTGTAGGCAGAAAGCAGTTATCAATCTGTACAGCACAGCTAGCTCTCTGTACATGAGCTGGGCACTTCAGGTACAGCCAGGCATCCTAGAAGTGCCTGAGTTTATTCCTTTCCACATGCGGGAACATCATTTTGACAATGGAACATAGAAATTGAACCATAAAATGTATTTGTTGAAATGCAGAAATGAGCTTTCCCCAAATTATATAAATTGCAAATGGGCATGAAGGGAAGCTGATTTTCTACATGACTGAATATCCAGTTTCAGGAGACTAAAGATGAGGCTTATGCAGGGTAATGGGATCCTGACAGAAGCCTGTAGTTCATGAACACTGTGGTGAACCTTATGGTTCATATGGCCTTGTTGTCCATGAATCAGCACATTACAATCTGCCAGGATTTTTTGTTTGGTTGCCAAGTCATAGCAACAATGATGCATCAAGTTAGCTTTTACATCTAACACAGCTTCCTAATTAAAAGAGTGAAGAACTTGTCTCCTCTACCAGGGGTTTGCACAGAGATGAAACATGCCAACAAAGTAGATAAGCAGATGCTTTCACTGAAGTCCCAAGGCTATGGAAGGATTATCTCTCTCTATCTAAGTCAAACACACTGCAGTGAGATAGGGGTTTTTTTGTATAAAAACTGAAGTGTAAACTAAAGGCTTCTCTCATGTGCAAAGAGCCTAAGAGCAAAGCTAACTTCACTCCATTCACTGAACAAGGCTTCCTTAAGGATATATTGTTACAGTACTAAAATAAAATTCTCTGGACCCCTTCCCTGTAGTGGTAACAGCTGGAACCAAATATCCCATGTAACTCAACTATCTGGTAAAATAGGTGAGCTGTGTGTTGGGAGTGGTCCTTGCCTTATACTATCTCCTACACAATGCTTGGGAGCTGTGAGAAGAAGTGCAAATAAATCAATGCCAAATACATTCCAGAGACCCTTCTAGTGTTTAAGAGTAAATATGATTTCAGTTCCTGTGCCTGTGGACATTCCTCAGTGTCATTTCACTTTCTAGAAGATAGGTCTATTATGAGTTCATTTTTTATGATCTATAAATGTATTATTTTAAGAGAGGCTGGTGTTACACACAACATCTACAGTGAAATTTCGAACAGCTTTTTTTTTTCCTTGCTGGCTATTTAAATGGTTTAATACTGTCTCCAATGTCCAGCTCTTAGGCTGAACTTTTTTGAAAGTACAAACAGATGTAGAAACAGAGGTAAATGCTTTTGTTAGCAAACACACTACCACTTCTGTAATGCCAGACAGTTTTTGAAAGGAATTTTATACTGCTCATGATTAAATGGATGGATATACACACTGGGATAGCTTCTTTTTCCTAGCAAACCTAATCCATGGATCACTTTCAGATGATTGTGTTTATTTTTTCCACACTGTTTTGGCTTCCATGAAGACCTGCTTTAGAAAAGAACTAGGATTAAGTACAATTAAGAACTGATCTAACATTTCCTAGTAATAGGTATAGGGAAACCAGGTGAACCTTGAGAAAAGCTAGAGATGCATTGTAGTGAAATACGCGCTTTATCCATTAGATTCACAGCCTTCCCATAGGAATGTACATATGTTAAAGTAGTCTCAGGAGAGCTGTTTTCCTTGCTAGCAGCAACACCTTGCTGTGAATTACAAATAAAAACATACATGGCTCACATAGGGCTGTTGAACATAAAATATCAACCTGTCTCTGGACACACCTAGAAAAAACACCATTCCATTAATTTCACTAAGGCCATTATATCAGCCAGGGGATCATTTGGAAATAGCAACAAGACTACAACTTAAATTATTAAATTTGGTTTGATTCACCTCATCCAGTACCTGCCATCTTATCTAATGGTAGAACTTGATAAAGATCAGGACTGTTCATTTTAATTAAAATAAACAGATCCATGTAGCTAGAGAAACTGCATTGTTTGTAATTCTGAAGAGCTACCAATTCTGCTAGACTAGGTTTATAACTGCAGTAAACAGAAACCAAATTAATGTTAGGTGATCATCCCTTTAAAAGACTTGGGTTTGAACCTCTCTATGGAAATCAAACCAATTTGGATGAATTCAGATAAGTCCAAATGTTCCAAGTCCAACATAACATACCAGACTGGTTCCAGGCTGGTAGCCAAATATCATTTTAGTATGGTGCAAAAAAGTACCATTTTATTTTGAGATCAGACAAAAGAGTGGTTCACAAACCTCTGAGGCATGTGGCAAATATCTAAAGCATTCATGCAAGTGCTACAAGGGGAGAAAGTCTTTGTCAGATGACTTAAAGTCATTAGGTTACAGTCTGATGGTTGAAAAACCTCTGCACTAGTCTTTCTAAGCAGTAAGTGAGAACTTCCTGATCCCTCCATATTTTCTTGGGTCAAAGAAGGGACAACTGTCACAGTAATAGAGTTTTTGACACCCATGCATATAGGTGCATGTAATACAATGATAGCTTTGGCCATAGAGAGTTAACAGGTGGGGTCCAAATATTGCAGTAGAATAAATCTCATTGATAAATTGTGAGCATGTGTGCAGTTGTGGGCAGGATTGAAGCCAAAGCTAGGGAAAAAGCACAATTTCAGTGATCTTGCTGTATCTTCGTACGGTGTAACGACAAAAGTAATTTAGACCACGGAAGTTAAGGGGTTTTATTGACAAGGCAGATCATGTTGTTCTGTTCCCATGTGATCCTATAAGCACACCATCAGCCAGTTAACCCAGCTAGCAGCAAGTGTAACTCAGATGGATTTAATGAGATATGTTTAATAAGTACATTCACAATCAAGTTCAACACACAGGATTTTTTGTTTTCCCCAGGCTTCTGACAAAGCCTGTGACCAGCTGTGAAAGTTAATTGTATGTTATTCTGTAACTGTCTGGGGCTGGCAGAGAACCTTTATCCTATGGTATATTTTTGTCCCTTGGCAGCAACACAGAAGGAAGGTTGAATTTCATTTTCCCCTGGTTTGATGTATAACTACTGTGGCAATGTGTTGGGACACGTTTTTACGTTGCAGTGAGTGCTAGATGTGCTCTTTTAAAATTTTGTCTTTTTCCTTCCATAAAGTGGAATGCACACTCTCAAGGGTTCATTTTTGTTTAGCACAGGTAAATCCTGCAATAGTATTTGCCTAGTTTGCCACTGCAATAAACACTGAAGGAAATTTTCTGTATTCTGTTATATCCTTAGAAGGCTTTGATTTTCTCATCCAGGACATCACTTGGTGGTTTTTTCTGCTTTGCCTTCTCACACCTTATAATTCCTTCATACTTTACCATTCCTTTGTTAATACCACTGTGATACCCATCTACTCCAGTTATGTGGCTGGTGGTATTTGCATTCTAAGTTATCCTATTTGGCTTTTGCTGATTGGGTTATTTGAAATCATAGCAGCCATTTTGAATGCTCTATTCCAACAGCAATTATTAAAATAAAACCCCTTATATCAGTCAGATGATTTTCAAAGCCTCCTTTTCTTCAGCTTTGTGAGTAGTCTTTGCTGCATCTTCCTGGGGACTACACAATCACATCAAAACCAGAGAGCAGCTAAATTTTTTTTTCATGGGGTTTATATTAAGAATGTGCTTGGGCATTCCTTATCTCATGGTGGGCTATGGGTTTGTTTCTTTGCTCCTGCAAATTCATAGATTGGATGTTTTGCCAGAATGAGTGGCAGTTTATGGAGTGGATGGAACGGGCATATAGCAGGATTCATTTCCTTGTGTTTCAGAATCTGTTTTTCTTTCATCAAATCAACATTTTATGAGCAAACAGCAGACTGACATAATCTTGTTTTCCTGCTTCCCAACATTACTAATAGATCAAACTTTTTGTGAATGAAAGTTAAATGTTTGCAAAATAGTAATTACAAGTGTGTGATTTGAAAATTAAACAGTAATTGAATTGCACGCCCTTATGTGAAGAATTTTAAGATATTTTCTTCTGAATGTCTCTATTTTAACCTGCCCCCTGTAGATTATTTAGGTAATTATTTTTTATTATTATTATGATTATTATGATTATGATTATGATTATTATTATTAAATTATTATTTAGGTAGCTGAGGGTCTTTACAAAAAGTATGGTCAAAGTTATTAAAGGCAGAATAAAATCAGCCTTCCCAAATTCACAGTTGCATGATTTATAATACAATAGAATCATAGATTTATTTAGGTTGGAAAAGACCTTTAAGATAATTGAGTGCATCCATTAATATATTATTGACAAGGCCACCACTTAACCATGTCCTACATACCACATCAACACATATTTTAAATATCCCCAGGATGGTAACTCCACCACTTCCCTGTGAAGCATGTTCCATTGTCTGACCACCCCTTTGGGTAAAGAAGTTTTTCTTAATATCCAACCTAAACCTCCCGTTGCATAACTTGAGACCGTTTCCTGTTGCTTCATCATTACCTTGGAGAAAAGGCTGACCCCCACCTGCTACAACCTCCTCTCAGGAAGTTGTAGAGGGTGATAATGTACCCCTTGAGTCTCCTTTTCTCCAGGCTAAACAACCCCCAGCTCCCTCAGCTGCATCTTGTAAGATCTGTGCTCCAGACTCTTCACCAGTTTTGTTGCCCTTCTCTGGACACATTTTTGTTAGTCTTAAAAAAACATCCCAGCAGGCTTTCTGGTTGCATTTTGAACCTAAACTGAACAGTCATCAGTTTGATCTAAAGTGGATCCTCTTAGATTGACTCGTGGTTTGTTTGTCTGGCTTTAGCTCTTTTTCTGCTTGGCCTCTGCAAACCTGTTTAAGCTGTGCTCTTGCTCTTGCTCTGGGCAGCACTAGAGCTGAGCTCAGGGGTTCCAGGCAAAGGATATCACTCCTTGGTGTTACTTGGTCTCCAAACATGTTTAATTAAGCTGGTGAGGCTTTAGGAATAAAAAAGAGAAGGCACCTGGGTGAAGCAGGAACTCTACCTGAAAGTAGTGACAGAAGTTTGTAGGGTGTGGGGACTTCAGTTCAAATTGGCCCTTTCAGCATGAAAGTAGGTGCGTTGGGCTGGCATCACCAGCACTGTGGGCACCCTGGTACCCCTCTGCAGTGCGAGTCCTGCAGGTAGCTCTACTGTGCTCTCAGGTGTAAACCTGCTGTGGCATGGGACCTGCTTGTTAGGCTGCTGATAAGGGGATGCTCTGTGGCTGCTGGCTCTCAGACTAGGAAAGTAATTAATCTTTGGCTGCAGGTGAGGATAATAAAAATCAGGCCTCGTAAGGGTGATAAATTACTCATTTAAAAGTTACACTGATAGTCTAGTCCTAATAAACTTTATCAATTCTCATCCACTGTGATGTTGCTACTTTCCTATAGGAGGCTGATAGAAAGATAGCACTGCACTTGGGGAAGTCATCCTCTCACAGTAATTAAAATGCAACACTTCACAGATACCTTTTAGTGTTTTCAAATAAAAATGTTACCGGATTGTGCATTTCCTGTGAATGATTTCACTTTTGCCAGTTGGGAATTTTTCTCTGAGCACATCCCCAGCTGCATCCTGACATGTATGTACTTAAGATATTTTCCCGTTTTCTGTGTGTTCCTTTTTTCCTGTTCTAAATATTTGCAGTTGATAATTTCCCAGATTCCCTCCCAGAGCCCTCTTGTCAATCAGCTTCTGCTGTCCCTTCTGACAATGACTGCTTCAGCCCACGTTCTGCATTCTGTATATCTGCTCTGCGGAAGTGCAAATTCTTCTTTAGCCTCGCAGAAGATACCTCGAAAGGATCATTATCTCCACTGGATAGGGATCAAACACTTTACAGAGCTGCTTATCCTTGATGTCCACCTGGAAGATTTGACCAACATAAGACATGCTCAAATTCTTGTAGATAGAGTGAGCTTTTGCAAAATCACATCTGCACTGGCTGTGGACACAACCTTGATCTGGGTTCAGCCTGCACACCTGATTGCCTCAGCTTCTTAGTTATAAAGTAAAAATCCAATTCTTATCAGGTAGTTTGGAGTAAATGTGGTCAAAATTATGAGCTGGCATAAAATGTTAAGTAATTCATATGGTCATGGAGTATTTAATCTCCAAATTAGCTTTAGAAAGAACTCCAAGCTAAGCAGAAACTGAAAAAAAAGAGGCCTCTTGGAAATTTTGCTGCTTACATATTGTGAAATATATAAGTACGATCAAGAAATTACAGAAATGTTGTTTAACATAATAGCACTATGACTGTAGTTAACACCCAAAGGATAAACTACAAAGTGTTGATAAAAATTGAATCATCAAGGAGAAAAAACATCATCCATCTTATTTCCTAATGAGGTCTTCCAAATAGAACCCTACATAACCTTTACTCAGCAGGTACCTAACCTGCAAAACATACTTGTACATTGAGAGACCACAATACTGTACGAATATTATAAATGAGCAAATGTTACAGTGTATACCATAGAAAAATGCATTTCCTCCATTTATTTCTTATTACTAAATCTTTTCACAAAATTGCAAGTTCCAGAATGAAAGGTCAAATACTGTAAAATAAAGATTAAATACTCCAAAAGATTTCTCTCTAGAGTTACAGCTTCAGAGTGGGTTTCTTAAAAATTCCATAAATGGAATGATTTTTATTTTGCTGCTCTGCTTCCTGTATTAAATGAGGGAAGGAGTCACCATAACAACTGTTCTAACACCAAGAAAAGCAGCATTTTCTTAGAGCAGTACATCTATCATATAAATAGATCTATAAATATATATTTGGGGTGTATTGTCTAAGATTGACAGCAATTACATCACTGTTGACACAATTAAATGAAGAAGCACACCAACATCCTGTGTCCTAGCACCCACAGGGCCATATTTTGTCCTTTCTATTTTCCCCTCCTTATATGCATTTAATGAGGTATATTCAGCAATATTTTTACATGGCACCACATAGTTCTATTTTTTCCTCGTGCAAAACCTATAAAAATATATTACATGGCACTGACAAAGTTTAGCAAAGAGCAGGATCAGTTTCTTTTGTTCCAAGTGGATCTGGACTGCTTGGGCTCTTTGCCTACATGGAGAAGCTGTCCTACTGACCATGGCATTGGAGGTAGGTGAGTAGTCCTAGAGGATGTCAAGGCCTGGAGCTTTGATATAATGTTAATGTTTAATATCACTACTGAGCTTCCTGTGTTGAAAATGTCTTTACCTCGTTATCAACATTGGTTCTTTCTTCCCATTATAAAGAAAACAACATTTGATACAAATGAGAAAGCAATCAAATCACAGTTGGAGTATTCCCTAGTTCATTCTAAAGTTTAAGTGTAGCTGGATAAAATAATTACAACACAGCAGTGTTGGTAAACAAAACTAATTTACATATAATATCTCACTCCATGCATCCAAAGAGCTCTCTTAATCCCAGGTGGCATTTTCAGTCACAAGATTATGCATGCAATACCAATAGACCTTTTTATCCCTCAAGTCTTCTGTTTAGCCTCTGGAGGCAGATAATATCTCATAGCTTGTCAGTGTGACAAGGAAAATGCTCTAATCAAACACTCCTGTGGACCATTATAGCACATAATAACAGAGGCTTTTGATGGCTTTATCAGACATGCATTGGAAGGTTCCCTTTCAAAAGACAAACAAGTTATTTTGTTTTAATGCAAGGCTTTGGGATATACATACATTAAGAAGGATAGAAACTGAGAGACAAAATGAAAGGACAAAACTATTATGTCTCCAGTGACACAGAATAATGTGGTTTATAATATATTATGTTTAAATTGAAACGCTCTCATCACTGATTCCCAGGGTTTTCAGCATGATTTCCAGGGTCTGCCCTGGGAGCTGGTAGTGTGCAAAAATCTGCAAATTGTATTTTAACCTTTGAAGTTTAAAAGCTGTCCAGAGCTGCCCCACTTGAGGGGTGATTTTGTCAGGACTGGAAAGAATGAAATCAAGCCAGCGTGGAGGAAGCTGGTGTGCCAGAGCTCTGCAAGGAAAGCCTGAGGGACCACAGGGAGCAGTGTGGGTCACTTTCAAGAAGAAATAGCTGTGTAGGGTGTTAGATTGTCTAGCTGAGCTGTCTCTGCCTGGAGAGGGGTCTGGTGAGTTCCTGCAGTCTCTGAGAATCTGTCATGAACATGAGCAAATTTGCATGTGTACATTTCTATATGCTACAATTTTGCTTACAGGTGAAAGAAGCAGAAGGTGGACTGTGCTGTGCACACTGCTGGGATGTGGAAGAGCACAAGTAATTATGCAAAGGAGTGAAATTATGTCAGGTTGAACCATGAGCTAATGAACACTGTGTTGCTATGCCTTTGAAAGACCCTGTCCTTATTATTTTAAAGGACTTAAAATATGTGTGTCTGTTCAATCTCTTTACTGTTCGTCAAGAAACTTGTCTGTATTTTCCTATACAAGAAAATGGTGCTATCTTCTTTAATCTTATGATACAATAACATATTTTAGGATGATCAATACACTCTTGTTTTTTTAGTACCTCTTTGGTTTCTCAGAGAGTAGTTGAAGTTAGATGGGCCCTCTGGAGACTGTAAAATGCAAACCATTTGCTTAAACATTATCAGCTAGAGCAAGTGCCCAAGGTGATTTTGGTTTGTCCTTTGGATATTTCCAAAGACAGAGGCTTCACAGCCTCTCCCTGGAAGAGTTTGGCTATAAGATCCAATTCATTACAGCTTGTCTTCCTGCACTAAGGTGTAGCTTTTCCTACACTGCCAAGTGACAATTTTTTTTAATCTGCTCATAAAAATATTACAGACAACAATTGTTTCCAGCTCCACTGCACATGGTTGGTTTATTAAGAGTCAGAGACAGCCACTTGCCAGAGACTGGGTAGTGCGGTTCTTGTTACAGTCCAGACCACCAGAAAGTTTTCTAGCCAACTTTCCCAGAGCACAACTACAACGCAGGGTGTCTGCAAGGAAGCTAAGGAGCAATACTGTGAAACTTTGGCATGTGTTAAAGTATCTTATTCTGAGAATTTTGACCTGAGAATTCCACTTCTAAATAAGTCACAAGAGACCAGGTTAATGCTGCAGAATGGGTGCACCTGCTTTGAAATTTTACAGGCAATGTGCAAATGGTACTTCATTTATACGATGCAAGCTTACCATGTAGATAGTTTTAATAAATCCCTTTAAGGCAACATAGACAACTTTTTCAGAAATTCATTTAACATAAGTCCTCATAAATAATATCTTCACATTATACACTATCTCAAAGACTGTATTCCATCTGAGCAGATATCAAAATTCTGGGACTGAGCCTACCAGCTAGTGCAGCTGTGGAGGCAATGGCAAGTTTATGTCACAGCAAAGATGCCAGACACTGCACTTAGTTAAAATGCCCAGCAGGTGGATTAATTCACAATTAAGCAACCATCTCTAAGGAATATATTCACCTTTTCCTCGGAGCTGAGGTAACCCGGGAAAGAAAAGTGATGGCTTCAACAAGTACAAATGCAATCTTGAACAACTTAATTCCATAGGGAAGGTGTTATTCATTCCATTCACATAAGGCAATATTCACACTGTAATGAAAACAGTAATAATAAGCCATTGTATTCAACAGGACAAGCTAGTCAAGAAAATACTCTCTCTGTATCACATTTTGACACTTTTGGAAACATAAATTGGTTATGATTAACTCTAGAAGTGTTGCCTTGTCTTCTGCAAAACAGATGAGTGGATTTAGGAATTCATCCAGCCAAAAGGCAGCCAAGGGCTTTGCTACTGCCAACAAATACTCCACAATTTCCTCCACATCACTCTCACACTTGACCTCACCTCCGAACTGCAACGATGTCTCGTGCTCCCCCTGCCTCTCCGTTGTTTCAGAGTTTTTACTTGCCAGGTACTCTCTAGGTTTATTAGAATTTGTTTTCTTGTTTCTGAAATATTAACAAGTGTTGTCCAGGGACGACATTAAAACCAGCAGACTGATTCCTATGGCAGTGCAAAAGAGAGCTGTGCCTCCTGGCACAGCAGGCAGGAGTGGGCTTGCAGAGGCAGGCTCTGACAAGACCTGCTCCATGGACTGCTCTGCCTGCAGCTTGGTGCTGTGGTTGGGATAAAACCCACAGCAGGGGCTCCTGAAACCAAACAATGCCTTAGAGAAGTTAAAAGCAGAGGGAATTGACTAGTTAGCTTTTTATTCTATATTTTTTTTAATGATTAAAAGTGTAAGGCTAATACTACATCCAAAAAAGAGAAACACAATACTCTGACTTCTTTAATCATGACTCTGGCAGAACATGAAGACAAAAACTCACAGTTTGGCTCATTGTCACATATTTTGCTATTTAAATAAAGATTAATTTCTAAACCCTGTATCAGCTTTGAGCACAGTCAGTGATGCTTTTGGAAGGATCCCTTCTCGAGTAACCATTTCTTCAGCACTTGTGGCTTAAGTCTTTTGCCACCACTGATGCTCATCTCCAATATTTTTCCATTCTCTTATTTACCATTATCACAAATAAGTATGCTTCAACATGTTTTTGTTCCCTGCCCATGAAGTATTCTAACATAAAATAACAACTCTAAATCCTAATATATCCTATCCCACTGCACAAGAAATCTAAATTATTCACATTCACTTCTGCTAATGTGATCTATGCCAAGGGAATAAAAGTTATAAAGATCTGTGATTTTCCCCAACTGTGATTGTACTGCTTCGATTCTGTCAATAGCACTTTCTTCTCCAAGGTAACTGGTTTGATAGACAATCTGATTTTTTCATGGCAACCTGTGATTAATCATCTTCCTGCTCATGCCAACATGGTCTCCAGGACATTTTCACAATGAGTTTCTAACACCTCAAGTTGTGGGCTAATTTTAAAATTAAAAAATAAATTATTCTTTTTAAAATAACTCATATTTAGGAAACCCTAATATAATAGATTTGATAGACACAAACATAAGGATGAAAAAGAGAATTATGTTAACAGCACTCGCTTTTGTAGATTTTTTCAGCATCCGTGTTTCCCAGGGAAATGCTACTGGTTACTGGTTTAAGTGCAGATCCAAATCATTTTCTCAAATTTCTGTGATAAATATGACTGTTGACACTTTAGGCATATGTATTACCAAACCCAAAGGAACTATTTTTGTCTTGAAATAAACCATGCAACAAGTAAAATTTTATGGCTTCTAGTCATTAATTTATTTTTCACCTTCTCCTTCAGGGGCAACAAATATAGCCTTATTACCAAGAGGAGCAGCCTTTCCTTGTGTGACAGATAAAGAATTTAGTCATTCGCCTTAGGCTTTGTCAAACATTGTTTTCTGCTGAGTTGACAAAGAAATGTTTAGGTCCTCAGACCACTAATTTTATTTTCCTTATTTGTTTGGATTGCTAAGGAATGACAATAGAAATAACTGGTTTTTAAACTAAAACATCAACTTAAGTAAATTAGCTACTCTTGTGTCATTGAGACAGGAGCTGCTTCCAGAATGCCTGCATGTCAACAGATGAGAGGGGGACAGAAATGAAGGTAAAAGAGTCTGGTAATTTTCTCATTGAAAAGGTCATAATTCGTTCACTACAGAGAATTATTTGCACTTCTCAAAGCTGAAATGGGCACCCAGCTCCTTTAATCAGTGCTTTGTGGGCAGCAGCATGTACACCACATGCACAGGGACTGGCCTGTGAGGCTGGGTCTTGCCTCATCTCTGTCTCTCAGGCTTTGCTATCCAACAGCATACACAGTATATAAAATTTGTGAAACATCTCTGGAATAATGATACACAAGTGATATATTTTGATTCCCAAGAGATGTGTATGAGCTACCCCACTGGCCTGCTGAGGAGGCTGGCACTGAATCAGACCCCATGGCCAGTTGTGCTCCTCCCAGCCTTTTCCTCCTTCCTCTCTCCTCCTGTTGTGCTTGGAGGCAAGGTAGAGTTTGCCAGCTTCTTGGATGTTTGAATGTCCTACACCTGTATATTGCAAACTTGTGCAAAATACAGCATAAGTGCACAAATATTGAGCTCCATCTTCAGTTTGAGTTGAGTTTCCTGCGAGAAAGAGCCTTTCACTTGATTGTTTCTGTGGTTATTTGGGATGAAAGTGTTCACTGGGAGGGAGAGCTGCTTCAAAAGGCACAAAGTTACTCCTTTGGGAGCACTGCTATCTGAAATAGCCTCTAAAGAGAACAACAGATCCTATTCAGGCAGGCTCTGGGCTCAGGGTCAGACATAAACCATAGCTTTAGACAAAATGAGAACACTGAGTTGGAACATGGCCAGTTCCAGAAAAAAAATCGGCCACAAATCTAGACCTGAGCATTATAGCTCAGAGCCTGTTTGAACACATGCTCCAGACCCTGTTCTTTGTTTCATTCTGAGCAGGTAGGATATAAGCAAGTGGCTGCAGGTTGCTGCTGAGGACACTGGGTCATGTTCTGGTAGAATGAAGGTGGCAGCAGTGGGGGCACCTCATGCACAGGGCCCTGTTAATTTGTACACATACAGAAATGTAAGGATACCACTTTTAGGATGGGAAGCCCTTGACCCACAGTTTGCTGGAGGCAATGCTGAGGGAGTGCCACAGAGGTATTGCTGTCTTTGCTTTGGTCCTGTTCCCTCCCAATCCATCTGCTTCTGGAAATTAGAGAGTGAGCCAGGTGAAGCTTTTGGCTCCTTTGGTATGGTCAGTCTTAAATGCTGAAACACAAAGGCATCATTTAATACATAAATGCTAAAGATCAGAACTGGCATTATGAAGAAGATAAGCCAGAGCCAACTGCACAGGCTGAGAAATACCCTATTGCACTGCATTTATGGGGACTTGGGGGATTCTGAGTCTCAGAAGTTGCTCCTCTGCTAGCCTTTCTTGGTATCCTCTTTCCCTCCAGTTCTCAATGAGAATTGAGAGTGAGCTGTGCTCTGGCTATCTTTGACTGCACCAGGGCCTGATGGGAGCCCTGGCCAAAGAGTATAAGTCAAAAAAGGCTTGGCAGGCTCAGCTTGGTACTGTCTCTGGCCTCCAGAGTGATCTCACAGGGAGAACTGAGGAACATGGCTCCCAGAAAAGTAAGATGGGATGCATTTTCACACAATCTGATTTTCCCAAGGAGCTACAGCCTCAGTCTCCTTGGCAATGTGAATTAGTGCAGTAAGAGGGACGGTGCAGGTGGACAAACACTTCTGTCATTTAAAGTGCACTTGAAATTCTTCAGAAGACATTAATAGCTCTTTCTTTTTCATTTTAGAAAGACAAGGTATCATTTAGAAGCTGATAGGTCTCAGAATAGCAAAAAGGATGGGATATTCTTTACCAAAGGTATTGTTAGTTTAGTCCTTATTCATCCCAGTGGAAGATTTTAACTAAGGTGGAAGCTTTGGGGCTAACCTCAACATCCAGATCCAATTTGTTAAACAGTGATAGTGATGCCTCCTTCCAAATGCAGTTTTAGATCTACAGATGAATAGTGTTATGAAAGAGGATGGTGCTGCACAGACATTATATTAATTACTACATACTCGTGACTATGTCTACCATTTGTGGAAGTCCAGGGAACTGCCTCAGGGAATGAAGAATGAGACAAGGCTTGTAGCACAGCAAAACTGAAAAACAAAGTTCCAGGAGAGTCATCCTCAGCGAACCCTTTTCTGAGATTACAGCTGAAATAACAGCAACAATTGGTAAACAGGCATTAATCAAGCCAACAGATTTCCCTTAGTGAGAGTAATTAGCTACTCTGCCAGCTCCCAGTCTGCTCTGGAGGGTTGATTGGCTGGTAGAAAATTTTCGTGGCAGACATATGAATGTACACACCCGTACACAGATCCTGACCAGATTATAAATTACCTTCACTGTGGAAGTTTCCATGCATAAATGCTATTTTGAGAAAGAGAAGTGCTCTGTACAAAGCCACTTAGTGTGATGTCTTAGTTCCATGGATTCAATGGGACATTTTCTATTTATGTTTATGAAGCTAGGATTTTACTGTTGGTTTTACTCACATGTATTCTCTCTCCACAAGCGTAATCTTCAGGGGGTTTTGAACATCTGTCAGACTGAAGTGGCAGAAGGAGATGGGCTGGTTTCTGTGCAGTGAACATATTTTGGAATCCAACAATGGATTCAGCTAAAGCATGAATTACCCTGACAGCAGATATACTTGGGTAACCACAACTGAAACAAGGGCTAACTCTAATTTTTGAGTATAATCTGCCACCCACCTGTAACACAGAGGAAAACTCATGGGAGTACACTTCCTCCATAAATGAAGTTACTCATAGTTGCCTTTATTTGAGTAATCCCTTATTTTATTCCATCCTAAAGCATACTCCTATGCTAAACTGCAACTGAAGAGTCCATTTGATAGAGTGGATTGGCAGCCTGGGACTAAATAATCATGAAAGCATAAAAAGTAAGATAAAAGAGAATGAAAAGACAAATATTTACCTTCTGTGGGGCACATTCACAAAGAATAATGCTTCTGAAAAGCAAGTAAGAATTCTGAATTCTCAAGCAAGTTGATGAAAGAGAGGCCATATTTCCAGATGTCTGATGCTGAGTGCTCAGGAATGCTGCATCTGGGATCTGAAAAGTGAGGAATTCAAAATTGTTAGTCACTCAACAGAAATATTGGCTGATATTCTTGGATTTGGTAACATTCCTAATTTTCAAACCTTCAGCTGGGTTTATTTTTTTAAATAGTTGCTTTTCAGTTCAAGTGTTCCTCTTCTAATTTCTTGATCTTCTGCGCTTTCAGCTTCTTTCATTAAAGAAAACGATAAACAGCAGATTTGCGGGAGCTCATTTCACGTGCAAGAAAACACAATTTTTTCAGCACCTTCTGTGTGTTTCTCTCTTCATTTTGCTACTGCTGTTGTTTGCTGTCATGAGCAATCCATGTAGCTGGAGGAGGCATGTATGGTGCAATCTCTGAGACTACACAACCTCTGAGATTGTGTGAGATCACAAAGGCAGCACATAACTGTATGGAGGTGCCTCTTATTGCAGAGAGCCAGTAATATGCAAAATTGATATTTCCCAGCTGTTCCTTTCATGTATCAAAGAATTTATGATTAAATTACTTAAATCCAAGGCCATACAAGTCTTCTACCTCTCCTGTAGTCAGCAGCTTATGTATGTATGTGAGTCAGACAGTAGAGCTGAAGTCAAAGGTCTGAGTCTTGCAAAACAAAGCTATTCAAGGATGTTAAATCTTCACAAGACTGAAACATGACTGGAAAACCAAATGGATAATAGACTCTGTGTTAACCAGTAATTTCTGCAGGAAGGATTTGTAACTCATCAAAGTAGAGGAAATCATCTGCATTAGTGTTTTATACAAACTATTAGGCATGTCTGAGCTTTCAATTAAGTAGACTAGAAGAAGAATCAAGCACTGATTTCATTAGAATCTTTCATTTGTTTTTTACCTTAAGGGTATATATATATAATTTGTGGGATTTTATTTACAATCAAAAATAAAATAATAAAACTACTTCTAGCTACTTCCTTGTGAAAAGTAAATATTGCATAGCAAGCCCTGCCTTCATCAATATTTGTACAGATTGGTAAGGCAGGGATTTACATGTACGTGTCTAACACTGCAGATGTGTATCTACATATGCATATATATTTTTTATCCTATAAAAGCATGAAGAGAAGGAAGGTTTTCTGGGATATGTCAGAATCACTAGGAGGACCAATTGATTCGGAATTTGATACAATCATTTGTGGCACAATGTTGGTCTGTGAGAGTTGCCAAATCCAGCCCTGCATAAACCTGTTGCGTTACCAGCCGTGTTTAAGGGCATTGTGCCAAATGTAAAGATGCAGGACCAGTTTCTGCAGGGCTCATCTGGCTATTTGGCTGCTCTAGACTGAACGTAATGAGACATTTGTTCAGTTTAGAGCTCTCCATTTCTGGCTTCTTGAATATTGTTCACTTTCTGTATAGTGGCACAGTACAAACAGAGGGACAACATCTTGCTTTTTCTCTATGTATGTCTCCTACAGCATCAAGATTAGGACATCTATTGGGAATGATCAATGTGTGCATGAACTTTTCTTCCCCAGAAGAACTCCAAATTCTGCTTTACTACTTCTATTAGCTATTGGTAAAAATTGCTGTTACTGTCCCATCTGACTATTTTAAGTTAGTGGCATTGTTTGTTGTAGAACAAATGTAAGTGCCACATTTGGAGACGGGGAGCAAGTTCAGGTGCTTGGTCTGGTATTACTGAGGCAATATTTATTTGGAGGAATCAATATATTTTGTTAGATCAGTTGATGAAAGTGGGGAAAAAATTACATACTTGAAAATATAATAAATTAGGAGCCTTTCTGATCATTCTAGACATTATTTGTGTCAGTCTAGAACCCCAGTTTACAAATAGTCTGTATGCTAACTGTAGCCTTTGTGTTTCTTTCTGGTTGTATATGATAAGAGCTTAGTTTGTTTGTGCATAAACGTGTCCACATGGAACAGACACTTAAAATCAGAGAGGAAAAATCATGGAAACAGTGAATACACTAACCTTTCTCATGTGAAATTTCTCATGTGAAAACAATTAGCACCTTTTTTACTATTTCTTTATTAGGAAGCAATAAAGTAATACAACTGGAAAACTCTAGGGCTTTTCTAATAACTCTGCTGGCTATAACACTGCTGATAACAAGACACATCTGCTGATTTTGCTGTTTTGAGTGCTCTCTCCTTTCACCTCTTGCTCCCCACCACACTCTCATTTTGGCACCTGTAATTAACTGTGGCCCTCAGTAATAATCACCATCTTCCAAGCCTATCTTCTTCCCAGGGTTTCAGTAGCAGTATCCATTTCAGGGCATCAAATCAAGTAATGAAGGAAACTCGTCCTGTTCACATAAAAACTACAGATAATTACTAGGTGCAGAGAAAGGAAGAGAAAGATCAGAAAAAAATTAAAAGACAAACACTCCAAAAATGAAAGAATAGCCTGTGTCTAGCATCTCTGTGAGGAGGCCTGGGAGCATAGAAGGAGGTTTTTGCATCAGTGATATCCAGGTAGCAGTGACACCCTTCCATCCAATAAACCACAGCCTGTGTTCAACGCCTCATCTATCATTGCATAAGACGTGCTGTTAATTTCCAGGGAGTGAGTAATAAGAACAACTCCTACACGTGCACACCCCCTGCACAGGCACACTTGAACAGCAGGAGCATCTCTTCCCCATAACTGCCCTGGAGATGCTTCTTTTTAAGGAACCACACCTTGGGGCACGTGGCAGTCCCAGCTGCTGCTGCGAATGCCCCACAGGATACAGTGCCTAAAGGGTCAGCTCCTGGTCACACAGAGGCTTCTTAGTGATCCACAGAGAGAAGAGGAAATGAAGGGAAGTGAGTGATAAAGCACAAAACCCATCCTAAATGCATACTTGGAGTTATGGGTTCCTGCTGCGCCAAGTATCTTCATGCAAATCCTTCCTGGGCCAAGCTTTGGGAAGTCACACAGAGGCTGAGGGAGCTGCTGTAGTTCCACAAATCGTGCCGTGCCAAATGCATGGGGGAGGACCTTTGGCAGCAAAGCCTTTATCCACGGTGGCTGCTGCTTGTCCCTGCAGCTGAGCCCCGTCTGCTGGCACGGCTGGCACAGCTCGCCCAGGGGCGGGAGCCAGCACAGCAGGGCAGAGGCCAAGCGGGGCAGAGCTGCTCAGGGAGCTCAGCCTTTGGCAGAGACATCTGGCACGGTTTCCTGCAGTATGGGAACTCTGTGGCACCAGGGGACCTGCCTGTGCTGCAGGGAAGCTAAGCTCACCTGGCTTTTGAGACCACACCAGTCTTCAGAGCTGACAGGATTAAAAATCCATAGGGCTTAGTGCAATAAGTTTGGCTGCTGCCAAGCATAAATGGGAAAAATCTCATAAACTTCTGGTATTTATTGATGAACAGTCTTCATCTTCCCATTTTAACTGGACAATGCTCCCTTGGGAGTTGTGGCAGATAGATAGAGGTCTCAACAGCAGTCTGGGCTCTGTTATAGCTGCAGATGACTGAGTGCAATCAGATGCATGCTCTGCCCTACTTGTGCAGCAAAATCAGTCAGGTTGGGATGTAATCTTAAGGCTGACTACGCTGTTTTGATCCAACTTCCCTAAATCAGTGCCATGCAAAGGAAAGTGATGACAGTTACAGAGAAGTGGAACCATATTTCCTTTGAGGATTCCCTCCTTTTGCTAAGAAGTATGTCAATTTAATGTTACCATTAGATCCTGTGACTGGTCAAAATGCTAGTGCTCACTGTTATCTTTCTACGTCTCAGCAGAACGCTGCTTATAGAAGTGACAGTGATTCCTGTATGTGAGACAAATGCTGATGTCTTGCTAGAGAGGTTTGCATTTTTCAATCAGAAAAAAAAAATAATTAAAGGAAACTGGGTATTAAAAGGGCATTAGCAAAGCTTTCCCTCTCAAGACTGACAAAAAACCCCTGAGAATACAAAGGACAACACAAGGCAAACATCTGTTCAAATAAAGGGAGTTAGAGAGTTGCCTATTGCACTGAAGTAATATTCCACCCATAAAAATTAACCACTCTCTATTTCCCCACACTTTATACCATACTCAATTCTTAGGATTATGTTTACTGGAAAGTTTTGATGGTGTCATTTCTTTTCACTGTGAGCTAATTTATGGTTCCATGTAACTTAGTCACATTTTCTTTAGCCTTGTATTAACAATACAAGGGACAGATAAAAAGCCATCCTTCAAAGGAATAACAGACCTCCTTAACACAAACTGACACAGGAAAGAAGGCTGGGGCTCAGACAATTCCAGACCTGCTTCATTAAGAGAGGAGATTTTTAACAACAGATCTGTCGCACCCCGCTGGATATAATGGGGCCCTCATCATGGCACGACAGGTGATTATGTTCTGGAAATGTTCCAGTGCCAGCTGTGTTGCTGCATGTTATTTGTAACCTCTGTAATTGCAGCTTTTCAAAACCATTTTTATTTGGAAAGCCAGTATAGAGGACAAAAAAAAAAACCCTAAAAACAACCTACCACCATTTGTTCAGAGAAGAAAAAATCAGCATATCAAAGCCTGAATAGTAGTAGCCTGTTTTCTGAATTGCTGGCTTAGACACCCGTCTTCTAACTAACCCCCAAACCTTAATGTAATCATTGTTCCATGTTTTCCCCCTTCCTCATAGTCCAGTTACTGTTCCTGCTTACAAATGACTGGATCAACAAGCATCTGCTTAATGCCTGCAAGGGCAATTCCTTCTGAAATATTAAAAGGCTGAGAAGCTGAGCCTGTTCATGAGGGCTACTTGAGCAGCAAGCAGGGAGTCTTCTGTGTGTGTGGGGTTAAACCAAGGAGGAGTAAGAAAAATGAGCCATCTAAATTTCCTCCCAGCTAAGCTTCGTGTGTTTTTTCAATTGCACTTGCTTTTAAAGATCCTGGCACCATCAGGCTGTGCCTAGAATGAGCCTGAGCAGCCACATGAGCCCACTACCACCAGCTCTGGACCCTGCTGCTCCTCTGGTTAGGTCACTATTGCCACACCTAGTCACCATTCAATCAAAATAACCCGTGGAGAGAGAACAATCATTTCCTTTGCTCTGTACAGAGCACAGCAAACTTTTGACCTCCACATAATTCTAATTCTTTCATACTGTTCTTCTTGCTTGGCTTGGAACTTAAGGAAAATTCTAGTCCTTGAATTTCTTTCCTTAGGTCACATCTGAATATAGATTTAGAAATCAGTGGGAGAGGTTTACTCTGCCCCCCAAGTTACAAAAATTGCCTGCCTGTTATGCAAGTGATGGATTACTAAGGCAGTAATGTGGGTAGTTATATTCCCGGTGGAATAAATAATCTAGGCATGAATCACCTTTTCTCCATTGCTGTATATTCAGATCAGATACTTTTATATCCATGATTTCTCAAACCATCCGAGGAAAAAAGTATATAAAAAGAAGTCACATGAGAACAGAAGGAAGTTTAAAGAGCTTTCCTAGGATTTTTAGTTGCCAGGGTAACCACTTTACTCTGTAATCAATATGTTTGGCATGTTTCTATTGCTTTGGGACTGCTCCCACAGACAACACTGAAAGGTGTTTGGGGAAAACACTGGAAGGGAAGACAACTACTAACTTTGGGAAAAAATGATTCGGATATGAAAAAAGGAAATAACTTATCCCCCAAATATTCTAAAACTATATCTGATTTTCTTGAGAAATAGTGGAGTAATTTTGTTAAATAGTTTTGCAGGATTTCAGAGGATCCTTTAAAGCATATGAGTTTCAGCTCAATGCCTACCAAGCTGCACAAAAGCTACTTTATAAGCTTTTTCCCCATGTTAAATGTGTTACATTGTGCACAATATTATGTGTCAATCAGTGAAGACTTACCTTTTGAGTGAGTACCTCCTAAGTTTAAAAAAACACATAGCAAGCCCACCACCAAGCTGCTTTAGCAAAATAACTGACCAATTACCTATTTAAATTTATTATTGATAAGACAACACCAATATTAGCCACTGATACAATGCACATTCTTAAGAATTTTAGGAGTATCCCTATTTTTGCCGTGTTTTCTAACCAAGGCTTTCAGAGCGTTTTTGTAAATACAGGTAAGCGTTGTTCATAATCTAAAGGCAGATATATGCTGGCAAAAAGCAACCAAACTATTTCCTCAACACTCTCACAGCAAAGCAGGACATGCCTTGTTGCTACAATTATGGCTTATTCCTTTGCAGACATTTCCATCGTTCATGTGTCTCCAGCTGCATAGAGCAGAAGCTTATGACCCAATCCCTCTTACTCATCTCCTCCTGCCCTCTTTCTTCTCTTCTTGGAGTGGTGCATCACAAGGCCTGCATCAGATGTTTGTGATGGAGCTGACCTAGGTTAAGGAGGTTGCATGATCTAAAGCCCTGTGTTTCAGAAGGAAGAGAGCAAGGGAGCTTTAATACATTTGCCATTTGTCAGAACCTCCTTCTACCCCCGCATTCTGAACCCATGAGACATCAAAATGTTAGAATAACTATTTATTCAGTTTAACCTATTTTTATTCCAGTCTTTTTCAAACAGACAATCTTCAAAAACTTCACAGATCAAGATAAAATTAGAAACTACTTTAAAGAACTTGCTGCAGAGATGACAAGTTTGCAAGAGAGGAGACATAAGGAGATATGTCAGAACAGAAAAGGAAGAAGATTTTATTAAAATGAATGTCTGTATGGATGGGCATTTCCAATGGCTACAAGGCAAAGAGAAAGGAGGGAAATGAAAAAAGATAATGATATGAGCTATTAATTTTATTTACTGGCATTTACTTAGATCATAAAGCATTGTTCCATTTCTGGGTGTTATTGTGCAGATTTCATGGTGTCTGCAGATGCCCCATGTGAAAATTGCTCAGTTCAATCAGTTCTTACTGAACCAATCCAAATTTTCTTTCTCTGAAAAAATATCAGAGATCTTGGTGGTGAATTCAGTGAAATGTGACATACGCTTCTGCCATTGATCATGCCCTTGTTCACTGGTGGTGTGATAAAGGCTGTTCCCCCTCCTGGGAGGTGTTGCAAGGCAATTCTGAGATATTCAGGACAGGTTTTTGCTTCATCTGTGGCACTTGTCTTCCTTCATCTTACTTTATCTTTAAATAACTACTATTGTTTTTGCTTTCTATTATAATTAAGGACTTGTTTTGTGGCCATACCAGTGGGATCAGGAGCTCATGTACCATTGCCTGTGGAGTACAAGCCTGCCATACCAGTGTCTGTTGCTTCTGATAAAGAAAAGGGAAATATTATTTTTGCAAAACAAACTGTAAAGGCTTCCTGATCAGGAAAAAGGACGGACACCATGTCCACTGTGAGCCACAGATGATGGTCTCAGTCAGCTCCCTCCAGGCAGATCAACACTGCAGCTCCTGGATCTGCCCTGAGCCCGGTGTGCATCCAGCTACATGAAGTAACGGGTAACAGCATGGCTTTTGCAAGGTCTATTGCAAAATGCACCACTCCAGATGCATTGAGACATTTGGCAATTCATCTGTGCTGTCCCCTTGGCTGTGATGCCTGGAACATCAGTGGTACAGAGCTGGGTGTTTCAGGGCTGGGTTGGATGCTGTCATGGTGTTTTCAGATACTGTCAGTGTTAACCTTCAAGCCCTTACCAAATTACTTTTTTTTTTTCCTTAGACCTGTGAGAAGCTCATCCTGCATAAAGAAAAAAAGGCAAAACCACTTTCTTATCCTCACACTTGCAAACACAAAAACCTCCAGCCCTTTTCCCCATATTTATTTTCAACTGCATGATCCTGAGGTGGAAGCCTCATCTCATATTTTTTTGCTTCTTCTTCTTTGTGTAAAAGTCTGTTTTACCAGCAGGAAGGAACTAGCAATGTGATGGTTCCAGGTTTTTTTGAGTCTAACCCCTCTTGGCCATTCTTATGGGAAGGATAGTAATATGGACAGGATACATCTTTCCCTCAGAGACACTCCAGATTTCTAATTTCTCTGCTGCACCACATGCTTGTCTAGGCTACATATTAATTATTTAAAAATACATATTAAACTAGAGTTAGGGTTGAGAATATATACCAGTGTGTTAAGGTAATAAAACCTTACAGGGATGTTATAATTATCCCATAAAGAAATATGACAATTCCAGTGACTTCAGATGAAGCATAAAAGAAATGAAATTGGGTTAGAGATAGGCAAAATGTCTCCATAGAACCTTTATGAGGATCTCTAGTGAGTTCTTGAGAATTAAAAAAAAGGGGAAAAAAAAAAGTAAAAAATTAAAGTAAAATATCTTCATGAGCAAGCAATCATTGCTTTATGTTCCTATGTCTTACAAGAACACTATGCCTAAACCAGACTAGCTGATGATGGTGTTTGAAATTTAATTAGTATTGCTGATTGTAATGTCTGGGTCAACTATGTCTTGGTTTACAGTGCTCTTGAGAGACAGGTTGCAACACACTGGAGCTCCAGTGAGGACATAAACATGGCTTTTGTTTGGACAGAGCTTTCCCAGTCTTGCTGAGAGCGTGCTCTACTCTCTGTCTCTTCTCTTAGAAGAAATTTCATTGTTCACACTTCCCACTGTTCTATTGTCTGCAGATGTTTCTTAATTGGTTTCAGTTTAAGTGACACCCATATGAGACCTACAAAAAGAAAAATAAAATGAAATTTGATTAAATGTTACGGAAAAGGGAGCTAAGCATAAAACACAAAGATTTCATGAGTAAAGAAAAAAATAAATAAGCCATAGTGGGATATAAGATGGCTTGATTATTATGGTGCATCTTCATTTCCATACTGCATCTAAATTCAGTGGTATTGTGATGCACTGACTGTACAGCCAAGATTATAACAATATTAAACTCAGTCAGACTTCACAGGTTCCAACCTTTCCAAAGGCAGCTTGAGATGATCTTGTTATCCATGCAGCTGCAAAGCAACCTGTCTGCACACAAAAGGTGGAGAAATGTCAACAAATGCCTGTGGTGATTGCCACTAAACTGGAATTACAGGCTGGTTGGAATGCTACAGTCATGCAGAAGAATGATATGTGGGAAAATGAAAGGAGGTGACTTAATCAAAGCAACTTTCTTCTGTATGTGTCTTTATGTACATAGGCCTGTGTGCCTGAAGTAATGAACATTGTGCTTGCCTGGAGGAGGAGGAATTGGCCAGTGCCAAGCTGGTTTTGATGTTGTGTTTAGGTACTTTAGGTACCAGGCAGCAATCAGCTCAGGTTTAGCTGAGCTCAGAAACCAGCTCAGTTGTAGCCACAGTTCAGTATCCAAATTGATTTTGTGTTAATTCCCCCTTGTGTATTGATTGCCATCTGTTCTCACTGTTGTTTTTTCATGTTTTTATTCACCCTTTATTATTCCACCTTGCAATACTCTCATTTATTAGTAATGTCAGGATTAGTGTCTCCATAAGATGAGCGTCACACTCCTATTACCACTCTCTGGCAGTGCTGTTCCTCTGGTTCAGCCCCATTGACATAGGCCCATGTGGTGGATATATAATTTTACTTGTTCTTCAATTAATTTTGTTCACAGATTGAAACATCCAGTGGACTCCCTGGTTTGTGTGATATATTATATTCCATATATAGTTCTATGTTATCCCATATGATGAAGCAGAAAAGGGCTCATCTTGATTATCCTTATGATAATTGAGTTTCTGTGTTGGTTTAACTTCTCATATAAACTGAAACATGTCAAGGGCATGATGGCTTTTATTTGTATGCTCCCCATTTATGCTGTAGGTATCTATTTTGCTACAAGATTAGTCTGGGCTGCTGCTCTCGAGACAGTCAGAGCCGTGGCAGGGAGGGAGAGAAGGTGGCAGCAGGGAATGTTTCTGGATAACCAGGACTGGGCTACTCAAGGACAGATGCTGCATCAGGGAGAGTGCCATGCAGAAGGGCTGGAGGCTCCTGAACAGGGCAGGCAGCACAGAAATGCAGCCAGACCTCAAAGGCAATGGAAAGAAAGAGGTTTCCCCAACTGTGCAAAGTTTCTTGCAATTAGGAAGTCAGTAAAACTTTCTGGTCTGTGAACAAGACTGAAGGAAAGGATCTACTTTGAAGAACAGGGGGTTGGGATGTGGGGAGGAGAATATTTATTTACAAGATGTTATTTTCTAATCTGTTTCAGATGCAGCTGGTTCAGGTTTCCTTGGCTGCAACAGTGACTAAACTCTAGCCTGTCTTTTAGCAAAATGGATCTGCAGAGACTAAAACTCTTTTCATGTGCTCAGCAGAAGGAGAAGGTGTAAGGAGATCTACCTCATGGCTCTGCCTCACATTGGGTTGTGTCATATTAATTTGAGTAGAAGTCCTTTTTCACCTTTTCATATCTAATTCAAAGCCCCTCTATTATGCTTTTCTTAAACGGGGCAGACAAAATCCAGCCAGGCTTTTAGCACAAAAGCAGCCCTCTGCTCCAGAAACCAGCATCAGTCCTGGCACTGGTTTTTTCCTTTCTTGATGGCTTGCACATACATCTAAGTACTTAAATCATCCTCAGCTCTCATCTGAGGACCCTCACAGAGAAAGAAAGTCACTTCAATAAATCATTATCTATTTAACAGATGAAGATTATCTACAAAGCCAGACTTTCTATTGCAATGAAGTTTTAAAGATGCTGCCCATGCAGTTTACCTCACTTCAGTCTTAGTCTGTTAGCAACATCCTTACTGATCCCTCATGATTTTCAGTCACAAGTGCTACTATTATAGATGCAATCCGTGCCCTTGGATATTTTAATAATCATCTTTTACAGTAGTAATTGCATTTTTTATAGTACCTCTCCCACCTTCTTGTCACATGTAAATGTCAGTGCTGCTTCAGGGATTCAACAGTCTTCTTCTCCTTCTCTTTCCTTGGTTTGATTTTTTGATCCAAGTGTAGTCCAGACTCTTTCTGTTTGTGCTCACAGCCATTGCCTTTAGGACATGACTCTTCTTTGTGCACCTTTAAATGGGAGGTTGTTAGAGCCATCGATCAAAATGCATGGTAAATTAAAAGTATGACTCTCCCTGCTTTTAGATATTATTGTTTGCCACTGTCTACTTTGCCCTCAGCCATCTCAGTGTACCTTTTAATCTCTGCAAGCTTCATTCTGTTCAGGTGGCACGTCACATCGAGGTGCTAATGAGCTCGCAGCTCAAACAATGACACATATGTTGCTAATATAAATGCTAAGCACTTGCGTTTGCATGCAAAGTATGTTTTGAAAAATGGACCGATTATCATGAAGAGAATCAGGAATGTGCAGATGGCAACTCCATCCCCGTCGTGCTCTCGGCGAGTGACCCCGGCTCTGCTGTGCCGCGAGAGTCCATTATCCCGGCTCACAATGCTGATACAGCCGGAGTCCCTTCATGCATATGCAGCATCAGAGAATTTTTCCTCCGAGTGTGTCAATATCCTGTCTCCTTGATTTCAGTGGTCATTATGGCTCAGATAACAGGATTTTTATTTACAGAACATGAATGAAATTTGGCAAATCCTTGCGCAGCATTACAAAGTCATTTGGTTTAAAGTATTTTCTTTGTGTTGTTTTCAAAGATTGCCAAGACACTGAGCTTGGTATGAGGCTCCTGCACGTTCATAGCAGGACACAGGAAACAGCACACCAGAGATAATTTTTCATTGATGCCACTGTGCATTTCTAAGACATGGCAGCATATGATTCCTTCTCCAGCATAGCTGAAGAGTAGAAGGACTTGGAACCTCTTATCAAATTCCCACATAAGAAGTGTGGGATTTCCCAAGTTCCCATCCCATTCTTCTGCAGATCTTTCACCTGCAGCATCCTTGCCTTTCTGGCTCATGTGCTCTCTCCCACCACAGGTGTAATATCACAGCAGTACAAGCTCTCTCCCTTTCAGCCTTTCTGACTGAAGTATTGTGGCTACCTATCTCCAGTTGGATGTTTCCTTTTTTTCTTAAGCCTTTGTGTTATCTAAGGCTCATGTTCCAGTTTTTCCACATAATTCTGACCTCTTGTGTTTGTGAGGATGCTAAGTCTGCCTTCTTTCACTTGCTACATATCTTGCTTTAGATGGTATTTGTACTTCCTCTGCTAAAATTCACTTTTCTTCTCATCTTGACAGATTTACAGAACCAGGCTCTGAACTCCCACTTTGTTCAAAGTCCAGTGTCTTTGATCAAAGCTGGAAACAAGGGGGGTGCACTTTCTGCCCATGGTGTTGCAACCTTTCTCCCATCCAAATCTGGTAGGACCCAGAAACACACCTCTGTTGCACACGAGCTTCCCAGAGCTGCCCTGCCTCCTGATATCACCTTCCCTTGCAAAGTTTTTTATTCACATTCTTTAGCCCCCCCCACATGCTTTTTATTTCATCTCCTGTATTCAGCATGAGAATCTTCTGCACATTCTTCACCATTGAGAACATGAGCTCCCAGCCCCGAGGGTTTCCCTTGCACGTTCCCATTGCAAAGACCAGGCTGTACCTTGCCATGGCTTGGGAGAGTTCTTGGCACCAGCAGAGCTTCTCCTGCCATGGGAGTGGGGCAGGTGCTGCTCCAGGGAGCATTAATACTTCACATCACTGGTGAAGCTGTGCTGGTGAAGACCCATCTCTCTGCTCACATAGGTGCCAGGTGTAGCTTTTCTCTGCACTGCCTATGCTGGTGGGAATGAGTGTACAAACCAGGAGAGCATGTCCAATTTAATTTAAATTTATACATATTCCCTGTAATAATGAGTTTGCAGGTACAGGCATACCAACCATTATGTTATATGAAAATTATATTTCTATATTTTCCCAGATGAAACATCATACAGATTCCATCTCTTTTTTTTCTCCTGGAAAGGTCTGGAGGAGAATAATTTTTTTAATCTACTTTCAATTACTACAATTGCACAACCATAAAAACCTTACTAAGATAAAAAAAAAAAAACTCTGGAAACTATTATAGAGCCACAGAAATGAACTCTTAAATTGCTGTGCTACATTTATTACCTAGCTCAGTAGGCTCTCAATGGTTTATTATAATTTTAAACTCAATAAAGAGTGTGTTCCTCAAAGGGCAGAAAAGTCTTCCTACCATTATTTTGTTGTTTATCAAGTTAATGCAAAATCATTTAATAATGAATACACTTTTAGTTTCTAGAATTTTTCTATTTTAAAGCAATTTAAAAATTGCTGGGAAAATAAATGCTGATGAAACTGAAAAGCTCTACTCTTTGTCAGTTTCATTTTATGAAACAGTAATAGTTTATTGTTTGGTTGCTTTCTTCCCTAGTGAGATACTGACCTGTAGAAATACTATCCAAGTTACAAGTACATTTAATTTAGGTATTCCTATCACCATTTCTGTATACTCTGTTTTTAAGTGATTATTGGAAAAATGGTGATTGGTTTGCTGAACATTTAATTTACTAAAAAAACCTGTTTATATTGTCCCTCCACAATTAAGTCTTTTTAATAGGATATTTCATTGGATCTGAAATAAACATTTCTTTCACTCAGGAATAAAGAAAGAGCTCATTTTTTTTTCATTTAAATTCTTTTTCCCAACCCAGCCTCATTAAAGTTCTATACTGATGGCTCCATCCTTTACAGTTTTACTTACAAGTGGTACTCCAGTGTTGGTAGGGAAAATTTGTGTGGGCACAGTTGTGACAATCTTGCATGAATTGTACAGATGCAATTTAGGGATCCTAGCATCCACCATCTATTTTCAAGTTTCTGTCACATATACATAAATACAAATAAACAAAATATTAATGCAAGACACGAACACAAAATAAAACACAATTCCTAAACACCTCTGTGATTATCCCACTGTCACTAAGTAAAGAACAGTTTAGAGTCTGGTAACTGCACTGAGAAATTTCCTACCAAGTTTCTGAATCAAATTAATTCAATACCAACTGAGATCACTGTTTTGTGAGAAGTATTACTCAGTCAATGGAAAATGGTTTAGTCTGTCAGTGTCAGGACATACATGGAAAGATGGGGAGGTTTCACATTTTAAGCAGGTTCAGCATAGTGCTGGACTGACTGTATGGTACATACAGAGTTGTCTCCTCTTCCACTGGTGGACTGTCTGAGTTTATCACCTCTTCAGAGCAGCAAGAAGTTTTATTGTTTAATATTGTTCATTTTTTTTTTGTACTAGTAAATACTTTATCTATTAAATAAACAGGTTTTTTCCATTTTTCTCCAAAAAAAAATATTTTCCCAAATGAGTTAAAAAAAGAATGACTTAAATCTACTTTCTAAAAAAAACCCTTTAAAAATTTTCTCCCAAGTTTGCCCTAAACCAAGACAGACCTCCAGCTTTCCAAGGACTCACCCTGACTTGGAAGGAAAGGCTTGACAGATGGAGAACCTTCCCACCAAAAGAACAGATTCACTGTAGACAAAACTCCAGTACACAGTGTTTCATGAATATGTCAAAAAATTGTGTTGGTTGATATCTCAAAACCTCCTTTAAAAAAATAACTAGCAAGGACAACTGTCCAAACAGCATATTTGCCCTGCTTTTGTCCTCAACCAGTGCTGTGAGACCAGTAATCCCTCCCTTCAGGGAATTCTCCATGGTTCAATCAGTAGGTTAAAAGCTATTCATTCTTCAGAGTGCAAATAACTGTAGTCTGGTCCTCGCTCAAAAAGCCAGTTCAAACCATCATCCCAAGGCCTAAGGTGTTATGTAAGCATGTGTGCTTACACTTCTGTGATTTTGTGGACACATACCCAGCACTCTCAGAAGTAGGGAGACAGAGATGAGTGCGTTCTCAGGAGTGTCGGAATCCAGGGGATCCCTCTGGCTGCGTCAGAGGAGCCCTGGCAGGGGGTCAGACACCCCCCTGCACAGAGCCCCGAGAGACACTGTCTCTGATCTCTGTCCATGGAAAAGAGTTTTCAGTCTTACAGGATGAATTACAAGTTTTGAGTGTTTGATATAAGTAGTAATTAGTGTGGCACAGGTGCAAATGTAGAATTTGGGGTTTTTAGAATGGGGGTTTAGGAGGCAAGATGGAGGAATTTGGGTGTGCCCTGTCCTTCTTCTCCTTCTTCTTGTCCTCCATGCTCTGCTGTGACAGAGACACTTTTCTATTGGTTTAGCATAGAGATACACTGTCTAACATAGATAATAGGTATTGGAAAGTAACTGTAAATAAGGTACAGGTAACACTTGGTATAAAATATAAACACGAGCCCAGAGGCAGGCAGAATGCAGCATTCCAGCTGCAAGACAGACGTGCTGTGGGTCAGAGAGAACATGTCATAGATAAAGAAAAATAAACAACCTTGAAAACCAGCACGGACGAATGTCATTTTGACTTCTTTGGCTGTGGGGCTGAAAGACAGAGACTTTCTACAATCTCAGAATCATCTAAATACCACAGATTCCGACACAGGAGCCTCACTCCCTCTTGCAGGATTGCTGTTGAGGTCAGAATTGCCACTTGGGAGATAGCCACAATAGTTTCACCGTTACCCTGGGGCGTGAGCTGAGTTTTAGCCACTTGTAGCCCTGCGGTCTGCAGCCAGTCTTGGTATTGCCAGTGAAGAGTGACTTGCAGTGTGTGCCTAGAGCCTCACTGCAGCCCCGTGGTGCCTCTGTGATAGCAGCAAACGGCCCTGAGTCTCTAACAGGAGCACATCATGCACTGGCATAAGGTACAGGGGCTCAGGGGGCGAGCGCAGAACCCTCCCAGAGATGGTTCTCCAAAGGCAAATATACAATAATAGAGCAGAAACTTTGTTCAGTCAGTCAGCACAAATGTGGATTGGCAGGAACTTAACAGTGCTTGCTACCTGTGAGCAGCTTTGAAGGCCTACAGACCATCAGATGCCTCGCCTACTTGTTGAAAGGTTTGCCATTCAAAACCACAAAGCAACAGACCTCCTTTATACTGCAAGTTTGCTTTCCTTGCAGTACAACAAAAGAGAAAATATATTTAGAGAGCATGAGAAGAAGAATATGAGAGTGCTTTTAAAGCAAAAATAAGGAAAGAGTGGGGGAAACTGCAGAGAAGGAAAAGAGCTGCACTCTTCCCTCTGCAGAATGGAAGAGTGCAATAACATGCACAGTGAAAAATGATTACCCCCAGACAGCTGACTTTATGAAGTGAATTGCTAAGGATTCTCTACCCTGTAGTGCCAATGCTCTGAAGATGTCAGCTATTACAACCTCATATTTAACATATCTAATGATGGAGGAATCTCACCCTGCTGTCTCTTTATCCCTAAGTAGGATAAATCACTGGGTTACATCCCAGATATCCTCTTTTGGTCCAGTAATAAGTCTCTAAAGTGTTATCTTGAGTCATACCTTCAGTGCTTTTTTCACCTTGTGCTAAGCAGTTTTTCACATAGTTTCTTGTAGGGCAGTAAAAGAAGGGCTCAGTTGGTTGGTCTGGCTACTTGTGTGCCTCACCAAACTGGGTTCTCTTGGTGTGGACTCTAAATCTTTGTCCAGTCTAACTTGTAAAGGTGAAAAGTAGCTTGATACAAAGAAACTGAACAAAGTGCATCCTCTCATAGCCACTACCCCTGTGCAGCAATGAGTTATGCAGCAGGAGCAGTGGAATCTCCCCAGCTTGTGCCAAGAAGTGTCTCCCTTAGTTGTAGGAAGCAACTTAAAATTCTAAAAAGGTTGCTTACTTTGGAAAGAATTTGAAGTCACAGGCCATGAAATTGGAGGTGTCAGGTTTGGTGTTTCCATCATGCTGGGGGACACTGGAGGTGAGAGGCAAGAGACCGTTTTGGGTGCAACTGCTTTTTCTACAGGAGGAGGTGTTTTGTACCTGTTTATTTGTAGATAAATAATTTGAACACAAGAGAATGTGATTAATAACTCCAGGTGTGTTTTGGCTTTATGTGTTTGTTATGTTAGCTGCATAGAAAGATGCAAGAAAGATGTTAAAATAAACATTTTGTTTAAAGGAAGACTTTTTATAAGGTGGGATGCATGTACTCTTCCTGTCTTGCTGCATACATCTCAGTCTTTCTTCTGCTCTTTGACTTCTCCTTGTAATTATGACAGAGCAAATAAATCAAAGATCAGTGTTTGCTAGTAAGTAAAGTAATTCAGATCCAGAGAAGGCTTGGGGATGTTTCTTCTTCACACTACCTCCAGTGTGTACCTCCTTTCCATCAGGCTTTTCTTTCCCATTTACAGGTTCATTCTCAACAGCTGAGAAGCATGGGAGGATGGGTTGTGAGAGAATAGAGGTAGTGCTGAAGGCAATCTTGCCCCTGAGGAGTTGCAGCTGTACTAATTACCAAAGAGTGGGAGCAGCCTTGCCTTTAATAGGTCACAGCTGTGTCCAATAAGGATGGGTCTTATAAAAGAGTGTGTTAGCTCATTGTGAGGTGAGTTAGAGTAATTTGGTTGTGCTGTGAGGAGTAAGGGTCAGGCGGTCGTGCAAGGGACAGGAAGAAGTAGCCGGCCATGAAGAAGGAAGAGACAAGGAGTCAGTGTTGTGAGGAGCTGCCCGGGAGAACTCACAGAGAGAAGGTATGAAAGTCTTACAGTAGGATAATAAACTAATGGTGACAGTCGGTTCCCATCCACCATTGATTGGTGCCAAGCACTGCTGCTGACAGAGAAGTGTTGTATTTTGCAGACTATGAATGCAATATCACCAGGCAGTATGGAAGCTGAGTGGTTTTAGAAAGTCTACGTGTCATATAAGGCAAGTACCATTGTTTTATTTCAAACAAAAATGTCAAACACAGAAGGTCAGCTCAACCCTAGCAAAACCAATACTACCGTGGCCTGTGTATGCATAAGGTGCCCTGCTCGTATTCCTCAGGTCTTAGCAGCTAAACCAAGAGGTGAAAAGTGAAGAAGGACAGAGCAGTGGTCCCTGGGGTGCCGTAATAGTGTTCCAGTGGCATCTTTGAAGGAAACAATGCCTTAGCTCACCTTAGGGACACCTAGGTTGAAATCTGTCTGGCTGCACTTCTTTTAACTGGGTGTACCTGGTTTTCCTGCACAGCTGTAATTACTTTCTTTGGCCCTAAAAGTTTTCAGGGGGAGGTCACTGCTGCTGCAGAAATCAGACTTTGAAATGTCAGAAAGCTCAAATGCCCTGTGGAATGCACTCAAGTTCCCAGGGACTGGTTTCATAACTGAATAAAGAAGATATTGTAATAATTAGAAGAACCTTGTGATTACAATCACGAGACATTAGCAGATAAGAGATGAGTGTGTGCTGTTCAAACAAAGAACATCTGCTTACTGGCTGTGGAAAGTCCTACTGTTCTGGAGGGAGTCTCTACCTTTTCACAGACTAAAGTTAGAGAAGAGGGAAAAAGTGGAATCAAATTCTATGTTGATACAAGATGAAAAAAATTGTCAAAAGGAAGAGACACTTGGCCATTTTAATATAAATTTACCTCTAGAGTGAAGAAATGTGTAGTGGATAGCTAGTGTTATGCTTCAATATGTTTACTCTGGTGAAATGTCCAGCAGGTCTTCCAAATTTTAGAGCTGGCAAGACAAAAATCACTGTAATAGGCAAAGAGTTTCACAGAGCAGCATGCCTGTGTTATGCAAAGAGTTATCAAAGCATGCAAGAGTTACCAAAGGGGCAGCATGCCTGGCCAATACTTGAAGGCAAGTTTCTTAGGAGAGATTTGTAGAATGCAGAACACAAGCTAGGGTGTACATGTACGTGCGGATGTGTGTTTAAGAAGACTGGATCAGGCTGTTATCCTGAGTCTTGGCTCTTGCCACTGGCAACGCTGCAGGCTGAGAGTTCTCTCTGCATAGATGGTGAGAGTAGCACAGCCTCCCCTACTCTTGTGGGATTTGGCATCTTGTTATCCCTTCCACAGAGGATAATGGGAACACAGTCTCCCAGAAATAGCAGGATTTACAGGGTGACTGGCTAAGGGAGAGGGCATTCAGCTCACCTGTGGTGCTCCTGCCCTCAGACAGCTCAGTCTGAGGGCTCAGATATTACAGTGTAAGAAGGGCTCGTCTTTTGCCTCTGCTTAGGATCCATGTATTTATGCAAGCTCTGTGCTCAGAATAGAGATGAATACAAAATGCAATTAACAGTTTTCCAAAGCTCAGTTATAAAACTGATCTTTTCCCCTCTGGTGGTGTCACTGATTCCACTTCCTTTCTGTATTTCTTCAGCCATCACCTTCTCTCATCACAGAGGTGGCACCTCAGTGTGTGTGGTGAATTAAAGGCTTTTCTCCAGTGTTAATGAACTGAGGTGCTTTTCCTGCTGTGAACACTTGGTGTGTTTCTACATAAGAACCTTGCACAACCTCAGCACTTTTACTAAGCTGCTTGGTGTTATTGATTTCTCCAGGTTCTGATGTGAGGCGTTTATGGTAAAAAGCAGTGACTCAGCTGATGTGCTCAGTGGAGCTGTTTTACAGGTTCAGACTGTGCTGCTGTTGCTGCTGAGTGGTTTAAAAAAATCACAGAAAAACCTTTCAATTTGTTTGAAGTAAAGTGTAGGCAGCAGCGAGTTTTTCTGGCAACTTTGCAGAGATTATTGCAAACACTCTTAATGGCAAGCCTTATTCTGGGGGATAAGCCCATGTACAGCACCTGAAGGGGAGACAGATATCAAGACTCCAATTTCCCTCTTGGATGGAGCATGACACACTGAAGCTAAGAACAATCCCACCTGGGCTATTTGGGAGGGGAGGTACCTGAAATGCTGGCCCAGCTACTGAAAGAGTTCAATGAATATTGGGGCTGGTTTGTGCTGGTGATCTCAGCTCTCTATCTGCATCTGCCAACCTGGCTATGACAGTGATTTGCTCATGGTGACAACATCCTTAATGTGATCTCATGGAAACCCACAGATGTGAAATGCTTGCCATCTCAACACAGAGCAAAGCTGAAACCTCTCTGAAGTTCTCACAGACAGGAAATTCAGCAAGTGTGCAACCTGAGGAAGGAGAGGGAAAAAGTACAGCTGTCCTGGGAGGAAAAGTGCAGTTTGTTTATCTGTTTCTGAAAGATAAATAAGCTGTTCCTGCCTGTGATCTTGCTTATCTGAAGAGCAGGACTCCTAGAAGCTTTCAAATCACCATAGATTCATGGAAGTGTAGGTCAGAAGGCACCTTATGTAGCTGTCTGGTTCAAACTCCTGCTAAAACTATGTTTCTCATCAACACTGCATGAATTCATGGCTCTGTCTAATACTTCTAAATATCAAAAAGCTTGAAGGATGGAGATTCTACAGCTTCAATGGATATCATGCTTTGGTGCTGTGCTGTCACCTCAGTAAAGAGGTCTTGTCCAATGCCTGTGCTGAACCACTGAGCACAGAGCTTGTGACTATTGCCCTTCATCACGTGGTCTGCCACTACAAAGGATTTGTATAATCTTTGCAACACTGGTTATATTAAATAACCTGTATTATTTATTATCTTCATTATTGACATAGATGAAGGGATCAAGTGCACCCTCAGCAAATGTGCAGATGGCGTCGAGCTGAGTGGTGCAGTTCACGCTGTGAAAGTGTGGACAAGTTCAAGAAGTGAACCCTCATGAGGTTTAACAAGACCAAGTGCTGGTGCTACACCTCACTCAGGACAACCCCCTCTCTCAGCACAGGCTGGGGATGAGCAGATCAAGAGCAGCTCTGCAAGAACGACTTGGGGGTGTTGGTGAATGAGAGGCTGGACATGACCCAGCCCTGTGCACTCACAGCCCAGAGAGCCAAATGTGTCCTGGGCTGCATCCAAAGCTGTGGGGACAGCAGGGACAGGGAGGGGATTCTGCTCCTCGACTCCACTCTGGTGAGAGCCCACCTGCAGTGCTGCATCCAGCTCTGGGGTCCCCAGCACAGGAAGGACATGGACCTGTTGGAGTAAGTCCAGAGGAGGATCACCAAGCTGATTAGAGGGATGGAGCACCTCTCTGATGAGGAAGGGCTAAGACAATTGGAGTTGCTCAGCCTGGAAAAGGCTTCAGGGTGGCCTCATTTTAGCCTTCCTGTACCTGAATGGAACTTACAAGAAATATGGAGATAGACTATTTACAAGAGCATGTAGTGACACGATAAGGGGGAATGGCTTCAAACTGAGAGTAGGTTTAGATTAGATGTTAAGAGGAAATTCTTTACTGGGAGGATGGTGAGGCAGTGCAACAGGTTGCCCAGAGCACCTGTGGATGCCCTGTCCTTGGAAGTGTTCAAGGCTAGATTAGGCTGGGACTAGTGGAAGGTGTCCCTGCCTGTGGTGGTTGGAACTGGATGATCTTTAAGGTCCCTTGCAACCCAAACCATTGCATGATTCTGTGATTCTGAAAATCTGTAGGCTCCTATTGGATTCCCCCCAGCCTTCTCTTCACCAGACTAAAGAAGCCCAGGCTTTCATGACAGGATTCATCCTGCTGGACTTTCACTCTCCTGTTAACCTTCCGCTGGATATTCTCCAGTTTCTCCAAGAACAAGCAATTTGGAAAGCCTGAGAGCCCCACCAATGGAGCAAGGCCAGGACTTCTATGTTTCTCAGGATATGGAGCTGAAAAACTCAGGCTTCCCACCACAGTGCTGAAAGCCCATGCTGTGACACCACATCTCTCATCTCCAAATGTTTACTTGGGATTCAGGAGTCTGCAGCAGGTAGCCAGAGGCACTTAGGCAGTTGCACACAGGAGGCAATCTGGGTACATTGAAACAGAACTTTCTTTTTCACTGAGCGTTTGTGTTTTGACACCATGATGTTCTTCAATTCCAGTAAAACTTCTGAAATCACATGGGTTACTTCAGGAGAGGGGTGTTGGCTGGAGGAAGGGACTTTTGAGGGGCTTAACCCATGCACATGCTCTGAATTGCTCAATTGCACTGCCTTGCAAAGCAGAAATGGAAAAAAACAGAGAACAGACTGACCTGAATTCAAAGAGCCTGAAAACAAGCCCAGTTGTTGAAAGACTGCAACACAGAAACCTCACAGCAGGATCTCTGAAGGAAGGAGACCTTGGGAAAGAAACGTGGGCATACTGACTTGTTGTCCATAACAATCCCTTGGGTATCACTAGATCCATTACATGTTGTTGAGATCTCAAACTGCCAAACATAGGAAAAATATTTTCAGTTGTATTTAACAGTTTTGCAATGTCAAGAAAACTCTCTCACCCTTCTGAGTCCTAAGAGAGCTGCTGTGGGGAAACAGCTGAGCTGCTTTCAAAGTCTGTACTCTCCCTGGATTTATGCATTCAATGACCTTGGCAGACGTACAGAAGAAACCCTTTACCATAGCAATGGATTGTTTTTCTTTCCAGACTAGGCACAAAAATTTTTCTCTCATCAGATACAGAGATTTTGAAATTCCACTTTTTTCCTCCCTCTTCAATAAAAGGATTTTTAAGTGCAGAGAAAAACCACATACTCCAGCTGTATGGTTTCTCTTGCCCTCCTACAACATCCCAAGATAGTAGATAAAAAGACTCTGTTTGAATTCTCTTTTTTGAGTCCAGCATTTAAATTGCAGTTGAAGTTACTATCTACATTGGCAATTTTAGCTCTGTCATGATTGAAATAAATTCTTATTATCTAGACATATGAAGATGTGGTGTGTTTTCCTTCATCTGAGAATATGCAGGAATAGTGTTGAGATGCAGATGAAGGGAATTTGGAGGATTCCCAACTTCAACAGAGTATTTTCTGTGCTGGGTCAAACAGGTTTCCTATCCCACCCCATCTGCCCCTCAGTCAGGACTGCTGCATTTGGTAATGACTGGGATTCATGTGAGGAAAATGAAGGAACCTATCCATGACTGATATTTCATGCCAACAGTGCAATACTGTAGGTGGAGAGAAGGCAATTTCCTTCTGACCTTGGAAAAGAGCAGCTTAAGGAAAGAAGTTGCTGTTATGGGGTCCAACAAATGCTGTAGTTAATTGTAAAAATCTATCCCTGCTTATGGAAAAAGAAGGTAATACTGGATGTGAAGGCTATAGTACAATCAAGAGACACCACCCAGTTCTATTACTGATATTCAACAGATTTTGTTTAATGAAATGTCTGGACATTTACATATTGTAGAAGCTTTTCTTATAAAATGCAAATCTTTTTCAAAGTTTCTTGACCTTCTTTCTAGCCCAATGTCTCCCCACATTTCTAATTAGAATTATTCTTTCTTGCTGGGAAGCTGCCTACAGGATGTTCTCCTACAAGCATAGCAAGAGCCATCTCTGGGTACAATGAGTTCTTTTCCTAGAAACTTCCCCCCTGGAGTTATTCTAAAAATCCTTGCAGGCTTAGCCTTCAGTTACACAGAAAGATAGAGAACTGCTCACATTTTCAAAGGAACACTTGTGTATCTTGCTCTTATCGTGATATTAGTGAAAGCCAGCAGATTACAAAATGTCTGACTCTGGGACAAGCTATTATGGTGATGTATACGTATTCCAGAAAACTGGGCTCATTTAATCCCTTAGCCCCACCACTTTTTTTTTTTTTTTCAGTCGAGCATTACAGTTAGTGTTAGTATTGAAAATACCTGATGAAGCCTTTAGGTTAGAAATTAGGTGTCTATGCTAAATTGTCTGGTCTGTACTCATAGCCCTGAAAATGATACAATTCCTTTTGTATAATCCTGAAAGTGTGATTACCACAAGTTCATCAGTTGTAAAACAAAATATTTACCTTATGCATTTTAGCAACATCAGTTTTTACTCCTAACCTTCATGCATGGCTCTTTACAGACAGTGGCATCAGCAGCCACTCTAAAAAGGTTTGTTCACAGAAACACATGACTGATGCCAAATATTTGCTCAGTTCCAAAAGATTTCCTTATTTACCTTTTTGTTAAATAGTGCTGATGTGATTTTCATTAGCCCCTCTTGAAAAGCTAATCAGCACAATTTACCTGAGCACACATCACACGAGGGACTTCTCAGTAGATCATTGACAAAAAGAAGTACCAGCGCTGCCTTTATGACAACACGCATTTACAGAGGAGGTGTGGTGTAATACACAAACAGGTCAAAGCCTTTTGAATCGTGCTACAGCTCTTCTGGTCAGTTGCTCAGTGGTTTATCTTCAGAAGGGGTTGCCCTTCCTTGCAAACAGTGTAGCAACATGAATGTAAAATGGAGAGGGTCATGTTTCCCGTAGAGATAAACATCAGTGGTCTCCAGCTGTTTATTGGTGCAGTAGCTCTCATGAGTGCAGCCCACTGTTCCAAGTCTGGCTGTTTTTACCATGACCCTTTTACCATGACTTAGAAGATGTCATGTGTGGGAGAAGGAAAGCAGGTCGTGCTGCCAGCAGCTTCCCCCACCATCCTATCCCTGGACAGGCTCCAGGGGCCTCACACACACCACCCTGCCAGCTGGGCTGGCCAGGCTCCAGCTGTGGCTGTTTCTCTGCCTTTCTTCATGTCTGGTGTATTCTCACAAGAATTTCTGGCAAGCAAGAGGCACGGAGGGTCTAAATTTGTCACAGAAGTTGTTTGCAGAGAGCAGCTTGGAGATCTACATCTTCCCATGCAACTCAGCTGCTGACAAGAAATACAGACCTCTGAGGAAGACCTGGCTTTAGCCATTCTCCCTCTTTCTTGTCTGGTATTGCACATTAATTCCTAAAATGCTGTCTGCCCTCCCACATGGTGGGGAAGAGAGCCACAGCAGTCAGTGCCATGCAAGGATGTGGGCACAGGTGACACAGCTGGGGAGAGACATCCATGCTCACCCAGACATGCTGCTCCCTGAGGCTGTCAGCAGAACAGAGAGCTGCAGGCAATGGCTCTTGGAGACATCTACAAAAAGAGAGGAGACTGTCATTTATAAAGATTGGGAGCCTTAGGGGGAGGAGGGGGACATTCAGCTTACACCAGCCTTCCCTGGGAAAGGAGTTCACAAGTAAATTTATAATGTAATAGTGCATTTAATGATTCCTGTCTTGACTGGGCCATAAAAAAGAATAAATACAAGATAGAAGAAGGTGTGTATTTTGTCTGCCAGGCTTTCACTTTACAAGCCATATACTGGTCTAAGACAGCCACTATTCAATTTCAACTCAGAATTCAATTGATAAGAAACAACCTTTTAAAATGTAGTCTTCTGCAGAGGCATTTTTTACCTTAGGAAAAATAATCTTTAAGCCATCTGCAGGCAGACAAGAAAGCAAGATGAAGTATTTCCTCCTGAACTGAGAGCTCTGCTCAGACCTTGCAGTGGGAGTGAGACCTGTTCTTCTGAGCTTGCAGAGACACACCATACTCCACCTCATTTAAAACCCCAACACAATATCTACCCAATGAAAATCTCTTAGACATTATACAGATGTGACTCTGCTAAATCTTCTAAGCACTAATGCAGTTGTCTCATCTTCTGAAACCTCAGCAAATTAGTACTACCTCAGCCTCTTACAGGTGAAACATGGTCCTCCTCATTTCAGATATAAAGCACAGAGACAATAAGTGGCTTCACATCCACAGAGAAATAATCTCTAATAATAATCTCTCTCACACACCTAGACTTTGAATCCAAACTGAAGGTGTCCCAGGTGAAAGTCTCTCCCCAGAAGAAGATACTGGTGAAATAGTGCCTATGGACACATCCTGAAGCTGGATGCTGTACTATTAAGTGCAGTTCATTGCTCACAGGGATGGCAAGGACTGCTGCAAGAGAGCATAATACTCTCCTGGGGCTCAGAATAACCAGACTAACACCTATTATTTTCTACACTAGAATTGTTCAAGAGTAAGGGACCCTGACACCAAACCCATTGAAAACTTGGAAAAAGGAAAACAAAGACCTGGGAAAAGCCATTTGCATTCATATTAAATATCATGAAGGTGTCTCAAATTCCTGGGGTTTATACATGCTGAAGAAATGTTGCAGATCTTACTTCCCTCTCACCCTCAGTAGAAGCCCAATGTAAAAATATAATTGAGAGATTAAAAAGACCTCACCTTACATTTTTTCACTTATCTGTACTCGGCCTTGACTAACTTAAGCTAAGTCTCTTACTTAACAAGTATCTTGTTAGCTCCAGCTGATCAGAGGCTCTCTGTGAGATCACTAGGCTGGCAGAGCAATGCTTTTTCTTAAGAACAAAAACTTTTCACAGCTGGCTGCTGGCTTTTTTGTGAACCTTTCAAGCAGATCTACAGCTGTGCCATGGCACTTCTGCTCTGAGAGGTTTATGCTCATTTTACAGCAATCTGGTAGGTTTGGTACCTGTGCCCAAGGCTGACCTCTCCCTGTTTAAGTTGGAACACATGCTGGCTTCAACTGGCATGGATGGAGGGTCCTTAGCCACTTGGACCATGTGTTTTGTTTGGAAATAAGGCTGTCTGCCTCTCCCAAACAACCTTTTGGAAAAGAACTTATCTGTCCTCAGCTCTGGTGTCTTAAGTCCTCAATGAACTCCATCCCACTTTCTTCACAATCACTGGTGTAGAGTAAAAGGTGCTTGAAGGAGCAGTAGTTCAGCTTCTCTGCTTTCCAGTCTTTGGAAATCCTACTTTTGTTTTCTAGGACATAGTTGTTCATCAATCTAGCTGTGAGAAGATGTGAGGATTAATTTAGATGTGTTCTCTTTCACATTCCAAAAGCAAAGTTGTGGGGATTTTGTTATTTCACAGTTAGTTTCCCAGACAAAATTAGGATTGAAATCTTTTGGGTTTATTAAAGTTATGATAATAATGTAGTGTATTGCTTTAAAGAAAGAATTCTTTTAAACAAATATCTTTCTGCCAACACTGTAATTCTAGAAATGGTACACTGCTATTAATCTTATCCTCATTCTACCAAGCTTTGGTTAATTCACACTTCTTTGCTTTAGAAAAAGGTTTTCCTTTGATGAGTCACTATCCCTGGAGATATTTAGAAGATGTGTAGTTATGGCACCTAGGGACATGATTTAGTGGTGACTTGGCAGTGCTGGGTTTATGGTTGGACTCAAGGATTTTAGAGGTCTTTTCCAACATGAATGATTGTATGATTTTATGGGTCTTATGATGCTGCTTCATTTCAGCTGCTACATTGTGTGAGCTGCAGTGACCTGAATATACCTAATTCCCAGGGTTAGCCAGCAGGTTTTCTCAGTGTGCTTCTTCTAGCTCTTTTCCTTCCCAAGACAGCTTAGAAGTCTAATTACAGACAAGCCAGGAATAAGAAGTGGGTAAAGGGACTGGAAGAGGACAGAGCTGATTTGGCATTGCCTTGTGGCAGAGCTCAGCAGGGGGAGAAGGGCAGAGCACTGCAGTATCTCCATCCATCTTCCACCTTGCTGCCTTCACAGCAGTTTTGGGAAACTATCTTGGAGGAGGTCAGAAAGTTTCTGCAGTAGGAAGAAATGAAAATATTTATAAATTTTGCTTCAGTAAGATGTACTTTCTTTCTCTTTCTCTCCCTCTTTTTTTTTTCTTAATGTTATCTGTTGCCTAAACATTTCTGTGCCTTTGTCTCTGATTTCTATTCTGCTCTTACTTGAAGACAGCAATTTTGCTCAAGAGATTCATAACAATGGAAAATAGAAGACAGAAATCTCATTGATATTTTAGACAACAAAGGAAAAACTGAACAAAAAGGTAATTAAAGTAAAATCATGAAAGCTCTTCATTCTACAAGATAAAAAAAGTGTCTCTAAATCCCAGTTTAATTTTTCTTGTTGTGTTGACTATCCAGCTCCAATGAACAGACAAAATGTTTTAGTGTATCTCCCTTTATGTACATATTTTAAATTCTTTTTCCTGTACTTATATTACAAAAGGTTGAGAGGCTGAAAGTGGTTATGTGCAGAAAGGAAGAGTATTTGCTCTGCAGTGATGCTTATTAGGTTTTAAATCTGTTTGAAATAATGAATTGCAATCTACTGTGATTAAATATAAAACATTGAGTGTTATTAACTAAGCAAACCAAGAACAATTTGCAAAGTTTGTATTTTCTTCCACAGATATTTTCCTGCATATAAGAACTCTGTATGCTAACCATTAAACATGTCAATCACAAAAAACACTTTTCATTTTCAGATGGGAGAATTGCATTTTTAAATTATTATTATATATTATTTGAAGTTCAGAATTATTGTATGAAAAGCTTATGCAAGAATTTTAGCAGTAAGCCCCATATTTCTCTCATTGGGGATATTTTGCTATGCATCAGTTCCAGCAGAAAGATTAATATTGGTGGTATCATTGAATTACTCTAATACACAGAATATACATTGCTTGATAATTTGGCTCTGAAAAGCCACACCACAGACTATTATCTTGAGCACTCTGACATTAAGAAGATTCCTACTTACAGCAAAAATTCCATCCAAGAGCAAGTAGTTGAATTTATTACATGCAGCTCAGATTCTAATCCTTAAGAGTTAAATGATTCTGTCCCATATATTACTTTGAAGGGCAGTTGATGAAAATTACTTTGGGGCAGAAGGTGCTTGTCTTTGGGAGACCTTAATGGACCCAAAGGCTTCTTCAATTTGGAGAAGCACAACATTGCCCAGAATAGGGGTATGGTAGGAGAAGCAAAACATCTTTGGTTGCATGGCATTGTGTACCACCTATTTTCTTTTTTATTCTATCTCCCTGTTGCAAGGAACCTGCTCACTCTAATATATCACTGAGTTGCATGATGTGCCTTGCAGGATTTAGCAAGGTACAAAACCAGGTAAAATTGCTCTTTCCCCTTTTACTCACACTAAAGGCAGCCAGTTTCGCAGCACACCAAAGCAAATAAAACAGTTCCTAAAAACTCAGTAGCTGCTGGGCTTTTGAAAGAAAAACATTGTGAAGGAAAAGTTTCCTTCCAGGCTCTGAGGGGAGAGAGACCAAAGAATGGCTGCAGTGTACAATGAGGATTTGCCTTCAGCAGCATTCAGATGCCAGTATTTCACCAGAAGTGCAAACCTTTTCTGCACCTTAAATCAAGCCCAAGCCTAACTGTTAAAGTAGATATTTCTGCCAGGACACGTGACAGCATGACCTGCAAAAGTGAGGAGGCTCCACAGCCTCCACCTTGCTCAGAAAGCAGCACCAGCTGTACTCTACCTAGATGTATGCAGAATGATGTCCTTTACTCCCTCCTAAGGAGGGTTTTTACAGGATTTCCTCCCCATGTTTGTTTTAATTCTGTGACATAGATTAGGAGTAAAGCTGAAGCTCTGCAATCCCTTTAGCCCATTAGCTCCCAACTTCTCAAGACCCAGTGTGGAATCCTCTGACTGCTACATTGCAACAACCCAGAGTCAGTAAAAGAGAGATGGGTTCAGGTTTATGTCTTTAGCTCCCTGTCCTCCTAAGTGCAGGGGAGTGTTTGCATGGGTTTTGTGTAGCTATCCTTAACCAAACCTCAGTGTTCAGCCTGGTTAATCCTCATGACGTCTCTGTGCACACATAATCCAAACAGCCATCTTTCCCAATATTTTACTTTCTTATTTTCTGTTTGTATAACTCCTGTGAGGTTTGCAGGCTGCATCTAGTTCCCTCAGGGAGGTGGCAAAATCACAGCAAATCAGGCTCTTTGCTCTAAAATTTCCCAAAGATCAAAGTTTAGTTATCATTAGAATGTAAATGTCACAATATTATGGAACTGGTGCATCAGAAAAGAACATATCTTCCTCTTTGAAAGTGTTTCTATGTGATGTGACATTTTGGTAACATTTGAGGTAGGACTTTTATTTCTTTTTAATGATCTTTTTTCCTTTTTTTTTTTTTTTTTGCCATTATAAGTATGCTGCTCCAACCTGCTAAAATAACATTTAAAATATAGCATTTCACAAAATCTTTTCCTTTTTCAAACTGACTCCAACATCTACCTTATTGTTTTATTTAATGTGTTTTTCAGGGCTAGAGAAATGCAAATGAGTTCATAAATATTAAGAAAGCATGGCTCCTAATCTCTTCATAAATATACTCAGATTATCAATATACCACAGCAAGAGATGGGATGGGCTGTTGGGTGTTTGGGAGCAGGGCACCCACTTGAAAAAATATTGATGAAGAAACAGAAAACATGAGATGATAACATGCTGCATCTCACATTGAAGGTGCTCTATGCCAGTCAGGATTGAAGCATCTCACAAAAGCAGCCATCAAAGTCACTAAACTGATGGGACAGAGATTTCCAAAGATGTATTGCATAAAGCAATAATACACATGTATCTGTTGGAACTGTGTAGTGATTATATGAGGAAATGTTGATACACTGGGTCATTACTTTATGCCGGCAGCCTGAAAATATTAATCCCCACAGCAGCCAGCTTTAATAAATTACTAGTGATGTTAGTCAGTTCAGCCTGAAATCAGTATTTATGACTAATATTATTTTATCTCAGGCCCTGGAGGTGCTGGTCAGCTGATGCTGGTCTGCAGATGGACATCTCACCTGCCAGTTCCTTCATGGTGCCATGGGTCAGCCTCCAAAGCACAGCCAGATATCTCTCACCTAGCATGGCCTTCATGTGTGCAGGGAGAGGTGGAAGCAGCTTCTAACTACTTTCTAGTGCATTAAGTTCAAGTTAATAATTGTGGATTTCTCCAGTCATAATACATACGAAAGTAAAAATGGAGAAGGTCAGTGCAAGTGGTTTTGTTGACCAATGATTTTCTTTATTCCATAAGCATTAAAAACCATCTTTATTTTAAATTATACTTTTTTGAAGATCAAAACTTGCAACTGTTGTATCTTGACCTGGAAGTTTTAGTGGAGTTGCCCTGAAGGATCCTAATTCAATACAAAACTCCTGAAGACCAATGGCACGTTTTGGTTTTTAAGTTTACCACTCAGAGACTCCTGCAAGTCAGGAGACATGCTGTAGCTGTTTTAGTACAAAAATCTTTAATGGAAGTGGTAATGGCTATTAAAGAGAAATTTATTAGAGAGTGGATCTTGTAAAGAAGAAAACAAGTCCAGGCTATATTTATTTGCACATTTTGGCTTGGACATCTTAAGGAATACTTGCACTCTTAACTGGCTTAGGTGTTTAGTTGTTTGTTTTGGGTTTTTTTCATTTTAGTGCAGCCAGAATTATACCCTATAACAACTCTGATAAGACTTGGAAAGGAAACATATATTCAAAGAGTTTTAACTTGGCTTGCTTTATTTTCCCTTTTCAAAAATAGCATTTTTCAGAATATGCTTATATTTCTAGGGTTTTTTTCCCCTCTCTAGATAAACACCATCATATCATTGTTACTGTGCAGCAGGCTACTTAAGTGAATTCTGGTTTTCAGCCTCTGTTGTTACAAACCCATTTTTGTTTTAATATGACTAGATTGGTGTGGAAAGGCAGGAATATTGCCTGTTATTGCAATGCTGTAAATACATTGTGTATGGAAAACCTAAGTGATAAAGAGCTTAATTAACTGTGATTTATATAGATCTATATGATCATGAAATCACCAGAGTTTGCAGCAACCTAATTTGTTTTTAATAAGTGTTGCCTGAAAGACTTGTAATTACAGTCATAAACCAATTACTGAACTAAAGCATAGTAAATTTAAAAACAAAAGCAGTCAAAAGATATTTCATCAGGAATCCTACTAAATTAAAACAAAAATTACTTCATGTTTATATGACACTGGAACTGCAGTAGCACCTGTGACAGGTGAATTTTCAAGCAGTTTCCCACTGTAAACTCACATTTTTGAGGTTTCCAGAAATATTTATGCTTTGGCTTAACAGTTGTAAGCATAGTCCCAAAGCTGCCTTGTTGATTTAAGGGGACACTGTTAATATTATTTCTGTGCTGTGTGTGGGTATGGAGCCCTGAGTAGACCCAGAAGCTGGCAGGCTGGGGTGAGGCCACAGTGAAGGACTCTGGAGAGCAAGCTTGTGGATTAATAGAGCCAGAGTCGCCCTTGGCAAAGCCAACAATTGTTGACTGATATATGAACGAGACGAGTAAGAAGCAAAATCGCTATTTTCACTATTTCAAGTCAAATACAGTTCAGCAGGAATAACCCAACATGCAGAGGTCAGGCTGCCTGAGAGATGATGGGAGCCCCACCCTCACCAACTGGACATTTACACACATGTAGCACTGTGTTTCATCTCTCTTCTGCTGAAAACAACTTCTTTTTATAATTAACATATTTCTAAGGAGCCTGAGAGGAAGCTTAAAGTGTGATGGCAAAAGGATAATGAAGACACAGCCATACTAAAATTTCCACTGTGGTGACACTTCATGGTGCCTGTTGTAAGAATCAGTTGCTGGAGGAGAAATAAGTCCTTCTGAAAGCTTGTGCTCCAGGCACCACGACACTGGGGCTCCATTTCTGAGGGAAGGGATGAGAAAAGGGAGTCACCAGGAGAAAGTAACTGCTCCATGTGGTGAATGGAGACTGATGAACACTGCAGCTGTCTTTACATGATCTCTGAAGACAACATTATGGGTTACATATCTGTAATCCTCACAAGCTCCCACAAGTGTGTCAGTAGGGCTCCTCATTAAAATTTGGCAAAGACTTACAACAATAACTCACTGAAAGAGAAAACTATAAAACATTATTAGTAATAGATCATCAATCTTGAGAACTGCAATTGCTTAAGAATTTTGAAGAACCATTGGCTTTTTTTAACAGATAAAAGAATTAAGGAAATCTGAAAATGAAGCAAAATTGTTTTGGTTATGCCAGAGCAAGCAAAGAGCCTGACAAACGCTGCACAGTCTAACACAGCAAGGTGCCTGCTCAGAATGATGTCTGGTGAGCTTAACCACCAGCCAACACAAGGCCATGTGTATTGAAGGGACAGTGCACAGCTGGGTACTGAGTTAGGTGTAAATATTCCAGAAAAAGGGAGTCCTAGGAAGGGCTGTTCAATGGAATGTGCAGGTGACCCAGGGCAGCTGCTGATGCAATTGCTCCCCAACCCCGTTCTGTCACTGGGATCTGGGTTAGCCTTAACACTTAGGGCAATGTGTTGCTTTTTTCCTGTTGTTTTGTGAACTGTTTCTTTAACATGGATCATTGCAGCTGAAGTGGGTTAGGGAGAAATGGCAAGGGGTGTTGTGCTACCAGGTCTGGTGACTTTCTGCCTTGTGAATGGCAGGAAGGGGCAAGGCTCTGGTCAGGCAGGGAGGGGTAACTTCAGACATGGCCTGTGAAGCTCAAGCCATCACTCCAACATGTGCAAAGACTGCACAAAGACAAGAGAATATCATTAACACTACATCACTGTAGTGGTTATATATATAATCACTAACCTTGGTGCATGCAGGGTTATCTTGGCCGTGCTAGTCTCTTCTGCTAGGACACCTTGGAACAGGTAGGATGAAAATTTCTTCATCTGATAGCTGTTTAGTGTACCTAAGAAAAAGTTAAAGGCAGACACACTCACAATCTCTTGTGCAGTGAGCAAAGCTGTGGTAGTGGGCTCTTCAGCCTTTGCAGCAAATGTACAGCACTACCTTGGGGCTGCTCTTTGAAGCTGGACAAATTCAGACTGTAAAGGAGATTACAATTTATCTAAGCAGGGTGTTATTAACCACTGAAATGATTTAGAAAAAGCTGTTGTGGGTTCTCCATCACTGCCTTTGTTCAAATCAAAATAGGATTTCTCAACAGAAATACTGTGTAATTTGAATGGGAAATAATTCATGCCTGGATATAATTAGTATTAGAGAGAAAGGCAAAACAATTAAAGTGATCTCATCTGGCCTAAAAATTGATGAGTCTATTTAAAAGGAAAAGAAAACCCAAACCAAATGTAACAAAACAGACTCGGGGGAATTAATTTCTAGAGGCTGCATTTCACAACGGAGTGTCTCTTTCCACTAGCACAAATCCATACCTTGGGTGATAGTGCTGCATTTATAAAAAAAATATTTAAGGAGACAAGTTACTTTTTAAAAGAAGTCACAGTTGTAATTCTTGGGTGAAATCAGAGCCTCAGTGAGAGAAATAACAGGAGTTTCATTTCTACAGGAGGTCAGAATTTTATCTGCTTTTTCCCTCCTTTCACAGCCATAAGCGTGTCTCATTCTGAAGGATTTTATAGAAGGATACAGGGGATTTTCTGCTCTGCAAGTTGTGGTATTTCTTTTGGAAATGAAGAAAACCCAACATACACTGGCTGAGTGGTTGGCTTTGATCTGATGATGTCTTGAAGTCAAGGATTAGACGAACAGAGGAATGTCACTGGTATTTTTCAGCTACAGAGAGTTGCATTTATATCAGTGTGGCATCCTTAGAAATAATGATCTGGTGGCTTTTATAGTTAATTGTTAGGAAGGTCTCAAAATCAAAGTGAAAATGCAGAGTACATGCCAAAAATCACTGCTAGCAGCCCAGAAATTTAACTACAAATGAAAATGTATATGATGCATTTTAAACACATTGAAAGAAAATATATTAGGTGAAAGAGATAATGGACAAAGTTTCCAAAACAAAGGAAAGACAATAATCCTCTTTAGAGCAAGGTTACCAGGAGACAAGGGGTCGGAAAAATATTGGGTCCTCAGTGCAAAGCCTGTTGCATTTTGATACACTGATGTGTTATCTCTGTGCACATGCTCAATTGTCACAGACATTTCACTCAGCATCCAAGGACCCCAAAGAAGCCTCCTGTTCAAATTCTGACCGGGGCTGACTGCCAAGCTGAAATGCAGCATTTTGTTTCTCACGTTTTCATTCTGAGGTGGCACTTTGTTTCAGAAGGCAGCCAATCCAATCCCACCTCTCAGTGGGTGCCAACTTGCAGCTGTTTTGCAGTCTGTAACCTAATCTGCATAAAGAAAAATCTGTAGCCTCTGTTTATTTATTTTTCAATGGTTTACATGTGACAAAAGTACATATTTTAGAATATTTGGTATGAGCACAAACCCTTTTCGTGAACACTCTCGGAAAGCTTCATAAAAGGGGGTTTTATTCCTACCTTTTCCTACAGAGAACACATCTCTATGTTTTTCAGATTTTTTTGGAAAGAACTGGAAAAAGGAGGGACTGCAACTGCCATGAATGCCTGCTTCACCTTACAGATTATCCTGAAACAACAGCTGGCAGATGTGCTGACAAAAGCCACCCTGTCTCAGGAAAGAATTCTCTCCAGAAAATATTGAGATCTCAAAATTCAATTTTCAAATCATTTTAAAAGCTCACAAAGAGCAGAAAACATCAGCCTTTGTGGTGCAGAAGTGCAGGGTCTCAGAGCAGAGGTGACTTGACCATGGCACATATTGATTTTGATGTCTGTGAATTCTCCAGGCCCCAAAGATCCACCCAGTTTAGACACGAGTTGCCAGACGTGAGCTGGTACATCACGGGACACCAGCTGCTTCACTGTCCATCACCAGTTGTGATGTCATGTCGTGAAAACACCTTCACACTGTACCAAGTGCTTTTACAGTGCACATTAAACAATTCATGGTGGTGCAAGGGCTGCTCATGTTTTTTGAAGGAGACCTGTCTTTGGGAAGCAGGGCAAAGACAACTTGGCAATGCAGCTGCCATCTTAGAGCAGCAACTCAGACAATAAACTAACTCATTTTAAAGTTGCAGCCAACTCCACTTGTGAGCAGCAGCCTCTGAGCACTGGATTGGGGTGGGCTGAGGGCAAGCAGCAGGGCCCTTCCACTGCTTAAAGTCCACACATCCCTGGTAGCAGAGGTTTACTGCTCTTCCATGACTCGCTTGTCAATCAAATTCTTTGCTAGAAATAATGCAGAACTGTTTCAACCAAATTATTTGATTTGGAGTTCCTATAACTTGAAGGTGGCTTTTTTATTTCCCCTGTTCCACATAAAATTTTCTCAATGTCAGCTCTATTATGCACTTTTGAAATATAAGCAGGCTTAAAATGAGTTATTTCTTATGCGAAAATGGTCTGTTGGGAACACATTACACATTCCATTTACTAATCAGAATCTTCTGATAATTTTTACTGTGCATTGCAAATGCAGGCAGCCTGCATTACATCTGCAGTGCTCAGATAGACTGGAACTGCTCCAAACTGCTCCTCAAAAATTTATTTTTAAAATTTTCCATGAACTTACTGTTCCTTCATCCTGGTCACAAATGCATATTTATACAATGGAGTAACGACATGCATGCAATAGTTTAGCAGAGTTACATGTACCATAGTGTTAAAAAATAGACTGTCTCTCAAGGAATGTAGAAACTGTTGCCTAAAGAAACAATTCCTTCAACCTGAGGAAGCTGAAAGACTGAAAATATCAGCAAGGAAGATAAATGGCCTTATCTCACAGTAAAAAAAAAAGCAACAGGAAAACTAAAATTTTAGTGATATGCTCCATGAAACAGTTTCATATGGCTGGTCATAAATAAAGTGGAGACCCAGGTTGTCAGAAAAATTTCAAGGATAAGCCAAACAGCTGCAGCCCTGGCTTCTGTTTCACCACTCAACATCAGAATAATAAGGTCCAGGAGAAAGGATGTTCAGCTCCTGAGTAGCTGATGTGGAAACATGGAGCTGGGAGAGAAACAGCAGTGGTGAAATGCAGGGCAAACACAGAGACAAGAAGCATTGCTCTGCAGAAGTATAACTTCCTACACCATGGTGGGAAGGGACATGTGAGCCTGAGTGTGTCATTTCTCCCCACACCTACTAAATCACTGTAGAAATGCGGCTTATTTGCAACAGCAAAAATGTGGTGACGTGCAGGGCAGGACTGAAAACAGTTGCAATTTGTTTTCAGCAGAAGCTCTGAGGGTGCCTGGATTTAGCATCTTGTTCAACAAGGTGGGTTTCCAAAAACTTTAAGGGCTGCAGCTCCTGCCTTCACTGTTGCAGTGCCTCCCCCAAAGGGGGTGGTTTCTGAAGGGAACCAACTGAGAAAAATTTCCTGGACTCCTGGACCTTTCCTATTGCTCTCATCTCTGCTGTGCTTCACTGCTGAGAGTACAAAGATCTCCACTATTCTTATCTTGGCATTCCCCACTTAGAGGAATGAGAGAGGCATTACAAATGAGTCTGTAGGGATGTATTGTGAAAGCAGTAATAAAAACCAAAAAGCTGGCACGGGTGGCCGTGGCCAGTCAGATCCTTTGGGAGCCCTGGGCAGTGAAACTGTTCCACATCCCTGCTCTGAAATGCCTGGCATTTAAACCTGGTGACAAACTTTGCTCCTGCAGACTGTTCATGAGGAAGATCTTATGGTCAGATTGTCACAGTTAATATTATTTTCAGGTCACATTTCTGTTCTCCCTTCTACTCTCCTGCAATCCATGTGCTAAAGCAGCCATCTCTTCTCTTGCTGTCCCCCCATACTCGACATGATCAGGATACACTAACATCAAAGTTGCTCTAAAAATTCATGCTCTCTTTCCTGCTTTCTCATTTAATGGTTTTAAAGGCAGCAAGTCTATCCATATTTTTGGAGCCTTACAACTTACTTGTAGCTGTTGGGAAAGACACATGCAATAGTCAGCATCAGTCAGGAAAATCGTCTCTATGTTTTATTTTTAGTAATATTTTTCTGAAGAGGTTCACCTTCATAACTTAGCTATTCATAACCTACTAACAACCCCATATTATTATCTACATGACCTGCTCTCATCTGGCCCAGTAAAAAAAAGGTGCTGTGTGCCAATAACTGCCAGGGGTTCATATTTAACTACTTCTTTAACTTAATATTAAAAAAAAAAAACAAACCCACTACTATTCATAAACACATTTAGGCAATGGATTAGATTTACTGCATGTTAATGTGAGCCTATAAATTATTCTTAAAAATACTGTATTAACACATAATTAATTGCCTAAGCCTGGCTGGTGGCATGGCTTTGTAGAGCTAATCCCTCCTCCCAGTGCACTCAGTCTTCCCCATCGAAGCATGTTGTGCTGCATCACAGAAGGGGGTGATGCAGCTGCAGGACTTCATTGCTCCTGAAGTCACATGAGCTCTGCCCTTCAGTAAGTCCATCAGACCACTGACTTTTGCCCAGTAACTACTGAATGAGTGCTCTGCCAAGATTTAAAACATGGGAAATGCCATTTTTTACTCAGCAAAACATGGTCAGGAAACCCCTTTCCATAAATTTTCAACACATTCCACAATTTCATGGCATTACACATCTGCTCACTCAGCACCTCCCTGAACACAGCATGACCCTGAGCATCAAGTCTGTGTGGAACTGCTGTGGGAATGAGCCCACGAGAAAAATCTTCAATTTCACACCACAGCTGCCTTTGGGTATCACACCATCCACGTCTCTGAGCGATGACAGCACATGGATGTCCTGCACATGGTGGGGGAATAGCCGGAACAGGGCCCTGAAGAGCTTTGCTTGCTTGCTCTTGTGTAGCAGAGCTGGAAATAGGATAACGACAGACGTAAATACTTTTCCATGGCGACCTCCAAGGAGCAGGGTCCATCCCAAAAAATTCATAAATGATCTCTCAAGTAAATAATGGCCCATAAGGGTTTTTGATAACACATCTGACTACATAAATGTAGTTTGGAGTAGGGTAAATTTGTTTTCAAGTAGCACTGGTCATACACTGCTCCTGTAAGACCTCATTGGTGGTAAGAGATGAGCAGGAGGGGCACCCCTGAGGCTTGATATGAATATTCATGATAGCTCATTAGTTTGTAGGTTTTCCATAATCTACTCATTAGCTGTTCAGTAAAAACTCAGAAAACAAATATGTGCTACTTATGTGTAGAGACACAGCCTGTGCTGGGCGGGTAGGTCCCGACCTTCTCCTCACACCAGCACTAGTGCTCTGTGCTTCACCAAACCTCTTCTTTGCCTCATCTCTGCAAGGTTTTGCTCCTCCCATGGCTGCTACCTGCAGTGTCTGGAGGGATTTCCCCCTTGTACTTTTTGAGACAGAATAATAGGTGGGAAAGTGGTAGGAAATTAGTGCATGATAGTCACAATACAGAGAAAGAAACCCCATCCCCAAATAGGCCAAAATATTAAGTTCTCACAGTGGGTGAAATGCTGTCTGCCCCACTAAAGATCAGTAATAAAGTTCCCATTGACTTCAATGGGGCTAGAATTTGGGTATTCATTTTTCCATGGTCTTCCCAGATGAAGTGTCCAGAGATGTTTCAAGGTGTCCTTATGCCAAACAAGTTTTAAGGTTTCCTGTGGGGAAAACCCAGAATCATGGAATGACTTGGGTTAGAAGAGACCTTTAAAGGCCACCTAGTCCAGTCCCCCTGCAATGAGCAGGGACATCTTCAACTAGGCCATGTTGCTCACAGCCCAATCCAACCTGACCTTGAATGTCTCCAGGGATGGGGCATCCACTGCCTCTCTGGGCACCCTGTTCCAGTATTTTAGCACACTCGTAGCAAAAAATTTCTTCCAAATATCTAGTCTGACTCTGCCTTCTTTCAGCTTAAACCCATTATACCTTGTCCTATTGCTACTGGCCCTTCGATATATTTTTGCACTTTTTAAGTGCAAACACACACATACAGACACACACACACACACACACACTTTATTAGCTTCTTTGGCTCTGTTTGACTGTACAGCATCTTGGAGGAAAAAACCCACCAAACCTGTAATTTCATGAAAAAAAAAAAAAACAGCAAAAAAATTGTTTTATGCTACAGCTCCATGCCTGTTCTCTACTTCCTGAATTCAATACCAGAGAATATATATACTGATAAAAAGCTCCTATTTTCACTCACTCTAGGAGAGGAGGAGGATGAACATGCTAGAAACAAAACCAGGGGAAATTGAAAGCACTTTGAAAGCTCTTTGTTCAGAGTCATTAAACACGAAACAATCACAGAACCTATTAGGTTGACCTTTAGGATCACCAAGTGCAACCATTAACTCAGCACAAGTTCGCCACACAAGAACAAAAAAACATGTCCCTGAGTGCCACATGGTCACATCTTTTAAATACCTCCAGGGATGGTGACTCTACCATACAATGCCTTTTGCCTTTATCCTGTAACTTGTTATTTAGGAGAAGATACTGACTCCCACCTGGCTACAGCCTCCTTTCAGGTAGTCCTAGAGAGCCATAAGGTCTCCCCTTAAGCTTCCTTTTCTCCAGGCTAAACAACCCCAGCTCCCTCAGCTGCTCCTCACGAGACCTGTGCTCCACACCCTCCACCAGCTCCGTTGCCCTTCTCTAGAAATGCTCCAGCAGCTCAGTGTCTGTCTTTGTATAAAATACACCAGGTGGACACAAACCCCTAAGTTTGCAGAAAGCCTGCGAGGTATGCAAAACAATGAAGAAAATCAAGTCTTTGCCAAAACCTAATACTGTAATTTTCATGCAGACACATTAATCTGTACTTCCCAGTCTAATTTGCAGGAGGTTAATAAATAAGACTATTAATTTTCTATTGCCCCCTAGAATCATTTTAAAATTAAGAACAAAACCCCCGCCATCCAAAATTTTTAGTAAAATAAGGTTCACATGCAGCTAAGCATCCTGTTATTTAAGTCACTCCAAATCACTGCTGGTACATTTCTAAATGCTATGTGCTGAGAGTAGCAAAGCTTTTACAGTTCAGAATGGCAAGACAGACTTCATAAAAAATTAATATACTTGAAAAGCAGGTCATTTATTAAAAGATCTCTTAAAAGCTTCCTTTCTTAAAAAGCAAAACTATCTGCCCACCTCCGCATTTCGTCTGAAAGCATTTGCATACACAGCTGTTCTCCAAATTTCAACCATGTTCCTTTTTCATCTTCATGTTTTAAGACATGAATAGCAGGTATTTAGTGATACAGTAGCATGCTTCAGCAAGTGCCTTCTGCTTCCACACACTGATTTATCCTGAGTGTCTCCCAGACACTGAGATACTCTTCTCTCATACACGGGATTGACATCTCAGACCTTTAGCCCCAGGGCTGCATGAGATGGCAGTTTGTGGACTTCAGCTTCTAAACCTTCTCTTACCACAGCTGAAAGTTTTCCACAATAGTCAGGGTGAGGAGAGATTTTGTCCCTCCTGGATCTTCCACTGTCCTTTTGTTTTACAAGTCCTTTTAGCTAGTGCTCTCTGACCAGCTGCCTGGGAACTGCACACGCAGCACAAGCGGTCTGGATGCCAAAGGTGCAAAACATGCAGGTACCCTGTTACCAAACAGCAGAAGGCAAAACAATAAATATTTCTTGGATAGTGGGCCCATAGCATTCTGCTCACTGGAAATTGTACCACCTTTGCACACTGCTGCCCTCAAGCCAGCATTTTATTTGGAGACAAAGAAATAGCAGGACTATGCATTGAGTGAGATATGACAGAGAAAAAAATACAGACAATTTTGGACCAAGGAGTTGGTACTTCTGAGATATGTTTGACATCCTGTTCTCCATGAGTGTTTTCAATCCCTGCATCTTCCTGAAGAAGCACCTCTCACTGTTTCATCTTGCCTGCAAGTAACATGATACCCCAGAAAATTAAAAATAATGCATTAAAAAGATTACTATCTTTTCAGGACATGGCAGCTCAACTGTAGCCACAGAGTTACTCTCTTGGGAACAGGCTGTCATGAACACAGTGGTTATAAAAGACAGAACAAGTTGTGGGAAAGTTGCTTTGAAAGGAGGTTAAGCGAGGAGAATATGATGACCTTGGTCGTAAGTTTCAAAGGAGAGATGATGTAAAAGTCAGACACCACAAGGGAAGATAGACACAAAAAAGAAGAAAGTTGGGAAAACTCAGAATGGGCGAGACACCAAGAAGGTGGAGACGACTTGCTGTGCCAAAATCAAGGAACAATATAAACACAGATACTAGCACTCTCTTACTCTTGTCATAAGATCATCATGAAACTTACTTTAAATTTAGAAGAATGACATTCAAGAGACTATTTTTTGATCTATAAATTATTGTTTTTCATGATTTTTTTTTTAAAGTCACTGCTTATTATTAATCAGTTTTGATGGGCAGCCACAACCAAGTTCCTAAGTAATCAAATGTAGAATATGCTTGAAGGATGTTCATACCTACCAGGGCAAGACAGATGGTGTAGTGTAGGTGTCTCCACTTTAGAATACACTGAAGCCCAAGGGACATCAACTGAGTATTTAGCAATAATGTAGTAACTGTAACAAATTGTAGGACTCAGCTATTGATCACCATTTGGGCTTTCAGGGAGAAAAATAAAAGGCATTTATACTTCTGACTGAAATGTGCTTATTTAGAGGTTCACTTAATAGATGCCATCATCAGGAGATAAAAGCCCTTACACTGAACAGACAATTTTAATGGCCTTTCCCATTAAGCTATGGATGACATATTTCAAAGGGCAGATTATTGGGGTCTTTCTGCTGACAGCAAGGAATGTCAAATGAATTCAAAATATCAGTGAATATTTAAGGCTTGGTAACAAGGACTTTAATATAGAGCTATCTTATAATTCAGGACAAAACACCTTGACCAATTTATTCTCCTGTATAGCACATTTATATCCACATTTATATTAAAATAGGCAATGGAACCTTACTGTTCATGGGAACAAAACTCCAGATGCTCTTATATTTTAAGCTTAATGTGTTCAGTTACTGGTGCAGCAGCATTAATCACAGAGAACAAGAGTTTTATGGCCTTGGAAAAATGGAACCTCCCAGATTTGTTAGACTACTTTGCTCAATAAAATGTTTCCTATAAACAAATGAGCTCTGAATAGAATGTACTAAACATTATCACCCCATAATCAATAGGTATCAGGAAGACTGTTTTTAAGGTTTAGCTCCCTTCCCGTTCTCCTGCAGACTGCAATTATTCAGCTCTGTACTGCAGAGCCCCATTAAGCACTTTGTTTTTCATTGAATGACTAGAATCAAGTGTGTATGGCCTCCACGGATGGATAAACTGCTGTAAAAAGAGATAAGTCAGCAATACTGATTGGCTCTGTTGTCTGAGCGTGCCTTTTGATTTTTGAATTACTGCCAAAAGCATCATCATTCTGTGTTTCCCCTTCAAAAGCCCTCGGTCACTTAGATGGTGCATGCACTCCCAGCACACAGCTCTCCTTTGCAGAAACAGTATTCATAAAAAAAAGACTATTTCATTACTTGTATTTGTTGAATGTAAATTTGTGGCACAGATCTTTTATCTCTCATCTTTCATGACATTGTTACTATATAATATGAAGTGATTAAAAGACCAGTTTCACTTTGATGCCCACCTCTTTCACTCAGATAAATGGTTTACCTCTGTGAAAAGCTGTAGGTAGCTTTCAAAGTGTAATTGGTCACACTGTTTTCCTCTTCCGTTCCCTCTCTGGCAAGTCAAAGTAACAGAACCACCATAAACCTCTGTGGTGGTTTCTTTTGTCTGTCTGTATGTGTGTGTGTGTATGAGTTCATATCAATCACTGAAGACACACTGCGTTTTTCTTCACTGCTGTGGCCAGTACTGTCAGTACAGGCTTTCACAGGACAGGCTTGCATTTCCCTCCATAGCTGCAACAAGAGCTGCTGTTTAGCTGTGAACACCTGCTGTGCACTTTGTACCTGGGTAAATGCCTGCTGGACACAGCAGGAACATGACCAGAACAGGTCCCTGATGAAGCATTTCAGCTGGTTACAACTCTTTGTGAGTTCAGCATTCAGCACTCAGGAATCTCCTAAGGCAGAGACAGGTAATGCACTCTTGACATGATAGGATGACCTGTCTGCAAAGGCAAACAATATATAATATTATATTGTATAGAATGATTATTCCCATTTGAATACAAAACCAATCAGACATCAATGATTTGGATTTTATGCAAACATACAGGTAATAACAAGACCATTATCCTGAAGTGACTAATAATTAAATAATATCTGCATAAATGGCAATAAAGTGACAAATAAAGGCAATTGTTACCTGCTTGTTCAAAGCCTTGTGAACATTCTGCAATCCCATGATTTCTATTACTGCAATCTCACCAGAGTTGCAAGTTCAGCTGACTGTGAAGGTCTAGGCCCTGTAAAATCTTATTCATGTGTACATTGTAGGAAGCAGGGACAGTGAAGGCAGATCAGCACCTGTGCTGTTCCAAAGGTGCTGCCTAAGATTTTGGGTGAGGAAACCCCCTCTTACAGATAGCTCACAACCCCTTTTGTGAATAAAAGGAAATTAATTTGATTTCTCAAGAGCCTATGACTTCCCAACAAACCTTGGGAAACAAATTCAGTATACTAGCATATGCTCTAATCCATTTTCTAGTTATAAAGGCTTCTTTATTACTGTTTTTGGCTGACAACACTTGAGATAGCATGTTTATCATCATTCTTAAAACACTTGAGAGAGAACAATGTGGGTGCATTTTTTATTTCGGTTTTTAACTTCTTTATTTCGTTGCTGTACAGCTGCATTACACTTGGCTTTAATCCCTCAAGCATTATTTTCCTTGGCAAAACAGTCACTGAACTGAGTAGAACTTACTATTGGAAAAATATGCTTGAAAAACCAGTGTGATGTCAATGCCAACTGAAACCCATGGAGCTTAAAATGTCACAAATGGGCCTGTAGCTGAAATACAGAGCTCCTTTTTTTTTTTTTTTTTGTCTGAGCTAGAAATGTTGTAAGTCTTAGGTTGTGAAGTCAACTGTAAAAATCACAGAGTAGCCTCCTGAAGCTGAATGTGTGCTGAAACTGAATGTGTGCTTCCCTCCCTCCATAAACAAACATTTAGAGAACAATTATATAAAACTGGATGTAGGATAATTCCATAGGAAACAAATGACTGCATGGCTCCGCTTCCAGTCTTGCCTGCATTAACTGTAGCTATCTGTTACAAGTTGGGCTACAGGCTTCTCAGAGAAAAGAGAGAACCCGACTTTGTAAAACATCTTTAATATTCAAATATATAAATAAGCACTACTGAAGAATAATTCAGAAGACTGCGGTGATTCATTACGAACAGATGCTATAAACGGGAACAGTAACATTGCTAGGTAAGGAAGAAGCAAGCTATTTTAGGAGTCTTGAAAATCTCTTCTAGTTCTTCAGACAGATCATGCTGCTATAGTTATTTTATAAAAAATTATATTCTGAAAAGCACTTTAGTAAAAGAAACCTTTTACTGGAACTATTATTTTACCAAGACCTTCTACAGCACTAAAACACACTGCAATTGAGTTCCTGATACAGTTTTAAGAATGGAAGGGGTGAAAATAAGAACAAAAAAACCCTACCATACCTGCACCAGGAGCTATTTATTAGCATAACACTCTTCCTTTTAAAGATTTTATAACAACTGAAGTATATACAAAGTCTTACAGCATTTACACAATAAAAAAGTTTCCTATTAGCTGATGTAGTATAAGGTAGTGCTGCAATTTACTTCAAAGCATGAATACAATAATAATGAAGCAGACCACTGTACTTTCAACTTCTCCACTACCACACCACCACTGTCAGTTGAAATGACAGTTAATTAAACCACTGGGAAGACAGATTGTTGAAAGATTTGTAACAGGTTGATTCGCAGCACTAACCATCTTAAGGAGGAAAAAAAAAAGAAAATAAAAGCTACATACTGTCATGTTTCTATACTTTCCTAGAGCTGGAACAAACTTTCACAGCCTTAGATATAACATATGCAAGACAACATAATCACATTTTTTCAGATATAGTTCAGCTACTGAGTGTATTTACTTCTGAATAGGAGGCGTTATATTGATATGGCTGTGTGTTTCCATTTTTGTTCATTAACTTTTCAAATAGGTCTACAAAAAAAATTAAGACAGCATGGAGTTTGTAGTCATGATGTGTTTTGACTAATAAAGGCATTCAATATCAGCTATAGGATCTAATTATTCCTGTCAAAAGTTTAAGACCAGGAATCTTTGAGTAAAAATCAAACCCACAAAATCCTGCACCTGCGCCATTTTCATCTGTTGACTCCAACTTTCTTTAAGCTTTTCCAACTGGTATAATACAAAATCGTTAAAATGCTTACACCAACCCAAATGCAAGACTCATTTAGTTTATGAGGGGTCAAGCAGATTCACTAGACTACTTCTGCTGTAAAACAGAGGGAGCTTACCAAGGAAAAAGAAACTTTTACTGAACAGTGCCTTACTACAAATAGGGATATATAGTTTAACAATGATACATAATTTAAGAACATAGCATTCTTTGCCTTTTAGAAACAGCTTTCGTGTGCCAATAATGCACTTTCTACAAGAGATAAGGCTGCTTTGCCTATCATTGTATGCCTAAACCTCATATTTTGGCCAATTCCACTTTTCTTCCCCATAAAGGGATTCTGTTTCAACTTAGAAACAAGTAACATCAGTTGACAATATCTGTATTAAGACAAAAAGTGACATATATAAAATCCACAAGGAACCACATAAATACCAAAGAAGTCATATAACCTTTCCATGTAAACACTTTGATTATACTGAAGCCCTAATCAGATTCTTGTCTTAAACTTTTGGCAGATAATGTGTATGCTCAGCCAGGCTTTGTAGTTAGTTACTGTTCAAGTGGAAGCCAGGTCAGCTCACATGTTGACAGGCATGCAACTTGGAAACATTGCACAACAAGCAACACAAAGAGATTTGAGAAGGGTACAAGACTTCAAGTAGACTTCACAACCCTTCACAAACTGAATATTCACAGACAAAGATACAGTCCTTGATTTTTTCTACGGTGGATTTCTATCTCACACATGGGACACTTTCTGTGACTCTCTAGCTTGCTTGATGCTATATAACCACTTGATGATTCTGGCATTCCTTTCAATGGCAGAAATGCCGTATGGCACACGGTCATTGGCACTGTCATCATTTCTAAGGTCACTGTTGCTGTCCTGAGACTGTTCACAGTCTGAGCTAATCATGCTTGCACTGCGAAAGTTGAGGGATATAATATCAGAGTTAGCCCTTGCAAAGTTTTCCATCCCAAGGTTTTCAAGCTCTTCAGGATCCAGTCCGCAGTAGTTAAAGAATCGTTCAACATCTGCATCAACGCGAAAGTATCTGTCGCTTAAGTCTGATTTTGATCGCTGTAGGGAGGGTCTTCTACTAACTCCGCATCCAGACTCAACTGCCTCAATCTCTGGGGATTTCAGGGTGGCAATGGCAGCGATTTTGGGCTTTGGAGGCAGAGGTGGGGCTGAACTACTGCAGGGTATTGCTTTTAAGGGCTTTGCACTAGTTACTTTCCTAATGTCTGAAGAGCTGTGAGAGACATGCAAGAAAGTCTCTGCTGACTGATCTAGGAGCCTTCTGCTGACATTGGAGCTGCTCTCCTGTGGGCTGCTCCGGCCCTGCGTGGGGTAAACCTTCAAGGACTCGGCGAACGAGTGTCGGTTCAGCTCTGTTGAATCGGCCCTGTGGGGTGGCCAATTTCGGGGACCGTGTTTATGCCCTGAACCTGAGCTGGAGCCTTCAGAGCTGTTGATGATGTTCTTCAAAATCTCAAGTTTCAGATTTTCTCTCTGGACTCCACTCTCAGTCTTTGCATTGTTGCTGAAGACTTTCAAGGTGGGGCTCCCCAGCGCTCGCTTGGCTGCAGGACAGACCGGCGGCTTCGCCAGCACCGCCGGCTTCACAGGCTCCTGCTTGGCATTGATGACCTCCTGGCTCTTGACGTATTTCGCCTTGTCGGCTTCGAGCCTCTCCACTGCACTCAGTCTTTTCGGATTAGGCTCCGCCTGCCTGCGGAAATAGTCAGGTCCTTTGTTCAGGATGCGGAGAGGAACGGCAGATGTGAAAGTCACGGCAGGGCTGACCGGCTTCACCATGCTACCTGTCGGTAATGTTTCTGTAGGCATGTTTGGTGGTCTTTCCCCCGCAGCCGTTTTGGATTCTTCTCTGGGATCTCCTAAATGCACGGTGCAGAAACATGTACATTAAGCACAATGAATAGCCGATGAATCCTGGGATCTGAGCGTTAGCAGCAGCGCCTCATCTCACAGCTCATTAAATAGCACTGCGTTTCTCTTTTAAAGGCAGCCTTTGTAGGGCAAGGGCACCCGACACAAGTCCGTATTAGTCTGCTCCACTGGCTCCTTTCTTCTCGCTGAAAGATGTGGGAGTCTCGCCGTCCCCTCTGCGCTCCACGAGCGAGCGGCAGCGATCTGAAAGGCAGAATAACCAACCACACGTTAGCGGGAGCGCCTGACATCAGAGCGATAGCAACAGCCGCCTCCCGGCCCTCCTCTCCCACCGCGCCCGGGAGGCTGCCGCCGCTGGCACAGGAAGGCAGCGCTCACCGTGCCCCTGCCCCGCTCCTGCCCACCGCCCCTCTGCATCTCACAAGACATGTATTGTTTGATATTTACACTCTGAGCTTGGATTTCACAAAATTGCATTGAGAAAAAAAAAAACCAAAAAAATCAAGCCTCATCACAATACAGCCATACATTTCTAGAGGGAGAAAGGGAAGCAGAATGAGACAATTCAGAGACTTGAAGCCACACATCTCCCAGTAAAAAAGCACTTCATATTAATATATTCGGCTTAGTTAAGTAGATTTGTGAACGTGTTTTATCCCTAACCCCCAAACATTTTTCTCCTTATAGGCAACATACTGTATAAATCTCAGCAATCAAGTGTATTTTCCTTGCTCATTAAATCGTCCAGAAAACAATCTGGTCTAAAAAGCAGAGAGCAAACAGAGACATGAAGAGTTTTAAGTGCAATGCACATCCTTCATTGCTAATCTAATACAGAATCAACAAATAAAACCAGGAGATGTCACTAAATCCACCAATTCCAGCTCCTAGTCCGTTTGAACATTAGTATCCATAGCACTGGTGCTCCAGCAATAAAAGAAGGCCTTCCAAGCTCTCACGATCACCTTACAGGCTTAACAGAACAACAAAACATGGCTTTGGTTTTTTATGTAAGATTTTGGGAACACGCAAAACCATCGTAACTGAGTTTGAAAAAGAAGAACTTGTCTTCAACATATAGATATTATAACTCAGGTTTTCTATCAAGCAGTTAAGTACAAATGAAATTTATCTTAATCTAAATTATTTTAAGGTTTTATCGCTGAGATTGTCACAACAGTCTAAAATCTAACACCATGGATGATATTACAAGTGCTGAAACAATTTTTCCTAAACGAGGCACTGAAGGGCACTTACCATGGAATCTACTTTTCAAGCAGTGATTTCGCTAATGGGTCTCATTTGTTTTATTACTGCCCCATTAATCTATGCTGCCCTCTTTAATATCCCATTTCTATTATCACTGTGATCTTCAGGGAGAGAAAGAAATGCAGCTGCTACTTCTTCATTCTATCCTAAAGAACTGAGAGCAGCATCCTTCCCTGGGATGACTTGCTTTCATGTTGCTGTCATCCTATGTGTTCTCATCCATCAATACCCAACTTACTATTACAACGTTTACATTGTTTTGGAAAAAAAAACACCACCAAAAAAAAATTCCAGCTGAAGTTACATTAACAATAAAAACAAAACAACCTCAATCACTGATGACCAGAAACATGTGATATATATATACATTAAATACTTTCTACATATTATCCAAGGTCAAAGTGAGCAAATAAAATATACAAATGCTATAATGAGATTATAGGAAAAAGCTGAGCTTTCTCCTGAAGGCTCACTGTCACAAGCATTCTTCAAATACAAACTAACATATTTAGGTGGGTATAAAACAGACACAGATTCAGTGCAATTGAAAGGGTAGTGAAATGTTAATTAAGCTTCTCTTTCAATGTTGTTTTATAAATCCTAGTGCTAACTCCTCAGCAGTTTGATTTCCTGAATTTAAACTAAGTCTCTGAAAGAGAAAAAGCTTTCCTCATTTGAATCAACATATTTATTGGTACTGTTTTGAAATTAAGTATGAAACTTCCAAATGCGCAGAAGGCAATTCCAACTTGCATCTGCAGACACGTTTCTCTTCCATACACACAAAGCAAATCTTTCCACATTGCCAGCTCAGAGCTGGATGGCTAAGTGCCTGTATAAACACCCCACTGATGCGTATATTTAATACTTGTGTGCAGAAATCAAATCTGTGTGAGAGCAGGGGTTTTGTCAAGAGGAAGAAAACCCCACAAACAACCGAGCTCTTTGTACTTAACACTTTCACCCAACTGAGTTAATACTACTTGAGTAAGCGAGACAACTCTCCTGCTTGACCACAGTCATTAGAGGTGACCATGGTCCTGCCCCTGAGGACAGCTGCCAACTCCATTCTCCTCCTGGTGAGTGGCTCCACACACTGCAACAGATCAGAGCTCTGGGAACTGAGGCCTCCAGCTCGAGGCTGCTGTTGGAAGTCTTTTTCCAGCATTTAACAACTTCCTCACTTTGGATAGCCTTCATCAATGTCAGCAAGCATTGCCCAGTAGGCTGAGCATCCACATTGGCTTCAACAACACACTTAAAAGGAAAAAAAAAGAAGAAAAATAAATCCCACCATGCATGTGTGTTTATCTGAAAGAACAAGTGTGCCTGTTTGCAAGCACGTATGGAGCCAAGTGCCCCGGAGTCAATGGAAATATGTTGCACCTGGCAATGTGCTTCAGACATGTCTAGAAAGAAAAGCAAGGACCTGGTGAGGAGCCAGGACAGAAATGTCCACCTGAGGCAGCACAGGGAGCCTGGGGGGTAACAGCCAAGTGGTTACGTGCCCAGCCATGGAGGCTTTGTACCTGTGAGGCTGCTGCTATAAATTAAGGAACATACAGCTATGAAAAGGGATCAACTTTTTGTGTATTGTTTAAAGAACATGCAGTTATGAAAAGGGATCAACTTTTTGTGTATTGCTTCAATTGCTCCATTTCACTGAAGTGCTGCATTTGAATATCACCAGAAAGCTTATTCAGTATTCTCATCTCAGAGAGATAAAAATTAGAGATTTAACCAGATACAGTTAAAAAAGAAAGTGTGATGAAAGAGAGGTGGATGAATGTAAAATCTAATGAAACTTCTGCGTGTGCTGGTGATGGCTGCAGCCTGATCCTACTGCTAATTGGGAAAATGAGTTCAATTCCTACCAGCCTCTCTTCCGTCCATGGGCACCTGAAACACCACAGCGACACTACAGAACCTTTCTACTTATTAATTTTATTGTTAATGATAGAGGCTGAGAGCAGCAGTACAGTGTAGTCCCAGGAAGACTTAGATTCCAGTTGTGAAAATCATCATTGCAGCAACCAGGGCACAGAAATGGCTTTTTTTTCTGACTTTGGAGTTTTTCTGACTCCAAAGAAACTCACTGCTTAGGCATCTGAATTCCCTGTTGGGTACATCTCTGGTACCAGTAACACCCTGCAGAAATTCAAAGGGAAATAGGTTTTCTTCACCCACTCCCAGAAAATGTGTGAAATATACCTAGGAACCCAAGAAATGTTCCTCTCTCTGTTTACATCCAGAGGTCTGCTCTATAGGTGTAATCCTTCTATGGACTGAACTGTGTTTTTCAGGATTTACTCTGGATTTCCATTATTGCTCTTCCTTACAAAACTACTAGACTTAAGAAATTATTTCAAGAAAAACAAAGATGAAAAACTTATCCATGCATTCAAACACAGTTCTATTGAATACCATGCATACATTAATAAAACCTTTCTGAAAGGTCTTACTGAGCTCCTCTAATATCCCACAACTATTGCAGACCTGCTGAGTAGAATACAAAAATGCACAAAGTTTTGGGCTTTTAAAGCTGCATTTTCAGCCAGACATTTCAATTCAGGATTCCTTTGTGGCAGAGGCAGAGATTCAAAGCACTTAATTCATTCTAGGCATCACAATTTAATCACTCTTGAGCCCATAATATGTTTGTCAGATATTCATATTTAAATAACCAATGCACTATCTGCATGATTTAGGGGAACACAACACAGCCTAGAGGAGCAATAGCTACAAAACTAACATTAACTACAAATAAATCTCCTATAAAATATTCTTTCCTTACTTTAAAACCAAGGCAGTAGGAAGAGATAAACTATGCAGAAACTTTGGAATCCCAGGTCCATATATTCTAAATATGCAGTTTCTTGAAATGCATGAGAAATTTATGAACAGACCCCATTGTGGCAAGTATTTATTTCTAGCACTATTATGAATACAACAGTATTGTACAATAATACAGTTCATTTTTTCCTCTCATACCTAAAACTGCATTCTAAACACAGACTGAATGGTGTCAACTGACAGTAAATAACACACTTCCCTCCTCAGTTCTGAGATGTCCTGTAGCTCCTACGCATTTGGCCACGTTTCACCCAGTCTCTGTCTAAAAGTATCCACAGGAAGGCATTACATATTTTAGCAGTATTCAAGTTACAGAAAAAGCCATGTGAAAATGTGGTCCAAATGAAAAGAGTGAAATTTCTGTCCTTGACTTTGGTGAGGACATTGCTTCACCTGATGAAGTTACAATGAAGCTCATTCTCCTAATTCATCCCTCTGGGACAGCAGATGAAGGGATTGCACAGAAGGGAAGATGATGTACAGTGGATAAATATAATGCAGGCTGACAGCCTTTATTCTGCTTTCCTTGAAATTTAAAGGCCTGTGTCAATTTTATTTTCCAGGTGATAAAATATAACTACCACTACTTCAAGATGTACCATAAACATGACACAAATTCCAGTATAAGTAATCAAGAAGTGGCTGCAACAGGACTCAAAGAGATCACAAAACAAAACCTACACAGGAACACAGGACACAGATGGAAAATGTCAGGTTCCTCTAACACCTGGGTGCACTTCAGAGCTGCAGACCCCATTATATTAGATACTGTTTATTTAACAGTCACTGCAAAGCCTACAAATGAGACCTTCACTGAGAGTGACCGGCTACAGGTCTGTGTGCTAAATTATACTAATATGTATGCCTAAAACTGATACAAGTTATTCTGTGGATAATTGTCATTGTAAACCTCACATATATATGTTACTAAGTCTAAAAAAACAGCAAAGCCTAAGTAAACTTGGCTGAAATTGATAAAAGGTCATCCATATCCAGAATGGCAGCAGTATTTCATTTTTAAACCAATTTTAGATAAAGATGTGTATGCTGTGTAGTCTTGGTCTCATATAATATTAACTGTCAAGATAAAGCATGAAGAGATGAAATAGTCTTTCAGATCTACCATGACTCAAAACACTAATGAAAGTGCCTGTTTTCAACTCTGTTCCTCCCTAAAACGTGGTACAGTGAGCAGTAAGAGCAACAGGCATCTCTTCAAGTACACATTTCAACCTTCAAAAGGTCATGAATAATGTGAACTACAGTAACCTAAAACTAAGAGTGGCAGAATTATGTAGGCAAGAGAAATTTCCACCAAGTGGGAAGGTAGTAACTCTGGCAAAAGCAGTCACTTTTCACTGCTGATGTGTTACTTCCAATCAAAAAAACCCAAACTACAACTAGCATTGTTTGCAATAGCTTGCATAGCTGAGCATAATACAGGCTGATATATTTATGCTAATTCTCCTTTGCTCTTACATCAAAGGCTTTTAAGACAAAACTCTCCATAAATACAACAATGTCACCACTGAGCACTCTTTCCATTTCAATGTGCAGTGAAAATGATGAGGCTTAAAGCAGGATGTTGTCATAACCAGAACAGGCTAACACTGTTAAGTTGAAATAGCTGTTGGCAAATCCATGGAGGTATAAACATCTGGAAAGCAGGAAAGCAACCTAGCAGCTATACTTAACTTACTTACTAACCCTGTAATATCTGCCTAGATCTCACTGGGAGCTGGACAGAGATGCCTCTTTGAAAGAAAAAACTTTAGAAAGTATTTTGCTTCCTTTTAGTTCTGAAATTCATCACTGTTACATCTCCTACCCAGCAGTAGTAATCCACTTTCAGTGATCCTTCTGGGTTAAATACTGCCTCAAAATGATAAAAACTCTGATTTCTTTCAACAGGCTGCATAAATGCACAAGAAAGCCCAGAAATGAAATTCCCCTTTCTTCCAATGAGACAGTACAAACCAAAATAAAATGTCTTATTATTTAGAGCAATACTACAGGCTGTGTTTGTAAAAGCTGTAGTGGAAATCAGTTCTGTTTTCTTTGGACCACTGTGTTGCTTAGACAGCATTGTATTCTTTGCAATAATTTCAGTTGCTCATTTAAACAAAAAAAACCAAAAACCAGATAAGGGCCTAAAAAATTATAATAAGGAACATGATGTTTTACTAGATTTTATCCTGATGTGAACATTTCTATTTCAGTGTGCATTTTATGAGAATGATGCTCTAAACACAACGTTTTAGGAAATACCCTTACTGCTTGTTCATCAGCCAGTGTCAATGGCCTCAAGTCTAAACTACTTTTATACTTTCAATTCTACATCTCTCCATAACCATCATGTTTTAAATTTATAGCCTCCTCCTTACCACAAGGCCACAATTCCCAGTTTATCCTGTGGTCTCCTGAGCCTACACAGTTTTCCTAGGATCTTTTATGCATTTTTAGAGATCAACACAATCCCCTTCTTCAATATAGGATACTTGGCTCTGGTGTTCAGTTACATTTCAGAGGTTTATCAAACCCTAATATAGGTCCATGCTGTACCAAGTCCCACCTGCTTGGTCCCTCTTCTCTGGAAAAAGGGAGGCTTTTACTTCTCTCCTACTTCTGCAAGATGCAGTAACTCCTGCTCTGCTCTGATGGAAGGAGCAGTGCTATCTACACTTTTCCTTTATTTTCTACTGATAGGAAAAGCTAGCATCTCATCTTCTTGCTCCTGGTAGATATCCTTCACAGCCATGCTTGGATTTGGCATCCTGGTAAAACACCTTTTTCACCATTTTTTTCCTGGTAGTAGCACTTCCAGTGTGTGGGGGGAAAAAAAAAGTTAATTGGGGGTTCACCGCTGCAAAGTGGGGGAAAACAGAGGCAGGCAGAACAACAAAATAATTTCAATTCTGAAGCTCAGCAAAAATGTTCTAAATGGAAAACTTTTCATTTTAGTTCCCATCTCAAGTGCATGGTAATTCTTAACAAGCCCACTTTCAGAGTGAGACATATTTTAAGCCACCAAAATCTTTATGGCAATAGGTTCCATAGAAATCATGCACTTGCAAAGAAGGAAATAAAAATCTATCCGCAAAAATGTGGAGACACATCTGCAAAACACCCTCCTTCTAGTATTACCACAGACACATCCCCTCCCTAGCAGGATTCTCAGGCTCCATCAGCCACGTGGTCCCCCCAACAACACTGCCAAGTCTGGTCCTCAACAAGAGAAGCACAAGTCTCATCAGTAATCAGGCAGCTGGGAAACAGCTCAGTAACTTCTGCAGCATCCCTCACCAAAAAAATTATAGTTATTAACTCACCTACAGAACATACATCTTGATAGCAGTATTTTCAAAATGCCAATTCTGAACCATTTGTCACACTGGGATAAATTAAACATAGTCCTAAATCCTTTAAATGTTTGAAAACTTGTGTGAATGTTAAAGCACTCTACTGCAGCACAGCAGTGCAGCTATGGGATTAGATTTGGCCTTAATTACACTATGGAGTAAGCCCTAAAACATAAACCACTTTGGCTTAGAAGAACTTTTTATCTTGGAAATACTAAGAAATCAAGCCAGATTTAAATGGATAAAGTGCAAGTATAGATTTTCAAAATGAATATTTATATTAAATGTGGAGTGTGCCTACCAACACAGCCTTGTAGTCAAAGACTTAATGACCCGACTTCTGTAGGTTCATCTCCTTCATAGCTACTGCTGCATGGCAACATCAAGCTGAGTCTTCAAAACTCATCAGCACTGAAACACACACACTTAAAATGGCACATTCTGTGGGGAAACAGTCTCTGCTCACCATTTAAGTGGCAGCAGTACTCATAAAATCTTGGGTAGCTGATCTTTAAGCTTGGATCTCACCACAAAGCACATGTTCCTCTGCCAGTACTTTTCCCCCCTCAATTAATACATTGAGAATCACTTCTGAGCTCTTCTGCCTGCCTACAAGGCCTCAGCTATGTCCTGAACATCAAACCAAGTCAAAACCTGGACACTTTTCCCATCTCCCTTATATGACTTTTATGGCTGCCCATCTCCCCTACTTCACTTCTATGGAAGGCTGCTGTGAAAAATCTGGAATGATCATGAGCATGTAGGAGAGAGGCCATGTTCAGGGAAAGAGGCCCCATGGGCAGACCCTGAGCACCCATGCCACCTAGCATAAGTGAAGTTCTTATTTCTACTAAAAGACATGCAAGCAACTAAGCCTAATGGTAATTCCCAAACTGTAGAAAAACCAAGGATCTCCTCTCCTTAGTCATCCACACTGTCTCATCCAGCAGGTACCTGCTGGACCTCAAAACACAGTCAGAGCTGGGGAGGATGACAAAGAAAACACTTCCTCCACTAGATTTGGAGTCCAGACTGGAAGCAGCCTTCCAGGGCAGATACTCAAAGTACCAGGCTATGCCTTGTATTATACAAATGTCTCAAATGTGGGTGTCAAGGGTGCCAGACTCTTTCCAGTGGTGCCAGTGACAGGACAAGGAGCAATGGCCAGAAACAAAAACAGAGGAAGCTCCACCTCAACATGATGAAGAACTTCCTTACACTGAGGGAGGCAGAGCACTGGAACAGGCTGCCCAGGGAGGTTATGGAGTCTCCCTCTCTGGAGATATTCAAAATCCACCTGGACACCTCCCTGTGTCACCTGCTCTAGGTGACCCTGCCTTGGCAGATGGGTCGGATGAGACGATCTCCAGAGGTGCCTTCCAACCCTAATAATTTTGTGATTTGGTGTGTAGAGACAGATCCTTTTCCAGCACTTTCTTTCAAAGGCTTCCACTTTAAAACAAACAAAAAAAAAGTACTTGCAAGTTTTCTTTAAATCAAGAAAAGAGCAAAAAAAGACCACATAGGGTACTTGACAAGGAAATTGGGTTACTAACCCTGCTCCAGTGCAATTAAATAATTTCTAGCAAGTAGGACATTTCAGCTGAAATAGGAAGACCAACTTGGTTCTTCCTCAGGAGGTCAGAAACTTGCCCCAGCTTGGGGACTGGGGATTTGAGCCAATCTCTCATTTCTCAAAGGAGTTCAGCAATCTCTGATTTTATGTACATAAACACTGCTGCCAGCTTGTTCATGTGGGAACGGCAAAAATTTAACCAACCGTCATAAAAGGCCCAAGGCCCTGAAATATCAAGCTGTCATGTTTAGACTCTTATAGTTATTGATGAAAATGCTCTAAAACTGTTTACAATGAGAAATACATTAAAGGAACATGGTATCACAGGTATGAATAGATTTTATGTGAGAAATAACCATAAACCCACAATGAAAACAGCTTCGGTTAGACACTCCCCTGCAGTTACTCATCCTGCAAAACTCCAGAAATGTTCAAATACATGAAGTCCCAAAGTAAACAAATACAGCTCAGAAAAGAAAAATAATTCCAACAATTTATGCAGTGAAAAATACAGAAGCCATAAAGAGCTATTATAAATGGAAGAAGACATCATCCTTAAAATTTCCTTTCCTTTAGAGATGTATATAGTAAAAGAATCTTCTGAAAATGCTGATTTTCAAAGTTTCAAAACAAAGCTTAATAGCACCTTCCTGAAGTTTCTTACATGTTGTGAAAATATATTCAAAAGAAATAGTGCCAAAGCATACAGAATATTTTAATAATACTTGTCAAGATTTTAAAAGCAAGAACCCAGAAAGCCACCTAATTATTTATATTTAAATATTTTCTTACTTTAACAGCTTGTTACATGGAAAATTCTTTTTAATAAATTCTATACATGAACACAAGTATTTAATCTTTAGAAAGAAATATTAAAATAAAGCTAATTAACGTCTGCTACTGATATTAAAAACTTACAAGGCCACCTTTAAGAGGCAATACAGTAGGCACAATTAAAAATGAGCATGGTAAAACCAGTACCATTAGAAAAATGATAATGTTCAGCCAGGGGGATACAATAGAGCGGCCTAATTCTGACAACTGCGGAATTTGAGCTGCTCTTCTGATTAGCTGTGGGGTCTTGTTTGTCAAAACTCTTTGTATTAAACAGCCTTTTCTGTAACATGAGATATTACTGCAGTAAGGTCAGCATGGCTATTTAAAAATTATGTCTACAAATTAATTGCCCTGAGTTAATCATTTCTAAGCATTGCAACTCTACACACATTAAATATTGCAATTTTTTTTCTTAAATAAACACACCATAAAAGTTTTGACTATGTAAAAACAAATTGAGTCTTTTAAAATTATATTTGGAAAAAAAAACCCAACAAAAGCAAACCATACATGATTTACAGCAGTGTTCAAGGGCACTGCAACCTTCAGAGCAACTCCATGAATCATTTCTTTCATTTTTGAATGGTAAAATTATGTTTTTCTCTAGATAAGAGGACATTTTCCCATACTACAGGATAGTTCATTCCCCTTTTCTCCAACCTCATGTCTAAAGGTACACGTTGTTAGAAGTCAAGAAAGAAAACTGAAGGCATGCATAACATTATGTCTTGAAGATGTATCTGTATACTACAGAATTCTTCAAGCAGATGGTTGAACATACCAGTTTTGGCACTGGAACACAATGCAATTTAGGTCTTCATTGCTATGATGATGTTGCAATTAATGATTACAGCTGTATAACTCAACACAAGCGCTACACTTGTGCATGGTCACACGCCTGTGTGTGTAACCCCTCAGACTATACAAGCATTGACTACAGCTGTAGAGGTGTTTGTTTCAGAATACACTGAGTATATTTTCTTCTTGGTTGCTGTAGGGGAAATAGGTGCCACAGAGTCCACATGTTAAACTACAGAGCTTCACAAACTGTTCACAACCTATTTAACTGGAGATGAACATCCAGCTAGCTACTTGTCAATGAGCATCCAAACTTTTGTTTAATATGCAAATTTGACATTAAAAGTGGGGCTTTGTATTACTGTTTAATTTAATGACCCTTCACTAAAACAATATTCTTGAAAAGCCTCTTTTTAGAAATCAGACTCTCCAGATTCTTTTGAATGGTTTTTGCCTGTCTGAGAGTTTTGATGAAGTTGTGATGATGATGCTGAAAATTCTTCGTGACCACTGATTTTAAGAAACCATAAAATCCTCACCATCTTAACTAAAACAAAAGCTGTATTGAGTCATGACCACTGCATTTAATTAAATGGAGAGAGGAAGGCAGTGCAGGGACTCCAAGAAAACAAACAAAACAAACAAAGTAAACAAACCCAAAACCTGGAATTTTAAGTGTGGGGACAGACAAAAGAAAAGTGAGAAATGACAAGACACAGAGAGGCAGAAGAGAAATGCTATACCCAGGCAAAGAACAGAGAGGAGAAGGTGTTGGGAATAGAGAAGGAAGCACTGAAGAGTGAGCTGGGAAGCAGGAGTAGATTACAAGGACAGAGAAGGATTATAGGAAAAAGGAAGAGACAGCTCAAGTTCTCTTCCTCACCTCCTCTCTCGCAGCTCCTACGTCCTGCAGAAGGAACAGAGCTGGCATAAGGGCATTGTGGAGAAAGGTGAAGCTCTCAGTGAAGCTCCTCCTGAAGCAAAGCTCCTGCTAACCCAGACCATTTTTGGGTTGCAGGACAGAGCTACATCTTCTCTCTCCTGCAGCCTCTGTGCCTGGGGCACACTGTCTGCTGAGCTTAGAAGGCTGGGGGCAAAGGAGCTGGCACTGGGTGGTTGGCAGGAGGATATCACAGAGGGATACCAGGCTCAGAGCACCACGCATTTTCAGGATGAAAATGCATAGTGGAGTAAATCCAGCAACCAGAAATACTGACCAGTCAATTGAATGAGTGCTGAGGATTTCTGCAGATTCCTCAGTAAATCCAGTTCTTTTTAGCAATGCTTCAGACCCCTTTCACATGCTGACTGCATGATCAGATACACATCGGGCTTGTCCCTGGGAGTCCTGAACTAGGGATGCTCTCCACCCTGTCCTCATAGGGGTCACAGACTATCACTTAGAAAGTCTGCTTAAACTACTCCATTCCTGCCCTCCCTGAGAGTATCAGACTACCCCAAGATTGCTACATATCCATTCTCCTCTAAGATATGTGATACACAGCCACACTTATAGATCTCCCCTCTTCTGTAAACAAAAGTAAATCTCCAAACTGGAAGTTAATTACAGGATTGATATTGGCTGCCCAAATTAACATTAGAAATTTATCCCAAACCCAGAAACTGGATAGAGGTATGTCAATCTTGTATCTACTGCTTTATCTTCATTAAGAGATGAGTATCAGCCAAGTTTTTAAGTAGTTGACTGAAACTACTATACCCTGCATGGCAGAGTTAAGATGCCTAAAGCAGACAAACAATGGGACACGGAAACCAAGGTGCCAAACCTCAAATGAAGACACATGGTGTCTGTTTTTTCATCTGCTCATGCCTGCTTCATAAAGGTAACCTCTCCTGCCCGGTTGGTGGGTTGCATCCCCACCACTGCTGGGAAACTGAGTCCCTCCACTGAAGATGTCCCTCAGTCCCAGTTCCAGCTCATCACTGATCTGGCCTGGTTTCAAGGCATTCTTTAAAAGTTATTGAAAAGGGAGGGCTGGCTGTGTCACCCCAGCCAGGATCGAATGCTGCTTTCATCACAAATCACAAATCCAATCTTTTTTATTGACAAAATGAGCAATATATTTCCAACAAAACTACAGACCTACTGGAGCATCTGTATGAACACGAAATATTGAATCCCATTTCTTAGATGGCAGAAATAAATCCCATGCAGCACAACATGAGGAAGGTAAAAATATGAAATGTGACTCTAAAATTAGTGTAGCTTAACTTGCGATCACAAAAATTAACACAGATCTTTGAATGTTGCTGGTGTCAGTCCATGGCACAGCTAAAATGGTTTTGCTGCCTTAATTTCATACTATGTATGAAACCCCTTCAAAGGTGCTCTCCCAGATTTGCCATAAACCAGGGCAAATACGTATCTGGAATTTCAAGTTCCCAATTCCTCAGCTGACAGAAATGGCTTCTGAGATGATTTTCACATTCTGGGAACAGATTTTTACCCTTAAATTAGCCAGGTGCACTCTCAGACTTAGCATTTTGTCTTGAAATAAAACAGCAGTGATAATTGTTAATTTAAGGCCCCACACAATGCAAATTTATGTTCTGGAGTCAAATATGCTGATTGGAAACAGATGAACATGAAATGCATTTTATTGAGCAGAATTAAAACTAAGTATTAGTGAAGAGTGTTGCTAATTTGACACATGACACATCAGACATTGATTATTGATTTTTTTCTTTGCTACAATGAAATACCGGAAGTGCCTTATTAATCTTCCAAGAATTTTACAACCGTTGTTACCAAGTGCCACATGTTCAGCTCCTGTCTCCTCCTGCCTTCATGGGTTTCAGCTGGTTTACTTGTACTCACCAAGGATGAAGCTACTCTTTCCACTATTCCTGACACCTTTTGTTTTGGAGCTTTAGTGACAAAAATGAAGATTTTAAGCTTTAATGCTCATCTTCTGCTCAGACCTTGAGAACAAGCTCAGATTGTTGTGGATAGACTTGTGCCTGAGGACTGGAAAAAAGGACCCCAGCTTTCAAAATGGGCAGGAAAGAGGATACAGGGAACTACCAGCCAGACAGCCTCACCTTCCTCCCTGGAAAGGTGATGGAATGGCTCATTCTGGAGGCCATCTCTATCCACATGGATGAAAAGAAGGTGCTCAGGAGTACCAGTTTATTACCTCACTAGTATCAGTTTAATACCTCACTACAAGTAAATCATGCTTGACCAACTTGATTGCCTTCTGTGATGAAGCAACTACCTGGATGCATGGGGGGAGAGGAGTGGATATTGCCTTCTTTGACTTCAGTAAGGCTTTTGACCCTGTCTCTCACAACATCCTCATAGGCAAACTCAGGAAGTGTGGGCTGGATACCTGGACAGTGAGGTGGATTGAGAAGAGGCTAAACACCAGTTCTCAAGGGTCATAATCAGTGGCACAGGGTCTAGTCAGAGGCATGTCACCAGTGGTGTCCCCCAGAGTTCTATACTGGGCCCAGTACTGCTTAACTTGTTCATCAGTGATTGGATGAAGGGGCAGATGCCTCCTCAGCAAGTTCACTGATGACACCAAGCTGGGAGCAGTGGTCGATTCCGTAGAGGGCTGTGTGGTCCTTCAGAGGGACCTAGACAGTCTGGAGAGGTGGGCAGAGAAGAATCTTCTGAACTTTAACAAGGGCAAATGCAGGGCCCTGCACCTGGAGAGGAACAACTACATGCAACAGCACAGGCTGGGCACTGATCTGCTGGAGAGCAGCTCTGCAGAGAAGGACCTGTGTCCTGGTGGACAACATCTGTCCATGAGCCAGCAGTGCCCTGGTAGCCAAGAGGCCAAAGGTGTTCTGGTCTGCATTAAGGAAGGACATTGCCAGCAGTCGAGGGAGGTGATCCTGCCCCTCTCCTCAGCCCTGGTGAGNGAGTTGGGCCTGTTCAGCCTTGAGAATAAATGACTGAGAGGGGATCTAATCAATGTCTATCAGTATCTGAAGGGAGGGTGCCAAGACAATGGATCCAGGCCCTTCTCAGAGGTGCCAAGCAACCGAAGAAGAGGCAACAGGCAGAATCTGATCCACAGAAAGTTCCACCTGAATATGAGGAAGAACTTCTTCACCAGCAGAACTTCTTTACCGAGCACTAGAACAGATTTCCCAGAAAGGATGTAGAGTCTCCCTCACTGGAGATATTCAAGAACTGTCTGGACAAAATTCTATTCCATGTACTTTAGGATGACACTGCTTAAGCAGGGAGGTTGGACCAGATGACCCACTATGGCCCCTTCCAACCTCATCCATTCTCTGATTCTGTGTGACTCAGTATTTGGAAAGTAGTAGTAATAACCAAGTAAGTAACAGAAAGCTCTGAAGTACTGAGGCTACCAGCGCTTGTTTGCACTGAAGGTCTCTGTTACAAAAAGCTAACGCAATCTACTGAATGGAAAAACAGTAACCAAAGTACAGGCAGGGAATAAAGGATGGTAAAAAGCCTGGAACTACTGGAATACTTCCAAAAAGGAGTCAGGTAAGTAACAGAAATAAATAGAAAGCTCTGGAAGACTAAGGCAACAAGTGTTCACTTGCACAGGAGGTCTCCACTGTAAAAAGCTAAAACAAATTTACTGAATGGAGAGACTGTAACCAAAGTACAGATTGGGAATAAAGGGTGAGAAAAAGCCTGGAACTACTGGAGTACTTCCAAAAAGGATTCTGCAATGCATACATGGCTGCATGACTGAGGCCAGCAAGAGAAGAGAAAGCCTCAATCTTTCTGAAATGGCATTCAACTATACACTTGCAACTAACGAATCTGCCAACCCAATGGACTAGTAAAGGTGGAGGAAGAGAAACTCATTATCACAACATACCTCCCAAGACAGCAGAGGAGGACATAGTAAAACCATTCTGGAATTGCTCTCCTTTTATCAACCTTTAGGAAAAAAATGTGCATTTTAATTCAAAAAGGTACCTGTAAAAGCAGAATGCCAAACTCTTGTCCACACTCCAAAGAGGGGAATGTAACGCTCCAGAGGATTCTGAAAAAAAAAAGACAAAAAAGAATGTATGAAAAAGGCATTAAAAAACCCCAAAACACAACATAGCAGTAACACTGCAGGTGCATGTATGTCAGTATTGAAGGTCATGGAAACAGGACACCAAGGCCAGTCCATGCCAGGAGAAGGGAGGGGAAGAAGTGCAAGGCAGCCACAGCAGCAATCGGGACTATTTTACATGCAAGGTGAGATAAGTGATGACATCAACATGGCTGAAGCCTGTGAGCTGTGTAATAATAACAACTAATTAAAAGGTCATTAGGGAAGCCTCAGAACACAAGCTTGCACATGACACAGTATCTGATGTGTGAGATGAAATGCATCTGTGCTGGGGATCAATGAATAAATGCAAACAGGGCCAAAATGTCAAAATGCAATTTTTAATTCACTGATGAAAGACAAAAAAAAATTTGTGATTTTAAGTTCTTGTTATAAATAAACAATCCATTTTGTTGTGGTTTTGGCTATTTCCAAATAAAGAAGAGAGAAAATACTGCAAAGAAAAAACCACGACTCTGTTTCTATGATAAAAATTTAGTAGGGCATGGAATCAATGTTACGTTAAAAGTAACTGAGGGAAAAATATCAATATGCAAATGTTAGTGTTATTTTAGGGCAGCTGCTAGTTGATTTTGACATGAAATTACGGAATCTACAGTGATGATATATTTTCCCATACTCAAAGTTAAGGCCAAAGAGCAAAATATTTGTGTGCTCAAAAACCCTCCACACCTCCCTTGCTGGGAGGGATGACAGGATATGTTCCAAGCTAACAACAAAAAGCACGAGAAATCTACTCTTTAATTTTTATACGTCTATATGTAAAAATTTTGCTTTTTTTTTCTTAGTCTCTTTCCCTTTTCTAAAACATTTATTTTAGACAATGCTTTTTAAAACCATGGCAGTATTGTATTTAGAAAACACTAAATACAACAGTCTAGTCAATCAATACATCTTTCATTTCATATGCCACATTTCCTTTTTCTCCACAAAATTATTACCTACTTTTTGGAGTTTTAAACCAGTTATTAAAGTCCACGCAGAAAAAACCCCAAACCTTTTATTTTGTGTCACCTGCTAAAAATGATTGCCAATATCTTCACAATAAATTGGCTGACAGAAAAGCACATAATTTGAAAATTTTGAGATAATTTTCCTGTAATTAAGCATTTGCGTATGCAATAGATAAGGGAAAAATAAGTCAGTGTATTTCTCAGGGAGGAAAACACCTCTGCTGTGGGACACAGCTTTCTACACATCTTTTTATGTGGAAAAAAGGCAGTGAAGGAGGAAGGGGAGAAGCAGTTTTCCTCTGGGCTGTGAGGCTGCTGACAGCCAGCAGAAGGGGAGAAATGCCAAGCTAAGGAAGACCCACTATCATAATGGCTTTTAAGAGGGCTCCAGTACACAGTTGCCACATAAGTGCATGCACAAGAGTTCTCATCTTCCTGTACCAACAAGAATACACTTTTACTTTCTAAATGATACAAGTATATAGACATAATGACTAACATACATGTGGTTTATTCCAATAGTAGTAATTCAAACAGACACATTTATGATATGAATGTCAGTGTGAACTATACAGTGAAATATGTTGTTTAGTGAACACCAGTGTACACTATGTTAAAACTGTATTGCCTATTTTATCTTCTAAGTGTTATAAAGAGGTCACAGTAATAAAAAGTGGAAATATTAATACTGGAATAGTTATTGTAGAGTGAGTTGCTGGAATCCTCTGGTGCCACAATAAACATACTGCGCCAGGTCTCAAGGATTTCTGGAGAGGGTATCCATTAAATTGTGAAACCACCAGGAAACACCACATGGGCTTCACTGAGCTTGGTTCTGGACCCAGGACAGAAATGATGGAAGAAGATATACATACGAAACTCAAAAAGATAAATGTCCTGTGGAGCTTTCAGTGCATGACTGGTTTCGTCATTCATGCCATGGAACAAAACCCCAGGGATGCTATTTAGCATCTGCAGCAGCAGTGTGCACTGACAAAACTGTCAATGGATAAAGCTTACAGAGTAATGTGGAGGCAGACCAAGTTCTGAGCTAAGTTACAGACTGCATAAGTTCTTAAGTGTAACACACAATATTCTCATGCAAGGGACCGTGAAGCAGCAGTGTGGACAACTCTCTGTGAGGACTCATGTCTCTGCCAGCAGGACAGCAAATCCTCAGACAGGCAGCACTGGTAGATGCAGGATGAACAGCTCAAGGCAGAACCATGTACTAATTGCCCTGTTTAAGAAGATGAACTGTTCTGGTAATAGATGTCCAGCACTTTATGAGTCCAAGATAGTGCCCTTCAGCAACATATTTCAGACAAATCTCTTAATCAACACAACACCCTTTACACAGCTGAGAAGGGCCACATATACCACAGTGAGTATTTTTAAATATTAACACGGAACTGCAAGAAAAAGTAGAGAAAATGAAGACTATAGCATAAATTTCAGTAGAATTTATGAGCAAAGACTTATCAGGATAGCTAAAAGCACCAGATCCTTCTTTCCCAATTTAATATACTGTTTAGCATAAGAGGTGTCACATGAATATTTTTCAAGTTCTAATTACTCACGCAAGTTCAATTCTTACGTGCTTAGCAATCACCCTGACAGACCCCTGTCACCAAATTTTGGTTACTCCAGGGAGGTCCCTGTATCGCCCAGTTCCAATGCAGAAGAACCCAGAAAGGCCACCAACAAGTTACATGCACTTGTTCTTCTCCATGAAAATGTGAAAGTAAGATGATAAATAGGCAACAAACAGACCCTGGTTGTCCCATGGAATGTGCAGTAGAATACAAGGCCAGCCCTGCATTGGAAGAACTACTTGATAAATCAATGCTAAATGCTCGGCCTCCAAGAAGGCAACTTATGTGTGACAACTACTGTAGTTGATTCTTAGGTGCTTTTTAATTCTTTCTTGGATTTCTTCCTGGACCTGGAGGCCCAAGATTTCATTTCTTCTGCAGTTGAATGACTCAGGTGAAAATACAGCAGTATATGTTGCTGTACAGCTTTACACTGGATGCACAGTACAGTTTGAAAATGTTTTTTACCATTGAGAGCTCAGTGCTTCTTCCTGGTGATGGACAGACTTGCTTCCTGCAGGCAGGCAGAGTGGGGCACAGCTGCCATGGTGTGCACTAACAGCTGTGCACAGTCACCATTCCACTCCTTTCTCACTGACACTCTTTCTTAGATCTTTTTTTTTCCCTTTAAGTAACTTAACAAGGCCTGTGCAAGCAGATTTGTATCATAGAATCAGAGAAGGGTTTGGGTTTGAAGGGAACTTAAAGATCATTTGGTTCCAACACCCTCACCATGGCCAGGGACGCCTTCCACTAGACCAAGTTGGCTCAAAGCCCCATCCAGCCTGGTTCACTCCAACAGGAAAGACTGATCTCTGCAATACTTTCTCTTAGGAACATTGGGTGCCCCCACAGTACTTCTCTTAAAAATCAATAATAGATATGCTGATGTAGTGCCAAACACACAGTGGCTGAGATATGTGCAAAGAACTGATTGGTCACTGGCTCCTACTAGACAGGTGCAAATGGCCTCAACATGAATATTTAAGGTAACTGTCCTTATCTTTTCAGTTCTCTTTGGAGGAAAAAAAAAAAAAGAGAGAGAGAGAAAAGTAAGAGAAAGAAAAAAACAAAAAAATACTCTAAACCATCTGAGATCCAAAACAACATAAGGACAGCTAATATCAGGCTTCTCAAAATCACAAAAAATCATGACACTGAGTGGTGCACACAAAGCTGGTTTCCTTTCTGAGCTTCAGCTAAGATTTAATCTCCTTTGTAAGGGCAGAAAATGCCTCACCTAGACAGGGAGCACCCAAACCAAGATAAGAAACTCTGGACTAGACTCAGACCGTAAAAAAAATATTAACTTCTTTAATTATATGGGTGTGAGCTACTACTTTCTCCTCTGAACTGACATTTCTCTGTAGCTTTTTTCTCTATAAAATCGCACACTCATTCAAATTTCTTTCCAAAAAAGTCCTCCTGGAATGCCTAGAAAAACAGTCCACAATGGCTGGGCAGCTGGCATACTGCAATGGCTCATTATCCTAATTTCAACAGGAAATCTCTTATCTGCTGCTGAAATCAAGGTCAAGTGGAAAATTTTAACAATGAGTATGAGGAGATCTGTGCATCTAAAGTTAAGTTTGTAACTAGATAAATTCTAAACATTTTTACCATTTTTAGAAATGTATTTTTTTGACCATTTGGTAAGCAAAAGGATATGCAAATCGTTCAGGCAGGAGTGATGCTCCTTTTCAAGACAGACTGACTGACTTGGGGACAGCCACACCCAGGCTGGGTACTGGCAAGACAGAAACTCTCCTGTCACTTGTGGTGCCAGACCACTCCAGTAATACAACACATTTAGAAGACTCAATAAATAATATCTTCACAATGAGGTTGAGACCTTTAGAACTAAGAGTCACTGAAACATGAACATAACATACAAAACTACAGAAAACTCCACCTTGTTCCACCAATGATTCCTTTAGCTGGTCCCTTGCCAGTTGAATATTCCTACAATAAAAAGCACCCATGATATGAGAAAAACAGATCTCAGAGTCCTGTGACTGGTATTGCATATTGAAAATTTAAAAACCCCAAAGGAAGGAATGACCAAAGTGTTTGCCACATAAGCAAGAGCCCAGTGAGGATTTTAAAATGGAAAAGAGGCCAGCCTAACATCTGGATTTCTTATTTGAGATACATCTGAAGAATGGAAGAGACATCTGTCCCTGGATATTATCAGCAGAGGGACACATCTCATAACAAATTCTCAAAGGCATTGTCAAGGATGTATCTTCTTCAGCATCTCTTAACTCAAAAGCATGGTGTGCCCCGTGCCTGGGGTAAGCATGCAGGCACTGTAGTGAGGATTCAGGGAGTGTAGCTGATTTTTCCTATTTTTACTTGCTGGAAACAGGGAGTTTTATTCCTCAGTCTGGCTCCTCTTTAGACAACCACAACCTGAGAATTGCCAAAGCTTATCGCAGTTTAATCTCAGAGATATGAATCTTAATAAAGAATAATTAAAGCAAAGACTCTTTTGCCTTGCTGATGGAAACTGACATGAAAGAAAAACGGGATGAAATTATTATAAAACAATTTTCAGATAGGCAACATCATGCCAACTAAATGCATCTTATGAAAAGCTAAAAAATTTATATCTAAATATACTTTCTATAGCTGCTCTCCTTTTTGCCTTCATACAAGTTCAGAGAAGTCTTGTCCTTGAACATAAAAATCATAGAAATACCACAACAGGAAAAGTGAAAACCACACATGAAACTTTATTTGAACTACCTGGATGACAACAAATCTTAATCAGGACACCACACACCGATGTGTGCAGACACACAGAGAGGAATGCTCTGTGCCCAAGCTGGCCAAGCTGTAAGTGAGTGGAGAGGGAGCTCGAAGCTGCTGCCCATGCTCTGCTGAGGAGCACACAGTGCATTAAATACACCAGGAGGTGGGAACCACAAGTTGCACAACACAGAAAAGCTTACTTTCAATATGTTTCCCATGAGTAAAAAAAAAAAAAAAAAGAAAAAAAAGTTAAAGCACCTCCTAAACATCTTTCTTTGCAAAAATACTAATCTCACTGCTTTTTTGGAAAAAAAAAAAAACCCACCAAAAAACAACAAAATAGAGGGGAAAAACAAAACAAAACAAACCCCAAACAATCAAGGGAGTGACACAGCCACAAAAAAGAAATGGAAATGTTTAAGAGAATGAAATTCAATTCATCACTGATCTTTGCCTGAATGAAACATCATGAAATTTTGCTGGCTTTGGTAACTGTCAGCAAAAGGTGATTTAAAAAGTGTGATAGTTTATATGAAACATTCATATTTGGATGTGTCAGTGATCTTGCTCAGAAAGTGTATCTGGTGTTTCCCTTAATGGAATCCTCTATTTCTTCACTTGCATGGTGGTTTTTTGTGTTGATCTCAAAGGTCTTTTCCAACCTAGTTCATTCTGTGATTCTGTGTTTTGTTGGATTTTGTTTTTATGAGTCTCACATAATTATGATTCACAAATATTGCAGGTAGCCTCTCATTCTGAGAGTTAACATTGGACACATTTTTTAACAAATATAATTTTATTCAGTATTGCCTAATCTACCAAAACAGAAAACCAATTTTTGAAATAAATAACTTAAGTTGGACATATGTAACTGGAGCACATTTGAAGCTTACTATCTTTCCCAACAGTTAGTCCACATTATAGATACAAAAAGGTTTTTATAAACAGATATACTTTTTCGTAATTTTTACCAAAAAAGAAAGATTAATTCAGGTACTGAAAAAGCTAGGCTTGTATCTTTTATGGAAATGCTTAATTAAGCCTAAATTCAGAAATTCTGTGTATACTTTCAAGAGGTACTTAGCATCCAAAAGTCAAACTGTGACCATGAAATAGGTGCTTGGTGTCTGGGGAGACCAAATTTAGCAAATCAAATTGGAATGTACAAAGCTGAAGACTGCCTTTTGAAATACTAGACTTTTTGCACTTTTGCTACATGAAGAAGGCACCATGCAAGTGAAAGGAATATAGTCCATTCCTCCTCACATCCCTGGCCCACCACCCTTGGCAGCAGATCATACACATCTATTATTAACACCTCTTGCTGAAGAGGAGGAGATAAAACCAGGACTTAGCTGCAGATGTGCTGTAAGCACCAAAAGGGGATTCTTGCATCCTGTCTACAAAAGACTCCCTTTGATTTTCATGCAGTTACCTAATTAAATTTCACTGTGCATATTAAGTTTTTGGATGTCTAGCTATTTTAAGCTCAGCCCCAAATCAAAAGAGCACACATTCATAAATGACCCTTTCACTAAAAGAAACAAAACCAAAAACTCAGATAAGGTTTGTTGTATGTAAAGATATCCCCCACTCTAGATGTTTCCTCAGTTCAACCAAGAAGAGATCATGCACATAACTTCTAACTAGGTCACAAACTCTACCTGTCTGATACTTTATTCATGCACCTTGTAAAGGGATGTACATTATTTCAAGTTCCAAGAGGAGCATCATGCTATGAGCAACAACTCTTCACGAGCGCTTCAATATTGTGTTGGGATTACTTTATTTTAGGGATGGAGAGACAGATCCAATTTCTTCAGTCAGTGAGAAATAACAAAAAATCAAGTTGTCAATCTCTTAACATACTATTTGCTTTAACTTATACTCAATAGTTCCTTGATGAGTTGGTGGATTACTCTAGAGGAATTCTCAAACATACTTGTGAGAAGAAAATTAATTGTCCAAAGTCTAAATCAGTCATGCAGAATTTATACATATATTAGATAATATTTAATGGTCACAGTGTGTTTAGAATATATATACAGAGTAACTGTGTGTGAATTTTCAGCTGGGAGATAGTGGATATCTTAAAAAATTACATGAGAATTCATCAAGTGCCATAGCTCTCTGCTCATTAACCTGGGTGTTTAAGCATGCCTGATCCTGCTTCTTAGGATCTTTACAATCTGATGTCCTCTTTTAGGCCAGTATTTGTTACATCTGATTCACTAAGATTCAGAAATTCTATCTTGAAATTTTCTTTTTTCTCCCGTAGCTAAAAAATGTTGGATATTTACACCACACTTAGTGCTGCTGAGAAAGATAAGGGCCTTTGCAGAGGTTAAAATCAGGCTCTGGGCACTGAGCCAGTCTCCAAATGTTCTTTGCCCTTCTAAAATGTGTTTGGATTTGCTATGAGAATATACAGTATCTGGATAGAAACTCTTGAAAAACCGAAGGCAGTCTAATATAAAAAATAGGGAAGCAGCAAAAGAAACTATTTAAGAGCTATTTTTCCACTTCATTTGCTAACAGAATATGACTTACACATAGATACAGGACCTGGAGTAGCATCTGCCTTTTTAGGTTGGATGTTTGCGTTTGACTGCAAAATATTTAATTTCACACTGGACAACATATTTTAAGTTCTTCAAGAAAAAAAAAAAGTCAGGATCAAGTCTTGCTGGATGGGTATAGTTGTAAAAATGAACATCATGAGAGATAAAAGCAACTGAGTTAGGAATTAACAGTTGCTTTTTTTCTTTTCTACTATCATACACAGATTTTGGTGTGACATCATACCATACTATGATGAAAACTATACCTTGAAAATGCTACTCTTTTGGAGATGTCATGCAAAAAGGTTGAAAAAGGAAAGAAATTAAGGTCAGTTGACATGAAAAGAGAAACCAGTCTCAGGGTACTCATGAGATGCAGCAGAGAAAAGAGTTTTTCCTGTAGACATTCTGCCTGGAGCAGTACAGGCTGCCCACTGCCAGAGCCAGTTGAGGAGCTGGAGCACAGGAGGAGAGGGTGAGGGCACTGTGTTTGCTCAGTCATGAAAAGAGAGGGCTACAGGTAGACCTACCCACTCCCTGCTACTGCCTGATGGGAGGGGACACAGACTGTCCTCAGAGGTACACAGGGAGGAAGAGGAGCATCAACCAGAGCTGCAACATAGGATATTACAGTCTTACACAGGGGAGAAAAGTTTTTATTTTCAGGGAAGTGAAACACTGAAACAGAAGTCCAGAGAGTCTGCTGGATTTTCATCCTTGGAGATACTCAAAAGTGTCCTGAGCATGCCCTGAGCAACCTGATCAGATGGGATTCAGGTTGGTCAGCAGGATGGGCTAAGTGACCTCTACAAGTCCCCTCCAACCTATACGATTCTCTGATCTCATCTTGCCACCTCATTTCAGTGGTGCCAAAAATCAAGTGTTTCTTTGTCTCATCCTCTCCTCAGCAGCAGATGATCCAGACACGGAAGACAGAGTAATAAATAAGTACATGTTTAAATTCATCACCATCTATATCCACCTCTTTCCATTTCTCCATGCTTGAAAGACTGGGATATTTGCTTCTCAGTATGCACCGGGCATTTCCTCTGCTCTTTTGCTTTTTTGCATCTCCCGGTGATTTACTTGCCAACAGCAAACAAAACAGGATGACTTGAGAAAATTAAGAAAACATGAGGAAGAGAACAAGAACCATGTAGAGAAAGAAAAGCATCATCTCTTCCTTTTTAGCAGCAGGCACCTGTAATTTATTCAGCAAGGCAGTGACTTAACAGGCAGTGCTGTGCAGGACTACTTTGTGTACAGCATTAAGGAATCAGTTCAGGAAAGGGGGTGAGAAGCATAAAAAGCTGCTAATGCCAGTGTTTAACTGTGAGTAGAGGCTAAACAGAGGGCTGGTGGGCTGTGCCATTCTGTGCAAGCCTGGCTGTCATGCTGAAAACATGCCTCAAATTCCTTGTATTGGTGACACAGATATGCAGGGACACATACGGACACACATGATATACTGGAACAAAAATGAAGTGACAGGTATAACAAATGTTGCTATTTAGAAACTGTCTACTCAAAGGAGATGTTCTGATGCCCCAAAACATGTATTAGGCAGGGAAACTGCCGAAAGTACTCCATAAAGTTCTATGGTACATATCACATGGACTGAATTAGCCAGTTCAATAATGATGTGATCTGCTCCTTGCAGCTCACAGAAGACCACGTTGAGGCAGAACCGTGCAATGATTTTGTCAAAAGAAAATAGAAGATATAAGCAATATTGAGTTAGGCTGTTTGACTCTCCCCAGTGTTTCTGCCAAGAGTACAAGAACATACCAATATTTGCAGTGATACAACTCAGTACCAGCATTCCCGGCAGACACTGAGCAACAGAGATCACTGAATTAATTTTTTCTGTTTAGTGAAAGTAAATAATAGCATTAGTAGAGACTGACAGAGGACAAACAAACTAAAGCAACTCAGCAAACCCACACAAAACCTGGGTAATTAAACTCCCAGTTTTCACAGCAAGGATGCCTGGAATCTCAACACTGCAAAACATGTGACACTTCCCCCATTTAATTTTCCTTAAATCAGCTCTTTTTCTTCACTATCCCCACCAAACATCAACTACATTTTGAAAGGATCCATTTTAAGAGATAAGCACAACTCCATAATGAAGCTACTGAAATCAAAGCCCAACCCTCTGGTACTTTGTCACATGGCTCCTGGGAAATGCTGCTGGGAGTCATTAAAGAAGCAAGTACTCACTGGATTCTCATCTTAAGGATGTTCAGTGCAAGACAGAGCCTGGATTCACAGCTATCTAATCTACTAGTTACTAATGCAGAGAGCAAACTTTGTGCTCACCACCAGTGAGCCTCCAAATGGCTTTGCACTGCAGATGCTGTCCACACTGGATGTAAGCCACGATACTACAAATGTGGTTTACAGTTGGTGAGGTTTCCAGCCAGAGTCTCTGCACTGTCAACAGTCTCTTCTTCAGTTAATTTTCTCATCTTATTGTTTATGCTGCCATTATCCAATCTGACTATTACACCAGCATACCAGGAACCTGCTGCAGAGGAGTATTTATGAGGGTAGAAATGTTTTACTTTAAATATTTCCTATGAAAGAATAAATAAATGCATACAGCTCCCACCTCTGCATCTTTGCTTTCAGGATCCAAGCATTATTAACAACTCTTTTGATAAGGAAACTATTATTGTTTTTACACAATAAGAGGTGGTGCTAAGGATTAATAATATATATGTAATGCATATTAATTTCATAATGAACAACTTATTTGCACTTATAACCTATACCTCAGCTACAAAGACAGCAGAGCTGCCCTCCACTTGTTACCACAGTCACATTGGTTTCATCCTACAATCCCTCCACCAAAGCTCATGGTAAAGAAATGTACAACCAATGTAAACTGCATCACTTCTGAATCACTGCTTTGTGAGTTATGGGAATGCCATAGCAGCCACAATGTATTAACTGCAAAACACTAGACCTATCCTAAATTCTCCATCAGCAAACTGAATACCTGGTGGGACCAAGCACCAGAGCAGTGATAGGTGGGGGGCAGCCAAAGAAGTGCCTGCCCTTTCGAGCCCTTTCAGCTGGCCAAGATAGCTCACCTGTTGGATGAAAGCAGCTTAGAGTAGGATCATCCTGGGAAGGGGCTGTGTTACAACAGCTCTCAGCAGAGCCAACTGCTGCAGTGCTTGCTTTGCAGAGGTGCTCGCTGCTGTGACAAACTCTGGAGCAGGTCCCAGGAAGCAGGAGCAGAGAGGGGCAGGACGCCCCAGCCCAGCCCAGCGGAAGCGGAGGGCACTGTTTGCACTGCAGGCCAGCTCCTGTTCCCCCATCTGACAATGGCAAATCTCTTTGTCCCTTGGGAGTTCTGGGAACAGAATATTGTCTTGTGAAATTCCAACGCTGTTTTAATGCTACCATTATTACCATTGTCTTCAGACAATAAAATGTTCTGTTGCAGACGCTGTGGGCTCGGAGCAGTGAATACACACTGAGTCACCCCACATTAACTTAAATAGAACAACTGTGTGAATGCATGCTCTTCAGTTAAATCTACACACACTCAAAAGTAAAAATAAGCAGATCTCCAAGGAAGAACTCGCTTTCTACACAATGCAAAAGAACCCTGGTTGTGTGCTTCCACAGCCTCAACAAACATGTGGCAAAAGGCTTAGTAAGACTACTCCTATTTTCTGATCTGGCAGTAGATGAGTATACAAAGCCACCCCCAAAGGGTTATGTAATGAAAAAATGTGTGTGCCTAAACCTGGCTTTATCTGTCCTGGGACTCCCACAACACAAGCAGAGGTAGTACCCACAAGCAGCCACTTGCACTACAATGCCAACACATAGCAGCTTCTGCCCCCCTCCTTTCCCTTCAAATCAGCATCTCTCAAGAAGAGTAATTGCTCAGATGCTTTCTCACTACCTGTAAGAACACACCCCTCATGTTATGTTCAACCCCATTCAGAGCAGGAGATACCCAGAAGATTTCAAGGTGGAGCACAGGGACAGTCTAAAGCCCAGACATCTGCTCTTATCACAGGACTTGCTGGGCTGCCAATTCACCATGCACTGCTGACACCAAAGCACATAAAAGCAAAGCAAACAACTGATCTGTGCTCAGACTTGTCTGTGCTTCTGTCCCTTAACTAAACCCTCACTAGGAATAGAAACTGCATAAAGTAAGAGATTCCGTACTTTGAAATGAAACTACAGAAGGCAGCGAGGCTTAAAATGAGCACACTTTTTTTATTGTTTTACACCTCTGAAACCATCCAGCACAGTCCTCCTCACACCAAAGCTGCACAGCTGCCTGCAGGCACATTATTTTACACTTCCTAAAACAAAACCTCCTACGTCTAACAGTTCTAACACACAACCAGATATACTCCAACCAGGTATCATTTTAAAAGGATTTTGCTATTGTGCGTGCTCAAAATATTGGGCACTTGAACAACCGTCATGATAGAGCATGACTTCACTACGATATGAATTCAAAGGATGAAAATTGAGGCAAATAAAGCATTCATACCACCAAAGATACCTTAATTCTCTTTCTCTAGGAGGAGTTCTGATGTGCTCACCTGAAGCTGCTGTCCTTGCCTTACTTCTTGCAGGAACTTCTCTCTCTTCCTGTCCAGTAATTCCTTGTGGACAAGAACTAGGGAAAGGAAGTCCCCAGTTGCCCGGCAGTTTTAAGCCCAAGTTAGAAAACATGAGTAAAGAATACAGCATACAAAAGTGTTCAAGGGAAGATCTACGTATAGGAAAAATAATACTAATAAAAAGCCTTTGTTTTTTTACCACAGAGTATATCTGCAGGGAACAGTTTCACAACTCCCCTAAATTGTCAATCTCTCCCTCTCTACCCTGAAGCATCAGTGTCTAACGTAAAGAACAGCTACTTTCTTGCCTCACTGTGAGGAAAGCTGTGGACCATAGCTTCTCACATAACGCCGAATGAAGGCAATATGTAAAAATCTGAAGAAACAATTTTTTTTTACCCCCATATATGAATCCTTAATTTCTGCAATTGCCTGTACAGAACAATGAATAATATTAGATAAACAGCCAGCAGTCTTAAACTTCATTTAAGCCCATGTTGAAGCTGTCTGGGAGGAGCTGGCAGCTGGCCACCTTGTCAGGGACCAAGGTGACAGGACACACGACCTTTTGGAGCTGCTTTTATCCTACACAGATTTTCCCTTTTATCCCTGGCAGGTCTCTTGTGCACCTGTGCAATGCAATCCTGGTTATCTCTGCCAGCCCAAAAGAGCACAGCCCAGCCCATGGGATCCCTCCCAGTGGCTGAATTACAGAGAAAACAACAGTGTGCCCTTGCCCAAAGCATACACTGTGTGCTGCAGCTTTTGTGACTGCTGGGGCTCCCTTGGGTCCCCATGGTTTATGTTGTGGGCAGAGTCAACAGTTTTCACAGTTCCTTCTCCTTCACCCAACAGCAACAAAATGCAACATGTCCTGTGCATGGAAACCAGCTGGAACAGCAATGCCAGAGATATTTGGGACACCACAACGTGGTGAAGAAGGGTAGCACGCTACTGTCACCAAACACTGATGAAAGCTTATCATACTCACTGAGGAAACTAATGACTTCAAGCCCATGGACACAGGGAAAGGAGTAGGGATGTGAGAAATTTGTAGGTGTTTGCTCCCAGGCCCCTCCTAGTCTTAGGGCTCTTCCATGCTCTTGCATGGATTTCCTTCCCCTAGATGAGGCCATTGAAAGCCTTTCAGGTCATGCTCAGGCTGGTGTCACCCTTGCACCTGACAGTCCTCTCCTTCCAGATTAGACAAGGCAGCCAGAAACAACAACTCCAGTACTGAATACAACTAGAATCAATGACAAAGTAGCATGGGGATTGAGGGAAATGTTAGTACAGTATGCCTGACCTAAAGTTTTCACTGTTCTCACACCACTACCACCAAGGGAAAGGAGTGAGGTTTCTGGGGCAGGTTGTTATGGCAGCCCTGCACCAAGACTGCCTAAATGGCAAAGTGCAGCATGTTTGGCTGAGGGCTAACTCCTCCTGTGAGCCACAGCTGCTTATGTGGAATTGAGATGGATATTTTTAATCACACTTTCTAACTGTTGGCATTTTCATAGTATTTGCCAAGCAGGTGAATCCTTCAAACAATACCATGCAAAAGCTACATAAACCCTCAAAATTTCAGGTCAGGCAATTTCCTCTTCTCCTTACCATCCCAGACATTTCAAACAAGGAGAGATGTGCAGTGCACAGGGGTAGTCTTCCAGAAAAGCTGACTTTCTGGGGCTTACAGCTTATCCTCTGTAGCTCCTGGAAGGTTTATACTTCAACCATGTGAAAATGCTATCACTTATTATTACACTGTATTTCATGCTCAATATTTATGCCCTTTTCTCCAGTGCCAAAAGCTCACACTGATACCTTAAACTTTACTGTGCAAATGCAAGACTTCTATTTTTGGGATGCCTTTTTATTTTTTTCCTTTTCTTTCTTGCCCCTCCTGTCTCAGACATGAAGGCAAGCTTTAAAATTTATTCAAAAATCCAAGAGCAATGCAATCTTGGCGAAAAACAATCAAAAATGACAAAATACCCTGAGCATTAAAATATATTAAAAACACCATTTTTTTTATTTCACACATTCAATCCTAGAGTGATTTTTATTAGCCCACAGAACATTAAAGCCTTGTAAAGTCAGATTTACAACAGAACTCGAAACAGCCCCATCTATAGCCTATGAAGTGCTGTTATAACACAAATTCTAAGTGTCAAACTTTAGTGAATTATGTAACTCAGCACTTCCCCTCTTTTTTAGCTGTAATCTTATATGAAAAGCTGCTATCACAAAAACTGCGTGACCTTGCGCTGTAAATATCTCGTTATTTTATTTATCTTACAGCTGTTATGAAAGTAAAAGTGACACACCATGCATTAAATTGCTGATTTTGTGAACTGTTTTGAAAGTTTGAATTTCATTATGAGTTCTGGATTAAAATACATGGATAAAAGCAGAAGGATAAAATAAAACAGGAATGAGCAGGTCGATCAAAAAATCAGGCTTTTAAGCTTTATCTTGTAAAATGTATGGGAGGCAATAGTCAACAAGAAATATCTGTCAAAACCACCAATTTGGGCAGTATTTAAAATAAAGAACTGCATATTCCTTCTCCTTAGATTCTCTTCATTTCTTGTAATTGCTCCAGGACTTCAGCACAAACATAGAGTATCCTGATTTTTGGGCACAATCTTTGGGTAAATCTTTTTTGTTTTCTTCTCAGTAGCGAAAAATAAAATTTAACAAGTATGAATATTTACCTAATTTCCAACAGTTCACAAAGTGAACTACTGCTCTTTCTGAAGAAATTTATGTCAGTAAATACATAAGACCTACATGCATACATATGTGCATTTCTCTTAAATGAGAAAGCATAATAACTTGGAGTAAAAACCAAACATAATTGCTAAATAAATCTGAAAATGCTGCATTTTCACAGTGAAGCACCACATTCTATCAATGTTACACCTTTTTCATGTGATGTCATGCATGCACTGAAAAGATAAATATACACCATGCTGATAGTGAAAACTTCTATACAAGATCATGATTTTTTTTTACATTACCTTACTAATCCTTATAAAACTGCTTTTTTTCCCCACTTGAATTCAGTTATATTATTTCATTCATCAGCAGTAGAAAACAAGTAACTGAAATGTCAACTGTCACCATTAATACCAGTGTTGCAGGAGAAAGCTTAAAACCTGAAGAGATAATTAGGATTATAGAATCATTAAGGTTAGAAAAGGCCCCTAAGATCATTGAGCCAACCTTTAACCCAGCACCACCANCCACCATCCTCCCAGATCACTCAGATGCAGAGAGAGGAGAAAAAAAATCTCTTCTAGACTAACAAAAACTACAGGATATCAAATGTAGTCATCACATCTTGTGAAAACCCTTCATATTTTCCTCATGATGCAAATTAAACCTCCTTCTCCCCCCACAAAACCTCTTTCAAGACATTTTCTGGATTAGCTCCAAGGGAAGAGAGAAGCACAGATGAGCTAAAACAAGTAACCCAACTTATCAAACACACTGCAAGGCTGGATGCATATGGAAATGAAATATATTCACAAACAGATAGACTAGATATGTCAGTATGTTTTTGCCATCTCTGATATAAAAATAGGTGTCAGCAAAAACCCAGTATAAATTCTTGCAAGCCGCTGCAGGAATGCTGCCGTTTTCTTCTGGATGGTTCAACCAGCACAATCACTCAGAAACTTCTCATAATTAAGAAAAAAAGGGCTGGGAGGGGATCCACCCCAAAGCCTCTCTCCTGTTGTGTTCAAAACCCCTACCAAAAACCCCCATATTATTCCCATTAGTTGTAGAAAGTACTCCTGGGTCATCATCACTGACCCAGGGTTTGTCCCTTGTCCAAGAGGGAACGACAGGATTCCCTTCTTGTGATACTGGTGCCATCACTGGGGGGTCAGGAAAGAAGTCAGGAGCATTTGGTGGCCTAGAAACAAACCAACAAAAATGTATCTGTTTTTAACAGCAAAAGCAATGCAAGGCGTGCTCCTACAAGCTTCACCTCACAGAGGAAAACCTCCCTGCCTTTTTCTGTTCCGTGTTTTTCTGTGAGCAGGCATCACAGCCGGCATGTGCGGGGGCTGATGATGCCAAGCACTCCTCAAACTCGCACTCCCACATCTTGGATGTGTTTGCCTGTGCTCATGCACGCATAAAAGACTGTGGCAAACCGTGGCAGCCGTGACCTGAAGGAAGCACCAAGCACGGTCGGCCACCCCCCGAATCAATTTATGCAGACTGCACAGATGCTCTCCTCCAGCACCACTGTGGGCAACAGCAGTGCACACAATGAAAAAGGAGCTCTCTCAAAAAAATTGAAACAAAAAGAAATTAAAATAGGGAATTAGAAATGTTTCGCCTTCAGGCAGCTCTTGGTTTCTCCTCCCATGCAAAAAAAGCTAATGTGTTGCTTTTGTAAGATATTATTAATTCCTATATACATAAATACAGTGATTTCATGCCTGTTCTAGAAAATTAAGAAATTGAACTGCCAAAACACACCCCACTGTATGACTAAAATATTGTGTTTCACTAAAGCTTCTCAATTACAACTTGTCTTTTTCTGCATTTCTTTCTCTTGCTTTCTCTTTTCCCTTCCATTTTGCCCCAGATTTCCAAACTTCAAATTTTAGTAAACTAAATTGGTGGAAATCTTGCTCCTGAACAAAAAAAATCACTTCTTGGTTTGCAACTGCAGCAGACAGACAGGCTGCAGCCTGAGGATGCTGAATCAGCCACGGAGTATGGAGCATTTCAAATTTAGGTCACTTGTGCTGCTGTGACCCCAGTGAACAGCAACGGCATGTTTTTCCACACTTGACTGTTCTTCTGCTGACCTGCGTCTCGAACAAGACAAGTCCCAATGCAATTTAAAGAACAAGGTCAGCACAGGAGATATTGAATGCTAAATATGCTAGGAAAGGGGCAAAGTGACTGGAAGGAAGAATTCACTTCCCCAAAGTTTGCTGATGGAGACTGAAGGTGCAAACACTAAAACTGCACAGACACACGTCCTTTGGCCATGTTTGCCGCCTGCACGACAGGGATCCAAAGGGGGGACCGATGGCAGGCAGAAATTGTCGCCATGCGAGGCAAAGCGGAGCTGAGCCAGAAGCACACACGATAAGAATTATCTCTGCTGGAGGCTGCTGGTTGCCGCGCCAGCACCTCGGCTCAGCGCTGACAAATGCTGGGGGGGAGCCGGCGCCGAGGCCAGAGCCCACTGATGATAAATGCGGCACCTCGGGCGCTGAGGCTGCCAAACCAGCAGAGTACCCACCTTGCTGCAAATGAGCCAACCCCGCCACATTCAAGAGAATAAAACTCCTTGAGGAAGTAGCTGCTTGCTGCAGGAAGGTGGGAAATGTAGCCAGGTCCCGTGGTAGTGGAAGGTGAAAGGGAGAAAGCTCCAATTCTCTTGCCTTGGGGCTCTGCTTTTCGCTGGAGGGTTGGAGCAGGAGGCAGGGCAAGCTGCAACTGCACCTTTGTAACAACACCTACTCAAACTGCTTTCTAGTTGTTGGACTCAACATTTGTGTTTATTCTCCTGTAGCTCTTAAAAAAAAAAAAGAAATTATACACTTTGCACAACACAACAACTGTTTATACAGAAGAATGGTTCCTGCACAACTGCGGTGTTTAACTACACAAGAATCTAAAGGGGAAAAGCTTAATGGACAGCAACATGAGATAATTTAGCTTGCCCCTAACTCTTATCCTACTGGTTCAAAACTGCAACACGCCCCCCCCCGCACCGTGGACATCCTCAAGCACAAGCAGCATGGGCAGTCCAAAGGAAGGTAACCTGGAAGGAACTTTGTCCACTGGCTATAGGCTTAGACAAGGATTAACGGAGGGATCAACCAGAGAAGCAACACCTACCCAATACTCACTAGCAAATAAAGCAGCCAAGCTTGTCACTGGGCACTGCAAAAGAGTACCAGAGGGGAAAACCAATCTGGAATCTGGACAGGCTCTAGTAGTAGGAAAAACATTGTTTTAATGAGCTTTGGATAAATGCAGGGGTTACTGATGCTTTACCCACAGGATGAAATAGTGTGGCCAGCAAGACTAGAACAGCGATCTCCTGTACTTGGCACTAGTGAGGCTAAAACTTGAATCCTGTGTCCAGTTTGGGGCCCTTCCTTACAAGAAAGACACTGAGATGTTGGAGTGTGTCCAGAGAAGGGCAAAGGAGCTGGTGAAGGGTGTGGAGCACAAGTACTATGAGGAGCAGCTGAGGGAGCTGGGGCTGTTCATCCTGGAGAAAAGGAGGCTCAGGGAGACCCTATCACTCTCTACAACCACCTGAAAGGATCTTGTAGTGAGGTGGGGTCAGTCTCTTCTCCCAGATAACAAGCAATAGGACAAGAGCAAATGGCCTCAAGCTGTGCCATGCAAGGTTGAGATTGGACACTAGGAAAAAATTTTTCATGGAAAGCACTGGAACAGGCTGCCCACAGAAAAGGTTGAGTGGAGTTGTGTAAAATATGTGGAGACGTGGTGCTTAGGGACATGATTTAATGGTGGCCTTGGCAGTGCTGGGTTAAGGGTTGAATTTGGTGACACTGTATGTCCTTTCCAACCTGAACGATTATTTGATTCTCAGTTTTAAAGAATAGAACAAGAAGATGTGCCAGAATAGATCCAACTTGGGGGAAAGAAACCCCCACACTTTATGCAGATGGAGACAGGTTACATGAAAGAGCTGAGAATGAAATCATAAAGGGAAGAAAAGTCAGTATCATCTCTGTATTATGACAACAGAAAGCAGATCTGTCATACTAAGTAAAGTTCATATTGCCTAATTTAGTTAATAGGTTTTTAGAGAAACAGCAAAGTTCATTCACAAGGTACAATTTTTTTTTTTCACTGGTGGGAGATTTGCAGGAGAATCAGAGACAGGCATTGTTCTTATAACTTTCACACATCTAAAAGACTAATAAGCAATTAGGAATTATAGATGTTAGGAAAAGGGACTGATCTTTTCTCCAATCCTACCTATTGAGGATTATTTTCTACCATCTCTTAGCTAATGGCTTGTAAGATCTAGAACTAGAAACCACAGGTGCTAGAGCCTTTTCTCAGTTTCTGTAGCAGACCATTCTCTGGATATACGCATCTACAAAATGAGTACTTTTACATTTTTCTCTGTTAATTCCTGATTCTTGCTACATCACCTATATTGAAAGTTTCCTTTGTACTTCAATTTTATTTCTCACATTTGTGCTTTTCTTTCCTGAAATATTTCAAATATTGTTGACAACATCCCCCATGGTATAAAGCATGTACAACTGACTGCCTAGATGGGGTGTCCACACAGGAGAAACAGAGTTTGATGCAATGCCAACCAGCATCAACAGGGATCCAACTTCAGTGGGGTGAGGCTCAAACCTTCAGAGCCACTACTCCCCCCTGCAGTTGAGCATCTTTATATGGCCAACCATTGTGAGGCTCCCTCCCACTGCATTTCAGGCCCTCCTCAGTATTATATTCCCAAGTATTTTTATGGCATTACCCTTTTTGAAGTCTCTCCACAACATGCAATAGTTTCATTTGGGATACACTTCTGTAAAGTTAATTGCAGTTTTGCATTTTGTTTTATGTTTCTGACCTCTTTAGGTTCTTTTGAACTTCGAATATTTGTCCAGACATGTATTTTCAGCTCTTCATAATTCCAATGTCATTCATACAGCATCTGAATCCTCTTCATATGATCAGTCTAGTTTAAAAAGGACAAAAATGAAGCCTTTTGGAGAGACAAAGCAGGACAAAGTTTCTGAAGAAATGCACAGATAAATCCTGTCTTATCCCACTCCCCATCAGATTATTTTGCTGAAGTAATTTTGCCTGGAAGTCCTAAAATACTGGCAGAAATGAAATAGAACCTATTTTGAAGGAAAAAACCCCCGACTACCCACAATTAAAGTTATATAAGCTTAAACTGACTTCTTTAATAAAGCAATGGGAAGCAATTTCTCTGCAAATTGAGAAGACATCAGTAACAGACCCATGGATCAGAGATTATATTGCTGTATTAGAGAAAAACAGACATGACATAGATGCTCACCTACTGGGAATACTAAATAACATTGCTGCTTAAAAAGTAAGAAATTGTAGAAAATAATTTTTATAGAGTTACAGCTAGGTTATTTTTAGCACCTGAGGAGTTTTTTTATTTGCTAGTCTAAGAACAATGGTGCCTCTGCAAACAAAATGCAGGAAGCTGAGGAAGAAAAAGAAGCAGTTTGAAGACTTGAGTTTGGAAATGGACGACTGTTTTCAATAATTTTTCTGCAGTAGACAAATATAGAAAAGAGGTGATGTAGGGACCATATGGTGTGTTAATTCCAGTTGTGACAACAGCTCTGTTGTCTATCCCTTTGCTAGACTGTGAGAAAACGTGTAACTTGTGTCACTGACAGCAAAGCCCAGTCTCATCAGGCATGGCAAATATTAATGTATAGGCAAATAAAAGCTTGGAAATGGGAACAAAAATTGAATGGCCAGCCCTGCAAGCCATCTCTTTCCTGATGGGAAGCACTGCTGAGTGCACAAAGAAGTAACAACTTCTCAGGTGTTCAGCAAAGGTAGGATAAACCAAACAAAAATAATCCTGGAGCGAGGACGAAGCATGCAGCTTTTGAAAAAGAGCATACAACAACAACAAAAAAATCCATACAATGTGCTTGGAAAAGAAGTCTGGAACACTCTCCTACAAATCCAACCAGTCTGTACTGCACTAGCACAAAACTTAAGTGTCAAACAGGACACTGGCACAGGCACTGTGGGTAAGAGCACCCCACCTTTGTGGGAAGGGACAGCCCCAATAGCTGGGTGGTGATGCACCCACGTCTTCCTTCCAGGTGAAGGAATGAGGAGAGGACAGGCCTGCCTTGTACTGCCAGTCCACAAACTGGCCCACAAACAGACTGCATCAGGATGCTGGAAGCGGGTGTTTGGATTTGGGGCATGGAAAGAAACAAACCAGCCTCTGCTTTCACATTCTGTACCGCAGCATGGCAGCGGGTGGCTGCTGCTGTTGGAGGGACTCAGCTTTGCCTCCCTGCATTTTTCATCATCTGGCAAAACAAGACAAACAAATAAAATAACTAACCCTCCAAAACCCAAAACCCTCCCAAACCAAAAGCACAGCCCAAACAAAAATCCCCAAACCAAACCAAATGACTCAACATAATAAAAGAAAAAAAGGAAACCACCACTGCATCCCCCACAAAGCCCTCTGAAATCAATTCGATTATGATTATAAAAAAATCACCCAAATCTATTTCAAGCTTGAAAAACTATAGGATACTGATTCTCTAGCAACTGGACATGAGAAAAGCCTCTCAGACATCCAGAAAAAACATTTAGTAGCAAAGGGATATGGAACCAGATAAACTAAACACGGTGCTCAGGCAGGACATAAATTCTTAAACTAAATGACTGTTGTCAAAATGTATTTTTAGTAGATAAATCCAGACAGACTTACAATTTTTGTTGTCTCTAGATAATTCCCCAATGTCATTGCTGCTGCTAGTGAGCTCTAAGGAGCAAAGCACATGAAAAAAGCACATGAAAAAAGGAAATTGTTCTTGCTTGATAATGTAATTCAAACTCTAAATATTTATTTACTCTTGCAGGGGAAAGGGAGCAGCTGAAGCATAGCTGGGATAATTCAGCAGCACGAGCCGCCACGCGCTCCCCCACGCCACGGCCTCTGGCTGGGCCAGGAGGCTGCAGGGGAAGGGGGAGCAGAGCCAGGCTAGAACACACAGCTGCGGTCTCAGCAGCTCCAGCTTGCACTCTCCACCCAGCACGCAAAGTCAGCCTTAAGACATGATCTACCTTTCACCCATACTGATAAGAAGAGGCTGGGCTCCCACCCACTCCATCCCCACCAGTGCTCCTCTCCGTGCTACATCTAGCACCAGTGTCCTTGGAAGGGTCCCATGGATGTGTGTCCCAACCTCACCCTGAGATCTGGTCAGGAGCCCATCCCAGTCTGAGACCAGCTTCCTTAGGTACCATTCCAGCACTGGTAAGTTACCTCTCTGATCTAAAATGAGACCATTTTGGCCCAGCAGCACATCACCAGGATGCTGGAGACTGTGCGTCTGGGCAGAGAGGGGCTACCAAGAGAAGAGGCTTGGTGATGAGGATGGCTGCAGGCACTCTCTGAAATTGAATAAGGCTACTGGGATTTGTACTCCACTGGGAACATGGTTTTGCCTGCCTCTTGTGTGGCAGCAAGACTTTTCTCTCTCCTCTGAAAAACCCTTGGGTTACACTGGTGCAACTGCTTGTAGAGGGGCAGCAAAATCAAGATAAAGAAGTGATCCAGGATAAAAATAATGTCATCTCCTCAAAAGGAGGTAGGGAAGATAGGGAGGAAAATCATAATTTGTACTCAAGCTCAATTGCGAGTACATTTGTAACTGTGAGAAACATGCATGATTTCTGTTAGCTTAGTTCAGTTTTTCTTTAAAAATCTTAACTTTAACTACTTTGTTATACACATATGACATGCCCTGTTCACAGCACTCCTTATAAATTCATACCTGCACAGCATTAATCATGTTGGGAAAGACTGAAATCCTGGCATGAATGCAGCACCACCTTGTTTTGGTTTGGGGTGTTTCTCCCCTCGAGCTGCAGAGGAGCCCTGCAGCACAGGAGCACTCAGTGCATGTTCAGATGAGAAGATACAGCAGCCCTCAGACACAGGCTGAAGCTGTTCTGCTTGAGTCAACACCCTCTTGGGCTGGTGTGGCACGTGAACCATCTCCATAGCACAGAGACACCTGAGAATCTGTCAGCTGCATTCTGCTCACAGATTTAACAGTAATCCTTGTGACCAGAAGGGCTCAAAATGCCTTTTATTTTTTTCCTTTTTTTTTTTTAAATAAAAGCTCAGAATCTAGAACACCCTCATTATGCCCAAACTGGTGTTACAACCTAATCTGGCCTGTTGATTTCCAGATCTGTCAATTTAGTATCACTTAAAAATTAAGATTAAAACCTACCTCCACTCCCAAAAAGGGATTTAAGAAATTATCATGAAACAAGAAGTACAGCAAGTTGCCACAAAGCAGACTTCGTAAATGAGATTACTGTTCAGATTCTGTTTTAACTCTGTTTATTGATATTCCAATCTTTTTGTCACTTATTTTCAGGCAAAAGTCTTCTTTAGTTAGACTGCAGAATCAGTTCAACCGAGATCTAATAAATAATGCTTATTTCCCATGCTAAGATTCGTTTTGCTTAACTTAACTGAGTTAGGTAAAGAAGTGACAAATCCAGCTGTGCGCATGTATATATTGATATGAAACAGAAAGAACATGGTATTTTCTACTGTGAGTGAAGAACTGTTGCCAAAAATCCCCTGTAATGAAAAAGACCATAGCTTAGCAGCACCCCAGGCACGTTCAGGCCTTGCTAATCCCACGGAACTCCAGGTTTTGCCAGCCTCAGCCAGAAACAAGGGCTCATGGCAGCCTTTGAGGGTGTTACGAGAACAGGTTCAAGGAACTGAGCCTACAGATTTCTCTACCACACAGGAAGTTACCCACAACAGGAAGTGTAACAGGCGTGCTTCCCTACTTCTGGCAACTTTTTTTGGTTGTTTATAAATTGAGTATCATAGTACAAGTTACATAGCACTTCAACAGAACTATTCTTTTTCAAATATGCAGTTAAATGGCAGTAAACTCACTGGTGCAGCTGACACAATTCACTGCCACTGGAAAAAATCTGTGACCACACACAAGTATGATGCAGGACCCGTTAACACCCAGGACTTGAAGTGCAATTTACAGTCCATGTACCAGGAGAATGAAGCAAGTACCCCTAACAACAGTCCCCTGCAGCTGGGTGACAAAGGAGCTGCACCTAACATGGCCTTCACAATGGGACCCCAAGGTCCAATTCTAAGAAGAAAACAAAAGGATTTAATAAGAAACACTGTAAAACCATTAAGATAAATCTGGTTCAGATATTTTAGCAGTATAAGCAAATGTGGATCCTAATAGAAATTTTGGGGGAGAAAAAAAGTCCACATGTATCTAAAGGGCTCATCCTAAACATTTAGCAGTTACTTTCACAATAAGTCTTTTCATGTTTTGGTATACTAGTGCAATGTTCATGCTCTCAGAGCTAGCCTGAAGGGTTTCTAAATTAGTATGTCAATGTTACCATGGTAACATAATGTACTACTAAAATGGACCACTTTTTATACAGCCACAATAATCGAGTTAGTGACCAAGCAAGTTATAAAAACTCTTGCTTCTTTGGGGGTTGGGGTTTTATTGGGCATTTTCCTTTGTTTGTATTTGGTTCTTTTAACTATTTATGGTTATTTTTACTATTCCTACACCTTTTAAAAATACTGCTAAGAATTTGTTTTGTTTATCATGCAGGAATAAATAACAGAAATAGAATCACCACCACCAGCAAAAAAATCAACTCTTAGGACTTGCTAAGGGTAGTTGTATTTTCAGTTCCCAGGCATACAAAGTTTTAACATCCCACCTGTGGTTTTACTTTTGCAGACTGCTCACAAACAGAAGACATTCATTTCTTGTCACAACACTATTTAAAACACAGCAACATCTCACTCTCAGAGCTGCTTACACACCAGGATCCTGCCCAACATTCTGTCTCTGATACCCTGGGGTATGTTAAATGGCACTGGATGCCCTAAAAGTCAACCTGCCATCCTTGATCAGACAATCTTCAAACTGAGAATACTCAAGTTAAAAACATTCTCATGTAAAGTTCAGTGTTCAAAAGACATCATCTTCACGGTCATCACATCCACACATACCAGAGTATCTGTCCTACATTCACACAAATTTGTTAAACACATGAGTTTCTTTGTATCTCCAAAAGAAAACCATCACCATAAATGCCATAAATGCTCTCTGTTTATAAAATCCTCACCAACAAGGGCCACTAGAGGATCCCATATGGACAAGGAGCCACATCCATCCAGCAAGTTTTCATGCAATGATCTTTATTCAAACAGCATCAAGTATTTGAATCAAAATCCTGAAGACTTGTTTTTGGATATGTTCTATTAAGAGATAATACCTAATTGTATATTTTTTGTATCATAAGACTACTGTAACAACCTCCTTGGGGCATTCCTGTGGTCTTGCTGTTTAAAACAAGAAAAATTTAAAAAATATTGAGATTATATGAACTTATTTCTGACTCTTGTTGTGTTGAAATGAAAGAGAAAAATAAAAGTAATTGATTTATGGTTGTGTCAATAAGAGCTTAATGTATTGGTTTACAGTATCACTTGCCAACAGCACTGACATTGTAAGTCGATCTCTCAGTTCAATAACTTGTCAAGTTAGATACATTTTTGTTATGAAAATTAATAAGAATGTTTACTCCCTTTATTAGAGTGAGAATATATCAAATATCCAACTTCCCTACTTTTGGTCTGGCTGACTAGTTTTTATTCTCCTAGATGATACTGCCATTTATAGTTGAGAAGTAATGCCTAAGTACATTTGATTAATCTACTGAAACAACTTGATATAATGTATATTCCTTTCAGAAAGCTGGAGGAAAAGGAAGAAACAGTGTCCAAAGACACTATGCAAATCCTTCCAAGACTTATAAGAGCCCACAATTACTCCTCGTCTTCCTTTGCCCCATGAAACAACAGTAAAGGAGAAAGTACCATGGGATTCCCATCCTACTCCACCTCCAGCTTTCCAAAAAAATCACATCTGGAAGATATAAAGGAGAACAACAGTCAAAATATACTATATGTATGCGTGTAGTGGCATATATACATATGTACATGCACACAATCTCTCTATATACTATATGTATGTGTGTAGTGGCATATATACATATGTACATACACACAATCTCTCTACGTATGTATATACAGTGTAACAGCATAATTCCTGTGATTTCCAGTGTGGATGCACTTAGGTATGAGTGACTTTCTGCTGTATGGGTGGAGTTTGGGGGACAGGTGTACTATAATCTTTTCCAAAAACAAGTATGCATGAATGAGCCACCAAAAATGAAATTACACATAAAGCTCAGACCATTGTTCACCTTCAGCCTGCTCGACTTCCTAACTTTAAATGGCTTGTTTAACAGAATTGTCCAGTCTGCAATACACTGCAATGATTTGTGTGTGGCTTCCTCTTCTGCTGATTACAGCTTTTAGGCTATAGCTAAAACAAAAGGTGGCTCAGGGTTTTTTCATATACAGCACCGAACACATACCTGAGAAAAAAGTTAAAAATACCACAATCTTATCTTTACTCCCTAAAAAGTACAAAAGCGCTATATCTGCAAGTGCTCCAAATGTCACAAAAAAAACAAGTTCAAAGGCATTAGCAATTGTACATTCCCCTATTATGTTGTAAAAGATGCAGTGTGAAAAATCCTTTAGGATAATCTTCTCCAAATCATTAATTCCCTTCCATTTACATGAGAAAAGAAACACCAGATCTTTTTATGCAGTTTGCCACAAAAATCACAGCCTGGGGTACGTCTCACTAAACATTGAGGCCTCACAACCTGGTCTTTTCCCAGCTGTTTTGAAGGACAGATCCTTACTTTAGGATTTTTCCATTTACATCATTAGATAAAATAATCCTCCGTCACTCCAGAAGTCATAACAGCTGCATCTTAATTGGAAAGAAAAACCAATAAGGACCAGAACCAACAACTGTTACTGCAAACTAGTGGCTCTGAATGCCAAGCAGCTGCCTTTCTGCCAAAAAACAATACATGACTTGTAAAAGTAAGGTGCTTGAAAATAAATCAAATACCAAAACTAAGCTACTGCCAACGAGGACATTGTATTTTGGTGATAAAAATGCATGAGACACCAGCCAATTTCAAGCTGCAATCACTTGAACATAATCCTTACACGTAAGACATCATTTATAGCAAGTAATTTGAAATACCAACTGTAGAACTTATGACTTAATAGATGGGATGCCAACTGCTAAAACAATTCACACACCTGCTTATTTTTATAGCGTGTGAACTGATGGGGTTGTGTAAAACTTAAAGTTATTTTCAATGATGGCTACACTGAGAGCATTCCTGTCCTTTAAGGGTGGAGAGCACTTCTGGATCATCATCATCAGGCCTCTTATGTTATGTCCCTTCACTGCACAACTGTCTTCCTTAAAACACCAAAGTTTTACTGGAAAATTTCGCTGTTTGTCAGAGGAATGTTTAAAACACACCATGTTCTCTTGTCGAGAGCAATATTTATGTACATGGCAAAAAAAATGAAACTGCTGTAACAGAGTGGAAGAGTTGTGAATTTGCAAGGGGAGCACAGTACAAGACCGGGTCCTTCTCCATCACCTTGGCTGTCACATGTGGAAAGAAGGAGAGGGGCTTCTATGCTGCCACCCCACAGTGCTCCTCACTCCCCCTCTCCTCTACCTGCCGCAAAAACAGTCTGTGGGTAAGGAAAAAATCCCGTTTTGAAGTGTTTTGCAGTTGCTTAGCAACTAGTACCAAACCTTATGAGATTTCAGTCAATGGACTGGCACACCCACCTCTCCACATGCAGACAGGTACATGAGGAATACACCAGCTCAGCCCCAGGATGGTCCCAGCCCCAACAGCAGCATGTCCCTGCTAATCTTTCAAACCTGCTTCCAGCTGCTGCTTTCTAACACATTCCAAAACCCCCAGAACCACAGAGAGGCACAGCAAAGCACCCATGTGCTGGTTATGGGAGGATTTGAAATTGTGAAGATGCCAGCTACACCCTTTCCTCAGTTACAACGCACATACAAACCACGAATGCCTTAAAAGCAATTGAGATTAAAAAGCTGTCCCTGAACTTGCTCTCCTGTGGTAGAGACCAGGTTTCTTCCCAACCCATGAAATGTATAGTCATTGACCACTACAGGCAATTCCCACACCTGTTATCAGTTTCGGTGGGAAACACTGGCGAAATTGCACAAAACTTTTGGCCTTTATGATCACACACCACTGTCATGCCAAATGCTTTCAGATTTAAAAACTTTATATATAGATAGATACAGATATATGTATGTGAGGATACACAGATTTTGATGAGGAACAAAGATTCTACTCTTCTGTAAACTGCCTATACAGTTTATCTGCCTATACAGATGCATACAGCATATACAAACTATGCTGGAAAAAACATTTTATTTTTTAAAAATGCTTCACTCCACAGAAGAGTACATATGGAGGGGAAAAAACCCCACACCACACTGCAGTGCAACAAGTTTGACATTATCAGCCTAGGAAATACTGCTAACTACAAGTAAAAGTTAATGCTGGAAATGAAACCATTTGTAACCAGTACAGGAGTTAGTTTCAGAAACAGGTTTCCAAGTACAGCAATGCAGCCAACAAACTGCAGCCACATAAAAGCCATGTATCCTCTCCCCTCCACAGCTGGCAGGGAAGAAGGACCACCTCCACCACCCAAGCTGGTTGGAGAAGCCATACCCTCACCTGCCCGTTTCTCTTCACTGACAGCACTGGCACTGTGGCAACAGGATTGGCTTAGCCCAGTCAAGGGGATTCCACCCTGGAGATGAGCTGTCCCAGGGTGAGGGGATGCAGGGGCCATTCAGGGACACCTGCTTGTTTCAGCTTCCCCCACTGCAGTGCAGGCCAGAGCTGGGAATTGCCCAGCCCCAGTGGGCAATTTCATTTTCTGTGATCCTTAATGGCAACAGGAATTTCACTCAGGTGTTACCTTCACACTAAAAACTTCAACAAAATGCTGCCCCTGTGGTAAACCCAGAAGACATAGGCCACCATACTTCTAAGACAGAGAAAGGCTCAGAGTCCATTTGAATTTCAATGTGCATCTTGCTTCATGTACTTACTTCAATCCTTAAACCAGGAAATTCCTTAATTTTACTCTGTTCATTCCCTCCTTTAAACTAGTACCCTCTATTTTTTGAAAACTTATCTGCCCTAATTTATCACCAGTGACTTTCACTTATGAAAGTGTTGTGCTAACAAGTGGACCTCTGTGATGGTATTTTACAAACAACTCACTTGGCACCTCCAAGGGACTTGTTACATTCTTTACGCTTGTAATTCTTAATATAACAAAACCAAATAAAACTTTCTTAATTCTTAAGAAAGGCACTGTTTGCAAATCTCTCCTAAACATCTAATAGCAGTAAATGTTCAGAAGTTTTTTTTTATTTCTTTCAACAGTGCCCCAGCGATTTTAATAGCTCTGCACTTCCAGGTGTTTTTATGTGAACACTGGAAACAGAGGTAAAGGCCTCAATAAATAGGTTTGGTTGTGGGTTCTTTGGTGGTGCATGGTTTTCTTTTTCCCTTTGGTTGTTGTTCTCTTTTTGTTAACAGAGTGACCTCACAGTAGCATTGCCAATTGCCTCCACTGGGAGCCAGTGCATGCAGCACAGTTTTGAATAATCTGGCAAACAAAACTGACATTAAGACTTCCAGGCATCTTTTAAAAAAACCCACCACCAAACCTTAAAGGACAACAATAAAACTCCCACTGGTTTTCCAGAACAGTATTAAAGAGAGTCAATTAATTCTTGGAATCATGACATGGGTTTGACCATGTCACTTCTGTTTTGTAAATAAAGAAAAGCACTCAGTCAGTGGAAGAGAAGTGCAATAATTATTGCAATTCCTGGCTCCTGAAGGTAGGTTGCATCCCCTCTGCCAGGCCACAATGCAACCCTCAAGTCTTCCAAAATGACATGTCTCCCTTTGCTCGCACAGCCACCAGACATGCACAAATCATTTTGGGAAGCTCCAGAAAACACATACTGAGTTTCTTTAGTACTTTCAATACCAAATAGTTCCGTAACAAATTGTATTTCGTTTCATTATTCTTCAAGATTTCCTTTATCTTGTATTAACGTTATACTTTATCTTCTCTCCCAGGACAATTTGCTTTTGTAACTGATGGTATTTCTCATTGCAGACAAATCCATTCACCTAGAAATGCCACTAGACTAGACTTGTTCTCTGCAATCAGTGACACCACAGCAAGTTTCTGTTGCATTACAAGCCTTTGCCTATCATCTGCACAGAAAACTCTTCCCAGCAGATATGATACTGCAGACGCAATGCAAACACAAACACAGATCTTTTTCTAGGTCTTAACTGAAACATTACTAATACTCATTTTGCAAGATTGCCTGTTGATACTAGGTAAATTAAAAGAACAGTGGAGCACACTGAATTTATTTAAACAGCATTAGCTCTTCCCAGGTGGAAAGGACGTAAAACAAAGGATGTAAAACAAAGCACAAAGATTACTGTTTGAAAGTGTTAACGATGAGGTGACTTAGGATGGCATTATGGAGACAAGAAACCAAAAATTTTGGTAATAAATGGAAGATGATGGATAATGTTAGGATATCTTACCAAGAGGTTCAATATTGGGTACAACAGAGAAGAAGGAACCAACAAAAAATGTAAAGCCAGATGATATGATCAAAGCCACAGGCTCTGGGAAACGCTTTTTCAAGCAATATTCAGAACTGATCTAAGTGGGACAAGGCTGCTTTCATCCAGGCTAGGAAAGTGACAACAGAGTACTTCAGTAGTAGGATAAGACACATGGATGGCAGACTTCATAACATGGGCAGATAGAGAAGCCTGCATCTCAGACATGCTACACTGGGAAAATCTTCAAGATATGGGCTTTTCCTGCTTGTGAGGGCCTTGGAAGAAATAATAGGGGTAGGAAGGACTGATCAGTTTTTATTCCACCGCTGTGGTATGTGGTGATGACTGCTTTTGTTTACGTCTCCATTTTTCATTATTATTATTATTATTATAAAAGATAAACGTGTTTAAGACAGGAAGAAAAAGATATTTCTGATTCAAGACGATTGCAGAATTTTTACCTTATGGAGAAATTATGAAAGTGGTTTAAGTGCTGCATTGCTCCTTAAGGCGCAAGGCTCTCAGTAGGCTAACTTGACAGAAATTGCACTTACTACACAAGGTAAGTGACCTTTATTGACAAGAAATATTGGGACACTTCAGGGGTTGAAAAGGCTCTGAAAGCAAATAAAGATTCCAGCTGAGCAGAGGACAACTTAGAAGGGAGATTAATGCTAACCCTGTTTTCATGTACTTAAAAATTATACAGACAAACTCCACATCTATATAGAAATAAAAGTTTTAATCTAACTATATCAAAGGCAATACAAGCATTCAAAACTTAGGTAGACTATTTAAGGACTTCAGTTTCAAGGGAGAGTACATTTAAAGAAGTACAAATCACCTCAGGTGACAGCTTATGTGAAATAAGGAAATCCCCCTGGATTCCAAAACCAAGCTAAAATCATGCTAGATGCAATAGGGACTGAAACAAAATTACACTTAGTATGGTTTTTTCTCTTTGAGAAGGAAAAATGCAATTACTTTTTTTGAGGTTGTATCAGTTCTGCATTAGTAACTGGGCCACCAGATTTCTCCCACAAGTGTAAAAAACAGAAATAAACTAGTAAAAATTGAAACAAGCTGGTAAAAATTAACCTCATCCACCTGCTTCTTAGTCTTAGCTACTTATTTTCTAAATGCAGTAAACAATTTCATTTTGAAGACGAAACTCAAATGGAGTCCCCAAAGGCATCACCATAGCTGAGTTTCTCTCCTCTTTACAAAAGCACTCAGAGCTTCCAAATTTTTCCATAGCAGAGCAAGGGCACTGATGCAGTAGTGCAAGGTACAGAGTCATGATCTGATTGATACCTCTGGCTGAAAGAAACCAAACACTGCAACAATCTCAAGAAGTCACACCTCTGTCACAGTGCTCTACATAAAAGCCCCTGGTACAAGCCTAGTTTGGTGGAACTTGCAGTTGTTTCACCACCACTGGGCTTGGTGTGACAGAATCGTCAAACTGGCAGGCTTCGGGAAGAAACATCCTAAAAACAGAACTCATCCAACACCTTCACATTTAATGAAAATTCCTTTCCAGCTGGGAGGAAGAGCAGGAAACTCACACCCTGGTACGTGTTGAAGGCACTATTGCTAACCCCATTTTGAAGGTCTGATACCAAGCTCCTAAAGAAAACCCAATAAACTCCAAGCAAACTCTTCCTCAGGGAACACCATGTACATGCTCCAAGTAGCTGAACAGAAACTTCTGACAATTCCATTGTCTCTTCCCTGTGGAGTCTGGAAGGGCAGAGCCATGCAAGAAGGCAATGGTCACACTGCTGGCAGCCTGTGCCTGCTCTCTGCTGGCAGCACCAAGCCAACCTCTGACTTGCAGGACAGCTTCAATCACAGGCAGGTCCCACTTCTACTGAAGAATGACACATCATACATGTGAACATTTCCAGATATATCATGAAAAGGAAATGAAAAGCGAGTTTCACACTTTAAAATATGAACAGGACTTTTTCTTGCTTCAGATGGCCTAAAAGTCCTTGAAATTGAAAATCACAGCAAACATGAGCATTACAGATTTGGGAAGAAAAGGGGCTGGGGGACAGAGAGAGGAAGGGATGATTAAAAACACAGGCAAGGAGGTAAAGAAAAGCAGGGAAGGGAGACTGGAGCTGTCAGGGCAAACCCATTCATTCTCCCTGCATGTTTGTGATACCTGACAAGACAACTTCACTACCAGTGGATACCTCTAAATGATTTTCAAAAGACAACTGCACTGACCCAAGAAAGTAGTCTATTCAAGTGTAAAAGGCATAACTGCAAAACTAAAATGAATGGTACAGTTCATAAGGATTAAAAGGTTTATCAGATTAATTTTTGAAAATTCAACAGTAAAAAATAGTTCCAAACTTTCTTGTAGCTGTGATTGAAGCTGGTATGTTAAACATGGAGCTCAGCAAGCTCTCAGAACCAGTTTGGTTTTCTTTACCTTCAAAACAGATTTTATTATTACTGCTGTTATTTTTGCAAGTGCATTTCTAAGAAGTTATTTAAGACCGATGAACAAGCAGGAAGAACTAAATCCCACACCATATTTGACACAAAGAATCGGAAGAGAGAACTTGGCATTGCCATTTACTTAAACAAAAATCCAAATGCTTATGGGAAGAAAGAGAATGTTTTTTTCAACTTTATATATAAAACCTCAAGTCTGAATGCTTTGTCACTTATCTCACTTATTTTGGCCAAGATATAAACAAAGAAAATCTCTTCAACCCCAAACAACACAATGGTCATCATTTAAAGAAGGGGAAGATTGACTTTAATGTGGGTTGAAAAGGAGAAAGAAAATGCATTAATACTATAAGGCAAGATTCATGGCTTTGAAAGGGCATGATGAAGAGCTGGGTAAGTGTCTCCTTTTCCCCACAAAGTATCCAATTCATGCTACAAAGGATGCTCACAGACAGCTTCCTCCAACACTACCCCAGGATCACCTATATGCCAAGGGACTACATGTAATTTTAGCAGCCTTGTCCAGCTTTCTAGTTTTCAAGAACACCATAAGACACCCAGACACAGCTGCGGACTACAGAAATAGGGCTGAATACCAGCAAAGCCGTAATTATGCACATGTAGGACTCCAAAAAGTATTTGAAACAATCCAAAGTATTGAGTACTCTATATAGACACAAACTCAGGCCAATTTTTAGGTGTTTGCTGCTTAATTTGGAGCTACCTTTTTGAGAAAGAGGAGTCCAGCTGAGAGTGAACTTCCCTCTTCTGACCCAGAGCATTTTGCTCTCTGCTTTCTCTTCTCCAGATCTCCTCCTGGATGATTTGTGCCCACTTACACTCAATGTGCACTGGAACAAAGATGCAATTATGTATAAGTAGTGCCCAAGAGAAATCATCTAATAAAAATAAAGCTTTCTTTAAAGCAATTTTATCCAGCATTTTTTTTACTATACAGATGTAGCATATATATAAGGGGAAGGGAAAAAAAAACCTCAATGACTGCATAAAGCATGTGTGGCCTGTATGAAATGACATTAGATTATTAAAAAAAATAGATATATATATAAACATTCTACTCCTCCCTCTTCCATCTCTGATATTCTCCAGCTTGTCCTAGTTTTCAGGTATGTTTATACTGGAGACAGAAATAGGTAGGTATATACATACCTATACATGTGTACACTCATACCTAGGGCATACCCAGCTATAAAATGTTATACTATTTGGATTGCAGAATTAACATATAAAAAGATAACTTGCCTAGAGTTACAAGGCCTGCTTGGTCTGCTGTTTGGAGACTTCTAGTAACAGAATCACAGAACAGCTGAGGCTGGAAGGCACCTCTGGAGCCTGTCTAGCTCAAGCCCTTGTTGACAACAGGGCCACCTAGAACAGGCTGCTCAGGACCATATCTCAGTTGAGCTCTGAAAATCTCCAAGGGTGAAGACTTCACCACCTCTTGGCTAACCTGTGCCAACATTTGACCATCCTAAGAGTATAAAAGCATTTGCTTGCATTTAAATGGAATTGCCTGTATTTCAGGCAAATATTTGTGCCTGTATTTCAAGCAAATGTTTGTGACTGTTGCTTCCTGTCCTGTCATGGGAAACCACTGAGAAGGCTCCATGTTCTTTACTTCCTCCAATCAGGTATTGATACACACTGAAAATTCCATAATCAATTATAGTGAAAAGCACAGAAAGCCAAAAAATAAGCACTGTGTAGGATCCTAATGCTTCCAGAACTACTTTCCACAAAGCCAGAAGTAAGAGTAGTTATAAAAAATCAATGGTAATTCAACATGAGATGGATTTAGTATCTGTAATGTTTTCTAAGAATGGATGTGTTTTAAGAGTTAGTTATAGACATGCTTTTGTTGCAAATTTAGGCTTCAGAGTTGTAAATTTAGGCTTCAGTACTTCATGTTGAAAAAAAAATATGAAAGTATAAGTTGTTTTGTAGCATAAGGAAAGAGAAAATACTTGTAAAAACTTTGTCTCTTTAGGGAGCTCAAAATCAGAGTTGACAGTAAAAAAGCATCCCAGTTTTTCTACACATAACCATAGTTCTCATCAAGTCACACTACAGATGAAGAACCCAAATCCTGTATACTTTAGCACAGGATAGGAGCATAATCTGCTTGGCTGTTTTTCTGTGAGGATTTAATGAAGGCAATCTGAAAAACGTCCTCCCAGTGGACAGCCTGTGGCAGGATCCTTTAGGCACCCAGTGTGGCAAACGTGCCAAGTGCCAGCAAAAGAAAAAGAGCAAAATAAATGTGACTTTAAAGCAGTTAAGTACCCACACAGCTAGGAGCTCTGCAGGCACCAGTGAAGCTGTCAAAATTCAGGTCAGTAACATGCCACAACTGTCTGAGACACCTCTGAAGAGCAGGAGGAGCAGAAGCAGCTCCTTGGGTCAAGCTCTTACAGAAACACAGCTGGTGTGAGGTACCCGCATGAAGGCATAACAAGAAAGGAGCCCTCTTTGCAGAAAGTGGTCAGCAAAGCTCATAAATCACTTGAGAAAGGCCTGATCTAGAGATGACAGGAAGATGAACAGAAATGCTTGCTTTCAGTAAAGAGGTAACTGGCTGAGAGAAAAAAAGCAGATATGTCAGACTTGAAAAGGTCAGGGGCACAATTTATATTTGTCAGAACGAGCTTTCCAAGCAGGAGTCAAGGACATCTTGCTCCAACAAATAAATACATAATAACTTCAAAAATCAAGGATCTTTGGTAAGAGAACTTACTTTCTTCACCTGTGTACTGTCCTTGGGCACCTCTGCATAAGTGATATTTTTGGATATTGTTGTGGTTTAACTCCAGTCAGCAGCCACTTGCTCACTCTCCCAAACAGCAGGATCAGGGAGAGAATAGGAAGGGTAAAAAGCTAGAAAACTCATGGGTTGAGATAAGGACAGTTAAATAGGGAAAACAAACCAAGGAATTACTTTGCTGCTTCCCATGGGCAAGCAGGTGTTCAGCCAACTCCTCCATCACATGTAACAGTGACTTCGAAAGACAAACACCATCACTCCAAACATCCACCCTTCCTCCTTCTTTCCCCACTTTACATACTGAACATGATGCCACATGGTCTGGAGTATCCCTTTTGTCAGTTGGTGTCACGTGTCCTGGCTGTGTGCCCTCCCACCCTCCCATGCTCCCCAGCCCCGTCACCAGCGTGGCAGCACAAAAAGTAGAAAAGGCCTTGGCTCTGTCTAAGTCCTGCTCAGTGATAACAAAAACATCTCTGTATTATCAGCTCTGTGTTCAGCACTAATCCAAAACAGAGCCCCATACCAGCCACTGGGAAGAAATTCAACTACCCCAGCTGAAAGCAGCACAGATATTCACCTCCCAAAAAGTTGGAGGTAGCTGCAAAGATGTCAAAGAGCCCAAGACTGAATGACAGGTAGAAACTGAAGGGCAGAAAGAGGGATTGGAGAAAGTGGGAAAAAAAGAAGAGAAGATTTAAATGGGAAACAGGAGCAGACAAATTTAGAAAGGTGGTGGCAGCGAGGAGAACTGTAGTGAAGAGAAACAAGAAGCAGCAAAACACTGGGGGGTATTGACATCATCATATTCAGAGGTCCTCTTCTGCTGCACCCTCCATGGTACCTGTGTTTTACAGAAAATTTACAGCAGTTGCACAACTCCTGCCAGATTTTACCTGGTCCCTGGAGAGCTAGGGGCCAAAATAGCAACCTTTGCACTCCACAATATGGTAAAGGAAAACAGGGGACACCGCATGGCACAGAACCATGGATTACAGTAGGGCTGATGTAACAGTAATGGAAGAGGAAGGGATATAGTTTACCACATCCCTCATATATCTTCTGACTAGACTGCTGTTGTAATGTCAGAGTAGAAATACAAAGCTGCACACTCATTTCCAGATGACTGCAATGCCCAAAATATCCAATGACAATTATGACATTGAGACAGAAGGAAATCATCCTTACCCTGGGAAGTTTGTACTGTTTAGACAGGAATAGTTACACTGATCTTATATTTTTCACTCTTTGTAAAGACATTTGCAGTGATGGTTTATAATCCTAAAGCACAGACCATTTAGTCTACCTTGCAACTCCACAGTTTGTGGTCACATAAAAGATAATTCATCTTTATTGTCTCCGTTTCTCCCTTCCACTCTAGCCTTCTTCTGCCTAGATTATCTAGGCAGGAAACATTTTGGCATAGACACTGTATCATATTGTGCTTTTGTATTATAGGCCAACACACCACATTGTATTAACATCTCTCCTTCAGTAACATTATATACAAAATCAGACCTTAAAAAAAACCACTTATATCCATGGACTCTAGAGGACCCAAAATAGATGAAAGAGCCAAATGTTCATAAACTTGTGAAAAATGTGCATACTACTGCAAATCTAGGTATTCACATTTCTCTCCAGTTAAACAGCACTAATAACATGTACAAGTCTTCTCACACATTGCATCACTTTCTTACAGCATTGTTTTTATAGATTTCCTAATCAGGAAGTAGAATAACCTTTGGTTTAGTCTACCAACTTTCACACTGTTAAGCCCTCTTAAAAAAAGAGAAAGAATTTAATGGCCTTCTTTTCCATTAATTGGGGGTTTTCTATTACATGCATTCAGGAAAGTATGGATGATACAGTAAAATTATTCTACAACACCCAACAGATAAGCAGCCAAATAAGTAGATGGCCATAGAATCATCATCAATGTATAAATATTGTTTCAACTAATAAACCAATATATACAGAAATATGCAACAGCTACACAACGGGACACAAACCCAAATAACATCTGTTACGGAACAGACAATTAATGTTTAAAAATTACATATATACAAAGTAAGGATTGGGGTTGGAAGCTCCAGGTGCTTCATGGAAAGATGCAGCAAATATTTGTGCCTACAGGTGGCTGAAGTACATCCATGAAAGATAATGTGAAAGTAAGACAGGAATCTCATTACCAGGATTATGCAGACAATAGCATCCAGGATTACTATTTGCTGGCTGCATTCTGCATTTAATCTATCAAGTCACACTTAATACTGCAGGTAATACATTTAAGAACAATTTAAATTAATCACAACAGGAGATTAAGTGCAAGAAAAAATTAATATCCATTTTGCTTTTAAGTCACCATACCATTGTGAGAACTGCAAAAAAGAGCCACTTTCGCCTCCTGCTCCATAAAACACAATTCTACTCTTAACATTGCAAATGTCTGACACACAGCTGCTCAAAGCTAGACATATTTCATTCATACAGTTTCTAAATCCACATGGTTGGTCCCCAGGCTAACTTGTGCTAGGCAAAGAGCCCCGCAGGAGTGGAAGGCAGGGCAGCGCAGACATTCCCTGCCACCAGCTCTCCTGTGCCCAGTCCCAGGGCATGGGAGGACACATGTCCCTGAACTGGAGCAACAGCTGTCTGCATACAAGGAACATTTTGGACCCCATGAAACAGTACTGCTGCATCAGTGTGGGAAGAGTGTCACAACAATAAGGTCTTCCCAAGCTGACGCACTGAGAGGACTCATCCTGCATCTTCACCCAGCCCAATAATGTTCAGATTTGAAGAATGAAATGATCTTCACTCAACAAAATACAGAAAACAGGCTATTGATTTCCTGTGAACTCTCAAAGTGTTATAATAAGCATTTATAGATGGGCTATTGAATGTCTCAACCATTTAAGCAGACAGTCTTTTCATCAGCAAAGTAATAACTGGAGCTGGCTCCAAAAACAGAGGAAAAGCAAAAAGGAGCTTTAGGGCACAATGTCACTTTTCTTATTCTAATATAAACCTTTATGCATATATCACTGGCTGCTACTCGACTTAAAAACTGTAAGGCATGTAAGTACAAATCCTGCAAAATAAACACTGTGGTAATACTTTAAATCCTTACGACTTTTTCTGGAGTATCTCTTTCATTGCTAACGGGCTACAAAAAAAATGCATTAACCTTAAGTATCATCTTTCCCCTTTAGACTTGGCAAGGGTTTAAGTAATGCAAAATTCACTTATATGCATAGCAGTAAAAGGACATAATATCTTAAAAGGGAAGAGCTAGTGCAGCACTGTTTATTACAGTCACTCAGTTTACTGCATATATCCCATCTCCAGCCAGCAGCCAAATCTAGTATTTCTAACATTACTCTTGCAAGAATATTTCTATTGGATTATTATGAGAATACTGGTATTCTCATTGAAAGTGTTTTCTACACAAACATGTATTAGAGTTATCTGGTAGAAAATATATATGTATTTTTACATGCTTACCTGCATATATAAATTAAACACTTGAGATCTTGATTTTCACAACATACTTTTGTGTCTTTACCATACATCTGTATATACACATACATACTGTATTCTGTCGGGAAAAGTTTCCTTTTCACATAACAAAGGACTTGGAGATTTAACTACAGGGCAACACATCAGAAACGAGAACAGTTCACAGAGGCACATAACAAACATGCTATGCATACATCTCCTAACAAAAGAGTAATTAAAAACTTTTACAACAAGAAACTCGCTGATAAAGCTTGAATACAAAATCTCATTGATAATAATCTGAAGTGTGTTAAATTTCCTAGAGCAATACACTGGTCATAGTTAAAATACGCTTATAGCAACAAAATTTCAACTTTTTAGAGAGAAATTCACACAAACTGTTGCTTCAGTTTTTCTTAGTTTACTGAGAAGAAAAATGAGGTTGTAACAAAATGAAGCAATAACAAAGTAGCATATTCCTAGCTGTTAAGCTATTGGAAAGTTAAATAACAGGGTCACCAGCTCTAGTTTCACTACTGTCACATTTTCTTGTGATGCTTGCATAGATCATCACAGCTTTTTCTGGAGGCAAAATAGCTGAATAGCTGCTGGTGCATCACTTCAGTTCCAGTGGATGGTGGTATTACCTGTATCCACCACCAAAAATACAATCATTTTTACGGCATTTTTCCAGACATACTTTATGTTGCTTACAAATAAGAATAGCCTAATACATGGAGCAGAAAACATCAGCCTCTCCTCTCTTGGAAACCCACTCATCTGGATATGGTAAACATGTGATTCAGCTGAGGATATTTACCTTCTACATTTCATTATTACTAACATTGATTTCAGTTACTCATTCATGAGATGCTGTTGCAAAGGTTACAAAAACACAGATAAATTACTTCAGGTGATCCTCTGTTAAAAAAGGCAGAAGGCATAAATCAGCTTACAGCATCTTTAAAACACTTTTGGTTGGTAACTTGGAGCAAGGAGGGAATATGGAACAGCTCAAGAATAACATGCCTTCACATCTTGAGTCCTCCCTGTCCAGGCTTAACTGTCACAATGCAAAAATGCCATTTTCCAAGTCTGCCTAAAAGAAAACAACTTCAAAAACAGCTCCTGGAATATGAAAAAACAACTTGCTCATGACTAAAATAGATACCAAGTTACCTGTTTTAGTCAACAGCAAAACTTCAAACCAATTGTTATGTACCAGCTGTGATTAGACCTCCCAAATACTCTTCTGTCTGAATATACAATCACAAATAATAAAGAAAGTGTCTTTGCTGTACCCACTGCCATATAAGGTTGGTAACTGAATAAATGCTCACATTTGAGAGTATCTACTCAGAAGGTAACACAGTTTCGCACCACATACTTTAAAAGGGAACAACCTAAATTATACTTTGGTTTATAACAGTAGAAAAAACCTCTTCAAGGATAAGTGCAGAGGGAAGAATGGAGACTAATACCAAAATAGCTCCTGTTCCTAACACCTTTCTGATCCTGGCTGAGACAATCTACTCGTACCTCGGACGCATGGTGGCAGCCAGCCAGCCAGATGACTGGTGACTTAATATACAAGTTCATGTGGGCTCTGGAGTCTGACACAGACAAGGGCATTAACTCTGAAGTCTCACCAGTCAGCCTTAATATTCAAAACTCATCAAATGAGTCATGACTACATTATGAGACTTTTTTTTAATACTTTATGCTTGCTTTCTTTTGTTCTGAACAGCTTTCACTGTAGAATGTTTTCATTAAATATGCATGCTTTTTATAGGAAAAGTTGTGATCAATTGATGCGTAGGTCAAGTATGAACAAACTCAAATGAGTATGACGCTATGATAAATACTGTAATAGTCTCAGAATCACAGATTAAAAGATTGGCATATATATATCTTGCTTCTTTCTACTGCTGAAGGCAGTTCTCACAATAAACAAGGCTTCGGGCCAAAATTCAGCCTTTGAGAACAATAAATACGTACAAAATACATGTATGTGCAAGCAAAGGATATATTGAAATCTACCAGGCTGAACAGCTTCAGTTTCATTTTGAAAGCCACTTAAAATAACAGCCAGTAGATGAAACAAAGAATCCACCCAAACATGAAGGCTCCAGCATCTTTGTTGAAAGAACAATAGCATAATACTCCTCATCCCTCTACCTTGTTGCAAGAGAACCATCAAGATAGTTATTGCTGTGATCATATTAAAGAATACTTCACAAAATTATTCTTTAAACTGATCAATATTTACAGATTTATCTCCATATGCTAATAATTATAAATGCTCTAATTCAATTGCTCGGCAGAAAACATTCCAATAAAAGAAATATTTCTATTAGCATAACAAAAGGCAACCAGTAAAATCACTCTCATGCACAGGCTCAAAATTTCAAATGAAAGCAATATTCTCATATACATACGCTCTATTTTTGAACTGAACCCACTCCAATGATATGTTTTGTAATCTGATGGCTCTCCCACCGGAGTATACATGACATTAACGAAAGCAAGATCAAATTAAACAGATGACATGATTAACAGTATTCATTTCATGCATGACTGTTTCACCGGAGAGATAAAGACCTGAAAGTAATTACCACCAAGTAAAACTCCTTCACTGACCTCGCCGCTCCCAGCTAGCAGTCCTTAAGTATTGATGCTTTGCAACAAAGACCAGTGCCTTTCATCTGTGGGCTTTCTTTTACGCTACAAGCTGAGCACCTCTCCCGTTGTATGCACGCAGTACCTCTGTATCTATGTCTGTAATGCAGCATAAAGATTACTGGGGAAACCTATCAAACCGGCAGGCAGCAACCCCGGCCGCCAATAAGCGGGAGGCACATGCAGAATCCAGCACATGCTCGCTGAGGCTCGCAGGCTGGCACCGCTGCTGAGCAGGCTGCTAATCTAATTATAGCCCTTCGCCGAGCACAGGGCTGCTGAGGCACCCGCGGAAACACAGCCCGGCAGATCACACCTTGCAGCCCGCAGCATCAACGTCTGGGACAGCTGTTTGTCTGGGTGCGTCACCATAACACCCCTGGTTGGGTTTTTGTGGTGGTGGTGGTGTTTTGCTGAGTGATTCACCTATGAGGGGGTTTGTCTCCATCTCTGAAAAGCAGGATCTATTTAGGTTTGCCCTTTAAGAAGCTGACCACTTGTAGTTTGCTAGGTCTGTTTCAAGGAGACAATAAAATGAATCTGTTTGTTCTGCCAGTAGGAATTCTTGTTTTGAATGTACACATTGCCAGCACAACGCAAAGCAGATCTCGGCTTTTGTGCATTATTGCACAGGCTACAACGTGGACTTCAGATCAGCGAGGCACCACACGCATGCTTTCAGTGCACAGCGGCCCTACAGAAGTCAACAGGACCCCCTCTGTCCTTTACATTTACCCGTGGGCGGACACCCAGATGATCAGAGGGCTTCTGTGTGCATTGGCACACAAAGTCCTAACTAAGCTTTCACAAGGCTAGGGTGCAAATGCCAAGGACATTTTTGCCATTATGCAAAACAACTTAAGTCGTTTGGAAAATAATTATCATGAGCAAAGACTACTTAGATGTATGGGGAACCAACACAACCAAGTCCTACATGCTTACTTATGCTTATTTTATAAATTAAGTCCACAAAACAAAGGAATGTTATGATCCAAAAGAACATCGTGTATTTGAAAGATGCTGGGAGCCTTTACAACATCAGGTAAATAATCATGAAAAGAAGATACAGACGCTTGTTTAGTCTTCCTTGGTAGAACACTTCAATTAATCCTCACTCTGTTTAGCACAAACAGAAAAAAACACTCTTCAGATGTTTCCTGTTCCCACACGGTTCATATAATCACCTAAGCTCCACACTGACCAAAAGGTTTTCAAACATCAGTGACAAGATGGAAATACACAGCCTGACTATCAGAAAAACCAGTTGTGGTGCCAGCTCTCTCTTGTGAAATACAGTACATTTTTCATGACCAGTATTACAAAATATCATAATGCTACAGCATTATGCACATACAAACTCCAATGCATTTTTAAGATGTTTCACTAAGTTACACATAAACCATATCCATAAACATTAAACTAGCAAGATCCTGAACCCCATCACAATAATGAATTCCACTGTGCCCATACTGGCATTTTTCCTAATTCTTTACTCTTATCACCAGCACCATACAGTATCAGGCACAGTCCAAGAACATTATATTAAAGGCTGTCTATAAAGACTTTCTACCTATTGTACCTACTTCAGTACAAAAATTATATTTGATACTATATAAAATTTTACTAATGGAACAAGATCTCCATGTGGCAACAGTGCAAGACCATATTTACTGGCAATATGTAAATAGTTATGTCACAGCCTTCTTAATCTATCAGTGAAAATTGCTCATAAAGAGTTGCTCCGTGCTAGAAGTAAACTTCATTGCCGTAACAATAATATTCTCAAAGCTATATATGGCTAAAAAAGAAGTGCAGGAATAGTGACATTTTACTCTTTGATTCAATGTTCAGTCAACTTTAAGCTTTGTGTTTTGATAAAAGAAGGTTGTTTTATTAAGTCTTTCTTTTTAGATTACATCAGCTAAGAAGCTCATCAATTTTGATAAACTGTGCTTCTTTAAAATACTTTGGAATTTTCCAAGTTTCTCAGCCATACTCCTTGAAACCAGGAAACGATGTATTTAATGAAGAAAGGCAGGAGAGGCTGTTATACAGGGGTTAAAAACTTAATTGGAAGAGTTAAAGAGGCATGTGAAAAATATGCACAATGGTTTGATGATCAGATCCAAAATGTTTTTTAAATGACATTTTGCCAAAGGCAGCAACAGGGGAATAAGACCAATGAAAGTTTTTACCGTAGTCCTCTAATTATTGGGAATGCTCACATTTGCTAAGCAAAAGAAAAGATGTACAAACACAATCAAAAAATAAACTCAAAGAGACTCAATTCTCTTAATCTAATCCCCACTCACAAACCACCAAGGCACGTATGACACTTGAAAAAATGACCAAAAAACCGAAACAGGAATTAACCAAGCTTCAGCTGCTATGGGACTCTCAGTTTCGGCTCCCTCCCATGCAAGCTGCTAAGCCTACATGTGTGTCTCCCCTCTGCTCAGCAGCTCCCCAAGCCGTCGCTGCTTCACCCTGTTCAGCTCCAGTGCGGCTCCCCAGCAGCCAGCCTCTGCGTCCTCCCACAGAGCTGCTGGCTCCAAGGGCATTCACCCACAGCCTCAGCAAGGGCTGCCCTGGCAGCACTCTCTCAACACATCATTGCAGCAGGCTGTTTATTCCAGGAGTTGCTTTCTTTTTTAAAACATCATGGTAGCAGCGGTAGTTGAAGGACCCACAAACAGCTGCAAAGGTGCATTTCAAGAAACACCTATTTGTCTCTGCAACAGAATCAATACTCACTAAACCTCTGTGCTTAGCTTTGCAGATCAGCTAGAAGAGTGCCAATGTCTATGTCAATTTTTACACTCGCTTTTAACCATCGTGATGCTATGCTGGTTCAGGAAGGTATGGGGAACTGCACAGCAGGGCTAACATTTAGAGTCAGTGGTCATTCACAAGAACCCTCATTTGGCAATGGCAGATGGCTAAAATTCCAACTGAGGACAATGCAGAGCTCCACCAGCCTGCCCTGCCACCCGTGGTGATGGCACATGAGTACCTGGACCATGCACTGGACCTGTGACAGGATAGAGCCATCTATAGATGCGCCAGCAAGAGAAGCCAAGAGAGGTTTCATAAGGACACAGTCACAAGATAATTATGAGATCCCAGAGAACACGGGTTTCATGAGGACACAGTCATAAGAGACTGTAGCAAGTCTCTGTTGGAAATGAAGAAATTGTGAAAGGTACACAAGTTGGCCAATACTCGGCAGACTTTCATCGAAAGCAAAAGCCTGTCCCTGGCACAAGTTATCTGCCTGTGCTAAGCTTCAAGTTCCTGCTCCTCCGCATGGAAACAGAAGGTCTCTACAACATTTTTAGCAATTATAAGCAAGTTAGGCTTTCTCTAGCTCAGCTCCTTGACAGAAGAATTTCAATTAAAATTTTCCAAAACCATATGGTCCGAGGCAGATGCCCATCACAGAGGGGAGGAGAGAGGAAAACCTATGAGGGTATGATGAATTCATCATATGACACTAAAACCAGCTCCCTACAGTGAAAACTGTCTAGCTAAGACATTAATGAATTTTACACTTCATTTAGGCATATCTAAGTGAATTAACAAATAAATTACTATTTTGGAACAAATAACTTTTTACTATATTATTATCATTTGTGTAAGTACTTCCATATCCAATTATTTTAATACAAGAATATCTTTAAAATTTCTGATGTGTCTTGCAACTGAACAGGTTTTTCTCTGGATACCACCCTTAAACTTTGGCTTAAAAATGTATCAAATATTGCTTGCAAACTGCTACCTCAGTTACTTAATTAGATTTTGCAAAGTATAGTAAGCATATGGAATGAAAATGAGTGAGCAAAATGGCTGGTGAATCAACATGCTGCATTTCTAAAGGCAATAGTGTGTATATTTCCAAGCTGTAGCCTTGAGAGGTTGAACTGAACCAATTACTCTAATGAATATTTTACTTGGCTTGATGCATTCATTAGACTTTTAGAAGTAAGTTAAACCATCCCATGGTTATGTTTACATAACATCGAAATCTTAAGATTTCTGGATGGTACTTCTGACATTTACACAATTTAAAAGATAAGGGGACAATTTTTTCTTCCACTAATTTTTCTACATTCCAGTTTTCCTTCCCAAATAAATTTATCTAGCATTATTTTCTTTTTCTTTTGAAAACAACCTTTGATTTCACAATAGCTATTTTCTGAGCTCTTTCCTAGCAAGTATATGGGAAGTCTGCCAACTGGTGGCAAACTCATCACTCATCATCATCATTTATGAAGGAAAATAAAACATGGTCTAATGTTTGCTGCATAAACTTTTCTCTAGAGGTCACAAATGCCTTGAGGTTGGCACTCAGTGTGAACAAACTTATTTACATTTTGTGTAGCACAGGGACATTTCTTGGATTGCCCCACTTGTGATTGGTAAGCAAGCAGTTACCTGTCCACATGTGTGCATTTGTCAATGCTCTCAATCATGTTTTGAAGTCGGACAGATAACCTGGAACTTCAAGCTTTTTTTTTTTTTTCAAATATGCTCATTATATCCATAAAGGCCCCAGACATAACTCCTCTGTAAGCTTAATATCAGGCAGAGATGTCTCCATAGTAATGCCAGAGACTCGCTGCAGGATGGCACAAAGATTGATCCCTACAAACTATTTGCTATAGCATTCTTACTCACTTTTATCTCAGAATCATAGCAAAGCCAAACAAAAAAATCCCCCACATCCACATTCCAAGGTACATCACCATCCCTCGCCTCCACAGACCTACATGCTAGCTGTATCTTCACTGCAGCCCTAACTGACTGAAATGATGACACCAGTCCGTCACTGCCACCTCAGAGAGGCAGGGGAGGAGCAGTTCAGCTGTCAGCGAGACGTGTTTCATCCTATCACTGATGCATGTGGCATAAAAGGATCTGAAGTGAAGCCTGAAAGACGTTTGCTATGCTGAGCACTTGCACTTCAGACACAAAACCAAAAGGGGAATAATAACACAGTATTATTCTATTCTTAAGAACACAAAAGTCCCAAACAAAAGGTCATGTAAAAGACTTCACATCACCCTGAAACGTGCCACCCAACACATCTCCATACCAATGTCAACTTTTCATTCCTCCTCAAGTTCCATCAATTTTTCCTCCAGTACAAGGTTTTCTTCAAATCTATACCATATTTCAGCAGTCACCTCAAACTACACCAATATGCTTTGCGTCCCCTTGTATTTCCACCTTACTTATTCTTCCCTCCACTTCCTTTCCTCACAGCTACCAGCAGAGACACAGTATGAACTGTCCATTTCAAAAAGCATAACACCTGTCTGTACAACCAAGGCCTTCTCAAGACCAAAATATGTGTGCCTTGTAGCCACCATTTCACAGCCTCTGGCTGACCAGCTAGATGGCCACAAAAGTTGGTGAACCACAGAAAAGGACCACACTGTTTACAGTAAGCACAGAAATAGCTTTAAACAGTGCATCCAGAACACTGACCCCATATAATGCATGACTGACTCACACAGAACCAATGATCACAACCCTAGTGAGTCAAAGATTGGAAAATATAGAAAAAACAGCCTCTGCTTCTAAATGGTTAAGTGAGAAAGACACATTTGCAGACCAGAATAAACAGGTTTAAAAAAAAGAGCGCAATAAAAAAAACCCCAAAAAACCAAAAATAAACAAAAAACCCCAAACCAAAATAAAACCACCCTCCATGACTGATGTAAGATGTTGAAGTCCTAACACAAGGTGTAACGGTAGCAAAAGTTAACTACTTAAAAACAAGGACACAGGAGGTTAAAGCTACACTGGAACAAGCCACAAAAGGGCTTCATAAACGGAGACACATTTTTTGTAGTTGTTGGTGGAAAATAAGGACTCTGAGAGCATCACTTAATCCTGAAAGCTGACAGACACATACTGATTTCCCCAGTGGAAAAGCAGAAAAAAAGAGCTTGCAATATAGTAAGTAAACTTCCAGCACCTCCACATTATTAATCTTCATCACCCTGGTGTATTTTCTTCTTCTCTATTTAGTAGCATGTTCACTATGATCACCTTGCTGAAATGGGTGACACAACCTGATGCTGAGTATATCCAGCTGAGATAAAACTGGCCTGGGAAAACTTTAAATACAAGTCTTCCATTAGAGGACAGGTGTAATTTTTCAAAAATGCTATGCTGCAAAGAGTGCAAAGGCTGAAAGATGAAGTATAGCATTCCTCCCTTTGAAGAAATAACTCTGTCAGACCTGCTCACTTCTGTAATTAAGAATGTTATTTCCAATTCTGAGTAGAAAGAGCAGCTCCAAGGTTTTCTTTGATCTTCTGTGATGACAATGAAGACCCATCAGGCTCTCTAAACCCCATTGTTTTTTTTATTCTTCAAAGACTGTTTTTCACTCTCTTACATCTCTCTCTGCAAGGAGGTGTTTATGTTGAGCCACAAGATGCAGCTAGAAAGCAAGTCAAGGTGCAACTGTTGGAACATGAAGTGGCTCTTTGCAGACACTAATGCATACAGGCACTTGCACAAAACCCTCCTTCCTGCCAGGCAGCTCTCTGGGAGCTCAGAGATTGCAAACCTTTGAGACTTCAAGTCTCCAGTCCACACCCATAATTCAGGGTTTCAGAGCAACTCTAAGATCTTATTACTTTACACCAGAATTGAAGATATTTAGCATGATGAATCCCAGAAGAAAACTATGCAATGGCTTTGGTTACCTCAGAAATCAAGGCTAACGAGTTTGAAGACAGCCTATTAAAAGTCAAGCCCTTTTAGCCAAAAGTAAAATAAATTTAGATTCTAATCTTAGAAAGATTATAATTAAATTTCTAGAAATTGTCCATATAAAACCAGCAAATACCATACTGGAACCCAGTCTCACGGTCTTCTTACAAGAAGCCAGAAGCATTTTGCTGGCACAGATGAAAAGCCGCTCCAGGAAGAGAGATTTAATTATTTAATAGAGCAAGCCAAAAGCTCTTTTATGAAAGAGTCATCAGGACTCTTATTCCATATAATGTTCCTAAAGAAGAGCACACTTTCATCTTGGGCAGCTTGTACACCTAGCAAGTTAAATTTTGCTGAGCTGATAAATCCCCTTACCATTCTTCCAAGAACTGCTCGACACTTTTGTCCAATCCTCTAATGCAAAATGAGCACACAAGTCACATAAGAAGGGCTACAAAAACTTAGCAAAAATGGAGACAAATGAGTGGCCATTCCTCAAGCCAAGTGGCTCCCACCCCTTCCTTGCCATCCTTTTCTGAATATTTGAGCAGACACTTCCCTTCCTGCATGGTGCTCCAACTAAGGTGAAGGGGAGAGTGATGATCCTACCAATACTAACATGAGCACTGAGAAGTGCTCTGAAGAAGACAGGAAATGTGCACTAGGGGAATTCTGCCACATTCTAGGGACAAATTACTTACTGTTCTGCCTTTCTTGGACAAAGCAGCAGGCCTTTCCTAGTCCTGGGAGAAAAAAAACAGTGCCCAATTTCCCAGAAGCACACGTATGCATGGCACAGTAGCCTCACACAAGCCACCACTTGTAATACTACTGGTGTCAATTACCAGAGTTTCTTCAGATGGCAATTCTTATGAAGTGCCTAAACCAGGTGGAACCTTTCAGACCTTTGTCCCAGATGCAACTCCACGGCACTTCCACAAGTTTCTAAAAGCACAAGCATTAGAATTTTCAGTTTTAAATTAAGCAAATTGGAAATACGTAACAGCCTTCATCTCACAGTCACTGTAATTTAACACTGCTTGCACACACACCACATTAGCGGGCATTTATTATTTTGTCAAGAATTTATATCAACATAAGATTAGGAAAAATCAGGGTAATGGTTACAGGCCTGAACCTAGTCTTCACTGTAAACTCACATACAGTTTGTGAGCACCAACATATAGCAAGTATAACTCAGCTTTTCTAATAATGTACCCAGTGAAGCTCAGTGCATTTTTGAGATCACTGATTTCCCACTACATCAAGTGGATGACTCTCAGCAGTGAGTCTTAAAAGTCCTAAACATAGCAGAAGTAGAAAGGGCAATCAGTAATCCCATACAACATAACCTTAATAGCATAACAGGAACCTTTTTTGTCCCTACAGAAAGTAGGCACAAAGAAGGGAAGATAAGATCAAAAGGTGAGCACTCAAAACTAAGTGAAGTCAGAATGGGACATTTCAGTCTCAAATATTTATCTCCTGCATGTTCTACAACAATGCAGTCTTTACTGACAAGAGCCAAGAAAGTCTCTTCTTGGCTGAGTTGGGATTTATAGAAGAAGCTGCTCCAAAAGTAATCCTCAAATAAAACAGACACTGATATTTTCAAAGCAAATTCCAGTAGTCTGTAGTCAAAACATAAGCAGCATAACCACAGTAAAAGGGCTGCTAGAAAAATGAAACACTAGCAAGTTTCAGAGTTGCCTAAGTGTTTAACACGGACTTCACTGTACGCATTATTTGTATTCTATAACAGAAACCGCATAAGTATGAAAAATTGCAGAACTTGAAAAATGTCATAATTTCTATACTCACTTGGACTGCTGCTGGCAATCCCACCATATCCCACTCACTAGCATGAATATTCCTATTTGGAAGGACTGAGTGGAAGCAATGTGAATAACCCCACACATAGTACTGAGCTCTCATGCTGATCAGTTCAGCACACTGCAGCATCTGCACGGCTAACTTGCAAAAATCTAATCATTTATCTGACTTACAGTATTCAAGCTGTTCGGAGTACACACATCTTCCCCATTTATATAATTCCATATATGTTTCATTTAAAACAAACTGAAACAGCTTTGACATATTGATGTTGGGAAGAATTTAGAAGGCTCATTTTCTCTTGGGGTACTCCAGATGTAATAAATTATTGTGGTAAACTAGTACACTACATCAGGTAAAAAGTAGCTTCTACTATTGTTTTGCATCACATCAATAAAATGAGACTAAAAATCAACCAAATTAGATGTACTACTTCTTTTTTAAAATCCTACACTCTATGTTAGAGCAAAACACTATTTCAGAAGTCTCTATTCATTCAGAACTTGGGATTTAAATTGACTTTCACAGACCTAAGAGTGCATAAAGGAAAAGTCTGAAAATTATCTATCATGTTTCGCAATATTCATATCATTTTTTTTGGGTCTCTTATTATTCAATTCCCAAAACTAGTGGAAGAAAAAATTTGGAGTAAAACCAGAGACTCGTTAAAGTCTTCCCAATTATATCATATATTAGAACATCTCATGTCTCCCAACCCATGACAGCCTTACTGCAGCTGAGTCTGAGTTAATGTTTGGCAGAACTTAGAGGCAACTTCCTCAAGTAAATAAAAATACAAAACTAACTAACTAACTGGGGATAAGTGATCTAGCCTGGATATTAAAAAAATAAACTCTAAAATCTGTAGAAGCTGCTGCTGGTGAAGGAGATGCATGTCTGCACTTGAGAAGTACACTATGTCAGAAAAAGCCTAAACACAACAAAAACAAAGGAAATCAAAAAAGCATGTGTCAAAGAAGAAAAAGGCAACAAAAATACACATAAAAGATATTAATAGGCAGAGAACTCCAGAAAACAAAGGATGCCTCCCAGGTGGCAATATATCTTCACTCACCTCATCAACTTGCAAAGCCTGCTGCAGGCAGATCTACACAACTTGTGGGGAAAACAGTAGAATTGTCATTGTTGTATAGATTATTTGCCTCTCACTATTACAAAGCTCAGGGGAACTTACCAATAACTACTTTGAAAACAAAATTATCCAGGCAAGATCCTTCCCAGCAGCAACACAAGCAGCAGCTCATACTTGCCAACTGTATTTCTTGTAGTGTAGACATAACTATTTTTACAGACAGACAGATTTAATTTACATAGTCTTCGAGGCAATCAGATGGAAAAAGAGTATTGATTTCTTGTCTGAACCCCTGCAATTCAGCACTTTGATAGGATTAGCTAGAAGGGCTGACCCCCTCACCATGGTTAAATACCTTGCTCTGTGGCACACAGCAATCCCTCGGTGGAGGAGGAATGTAGCTGAGGCCAGGGTCATGCCTTGGCAAAGATCAACCACCAAAATGAAGGCACTGCTGCAGGCAGTAGAGAGAAGACATCTCTTCTTAAAAATAGTATCACCTCCAACTGAAATCTGCAGCCTGTTGGCAGGCTGGGGTCAAGTTATGTTGTGTTTGAAGGTACTGTGAAAGGAGATTGAGAACGTATCCTCCGTATGTCTTGACCATCCCAAGAGAAAGCCTGCAGAGGCTGTATTCGTGAGAACACTTGGGAACACTTCCCACATTGTTTTGGCTTTTTGTTTTTCTAAACATTAATTAAACTCACTGTAGCCTACCACTGAGAAAATGAAGATAGAAACAAGGATAAGAAGATAGAACTAAGCTGAAGATCGGTATAGTTACCTGATGCTTTAGATAACTGGTGAGTCATTTGAGTACTTGCACTAGAATTAAAGCATTCAAAAATTAAAGGTTGCTGTCATGCAATCTAGAAAAGAATGAAAGACGACACTATGTGCATATCCAGGCTACATCTCACAGAACCCTTCTGCCCTACCCCCCCTTGCCAAGATTACCTGTATTTTCTGTTACAAGATATATCAATTTCCTTTTTAATGCAAAGTTCTTTAATATAAGGGGTACCATTAATTTGAAGAGACTCAAAGTATTAATTAGTTAACGAGATATGGAGCACACATCATTTAGGACACCTTCTCCTGCTTCCCTTAACACTGATATTTAAATGTTGACTGTGACTTAAATAGGTGAGTGCAGTAACTTAGAATAATCAAAAGCAATTGTCCAAGGAAATGTGATCTAAAACTTGTAATTTAAAATTATCTTGCAATCTGATCTCGAGAATAAAGGAAACAGAGACATCATTTAGGTGAGTCAACATTTTCATTACAGGCTGCCTATTGCATTGAAAAAAGTGAATGAGCATGGCAAAAGACGTTGTAGAAATGAGTTATTAAGATGCTACTTGAAACAGTCACAAAGTTAAGCATTGTTTATATAGATTTATTAATTTCTTTGAACCTGTTGTTGTTAGTAGAACACAGAAAAAGAAGAAGGATGACAAACAGAAAGCTCTACAGAAGACAAAACCCTACAGGAATAATCCACAGGCAACAGAAGACTTCATTTACAACTGATGAGAATATAGCAAGCTTGGAAATTGGACTGATTACACTTTAATGCCAAACAGTTCCAGATAAAGACAACTTAAATCACATTGAAATTACTGATTTTTTGCTGAGGTCATGTATCTTGGTCTTTCTTTATTTGAGTGTTCCACTCTTGGGTGCTTCTGATCAGATACTGTTTATATCATATAGGAGAAAATACTTCATTTCTTTGAAAGCTTAGAGCACCTAGCCTAGTATAAATTACAAATTGTGGCTGCAACAGGCAGCAGCAATAAAAGAGACACAATGATATTATTTTTTAACTTTTTTTTTTGCTAAACAGTATTAAACAGATCCATGCAAAAACATGTTTCTTTCTGGAAAACACTTTACAGATCAGAAGACTATTTTGAAGATGTCGACACACAAATCAGGGAAGGCTGACTTAGCTTCCAAATTGTTTATTTATCTAGCACAGGTATTTATAAAGTCTATTAAGAAGTCTGTTAATAAGAAACTTGCTAATTGCTGGGAGTAACAAACTCTTCTCATTACATTGTGTCACTGCAGGAGGACTCAGGGACAACAGTGGAAAAACAGAATCAGATGCAAAAGACTTGACAGAGAATTTATTTTCTATTCTTTGTACTCTTTGGACTTCAAGAGATCACAGAGCCGAGCATCAGTTTTCCTCTGGAAAAAAAAAATAGGGATTCTTTTCATTCAACATCATTTCTAGGAAACAGACTTAGGTGGAAACATTTAATTTTACTGCAGAGAAGGTAATTCTGGATCACCCACTATCACCACCATGACATTAGCTGGCCTTGTGGAAGGATAAAGACTATCTTGAAAAGCTACATTTGGTGCCATAATGCAACTTCTGGTAAGCTGGCAGACAGGTCCAGAACTGGCAATGACAGTGGTAAAATTCCAGTACTGAGGTCCTCCAATGGAAATTCACTTACGGCTCACCACCTTGCAGATAAAGAGAGCTGCTTCCTCCACAAAGGAGAGGTGCAGGAGTTCTTGGTGCAGAAAACACACAGCCGTTGCCTTCTGAACAGTTCAGTGCCCCATATCACTACTGGTCAGTGCTAACCAGGCTTCAGTGAATAATCCACAGTGAGCACTTAACACTCAAAATCAGCAGTCAATTAATTTGATCTACTGGCCAAATCTGGTACATTAAGTCCCTTATGCAACCATATCTAGTGGATGCAACAGGAGGGGTATCCCACCCTATGCCTCAGTTCTGTAAACTTTCTCACTTGGACAGGGCCCCAGAAACGTTTTTGTTAAATAAAAATTAGATTCACCACAGGAGTTAAATTTCTTTAAAATAGAGAGAAGATCCAATGTAATTAGAACAAAGAAAACAACCTCTCTGATATGCTACATGTTTTTGGAATATCCTTCTTCATAAATTTAAGTTTAATTTTTCTTATAAAAATTTTACAAGGGCCAGGATTTGGTTGTTTTTAGGTTTTATGGCTCTTTCAGTGAAGTAATAAGACCACATACCTTGTATTTTGACGGTGTACCTCTGGTAATTAATATAGCTGAAAATGTCATTATCTCTGAACATGTATCCACCAAAGAAACAGCAGGAACACCTAGCCAGTTCAGTTACTAGGGGTGAGGGTGGAAGATCTGAGCAACTCCTAGGAGAATAACTTTACAATTGTCACAGCTGAAAGAAAAGCTTCCAAAAGAGCAAAGCTTGCAACTTATACCAAGTCACTTCTGCATATCAACACTGACTAGCAGCTGGGATCTTATCAAACTGTTGATTGTTGGTTTTGGTTTTTTGTAAGCATTTAACAACAAAAAAATAATAAAAAAAGCAGAAAAGGTAGAGGCAATCCATACACCGCTGCTCTTCAAGTCATCTCCTCTTGAGAAACCAACTGCAGAATTTCTGGTTGACATGAGACAATGCAAAAGCCACACAACTCCTTTAGGTATCTGTGTGGTTTCCAGCAGCGACTGCCCAGAGCCACCTGGGAGACAAAGAACACAGACCACATGGGTTGTGACAATGAGTACTTCACTGGACACTGTTCTGCAGTGTGAATGCCACTATTCTCCTGTGGGCAGCCAAACAAAACACTGACTCTGATCCCTGGCCACTCATAAATGTGCTCAAAGATTCTCTTTCCCATAAGCATTTTCTTCATTGTATTGGCTTGGAGAAGACTACTGTAAGGTGAGACCTGACTGCTTTTTTATCTTGATGAATGCTAATCTTCCTTCTACTATGTCAGAACTTCAACATTATCTGATGGAAAAGGCTAAGTCATAAGGGGATCCTCCTAGCAGTTTGGGACACCTTAAGGTTTGAAGGCTACATACAGTGCAGACAAAACAGTGGTGAAAAAGACAACTTATTTCTCTTTCTGCAGCTGATGACCTTCACATGACTAATTCTCTGAGAAAATGCAAAATGCTGAATAATGGAACTCCAGCAAGGCCCAAATAAAGCCCAGAAATATCTCAAGAAGCAGCAAGAAATGGTGATCTGCTGTTTATAAAAGTTTGTGTAAACTGAATAAAATTCTACGACTTAAGAAGGACAGAGTTCCCTGGGTATGACTTCATGGTAAAGAGACTTTCTTGTAGTCTTTGAAGTGTAACTGTATAGAGCTATACATAGAGATGTGATTCTCATTCACTGACCTCCCTCAGTATCACAGCAAGCTTTGTGGTCCTCTTTTTCCCCTTCATCAACTTCAGATATTGTTCACCAGAATCACAATAATATGGCTGGGTTTGAAATACTCTGAGAAGTGTGAAATGAGCTGACATCAAAAAAAAAGAAAGAAGGAGATCACTCTAGTGGTGAAAGAACAATTCATCTGACACGATCTTGTCCTCCCTTCTCTCTGCCTCTTGTGACTTTACACTTCTTCACATGTTGGCACGCCAAATCTTGGGCGGACAGACAATTTTGGGTGATTCTTTCACGGCCAGAAATACCCGGCCAGACTCTCTCATTTCATTGCTTCTCTCACAAGCACTCCGCAGATCTGTATCCCTCTTCTTTTCTGGACTTTGCAACACTAACCCTACTTCAAAGACACAGCTCAGAGGGCCGTATCTCCCTCCACTAATTTCCATCCACATGCTGTCCATGCTAGGCCCTCCATCTCTACTTTTGCCTCCCCACCAGTGTGTCTGCAGTGCTTTCTTCTGGGCAAGGTTTGTTGTCCCTCCTTCATTTCTGTGAATATCTGTGACGCCTTCCCTCCCCACCTACCCTATGCCTGTTCCTCCTTCCCCAAAACTTCCCATGTACATCAACCCACTTGCCCCAGCCACTCACTAACACAAATCTCTTCACTAAGCAGCTTCCAAGCATGGCTCAGCAATGCTGCTGAGCAGCCCAGCAACTTCAGCCTCACCACCAGCCACCTTCTACCTCCACTGAGCCTCATTTTTCTAGATAGTGGCAGTGCATATACTTAATCTCTAAACTCTGCTATTCTAATTCTTATGAACTAGAGCAGTAGAAAAGGAAAGAGTAGTAGCAGCATAAAGTGCAAATTCAATAATAAAAACTTGCTAAAAATGCAGTCATCAGCCAGAAATGAGGGAAGAATAAAGACCATAGTCTTAACTATGAGCTGCTGCTACGAAACCACCTGTGACGGGGTTCTTGAGCAAAAGGTATCCCTGGAAGTGAAAAACATACTATAAATTATGAACTTTCAGTAAGCTGGAGATGTCAGCCTTGTCATCTGAGAAACGGAGTCAAAATAACAGCAGAACACTTTAACCAGTTGAAGAAAGAAAATCCCATTTTCAGCTACTTCAGCAGGCAAACAAAATGAAATCTTGCATGTTCCAGAGGTGCTCACTGAGTGAAAACCACAATGGCAAGAAAATATAGTTTGCTCACCCACATTTCCCTTTGAACCACCAGGGACATAACTGTTCAAGATACACATTGCAGGAAACAACCATTCCTTTAGAGGAACAAGGTTTCTACAACTCATATAAAACAGACATCAGGCCTATCACATGGAACACACGATGTCCCATGTATTACCTGTGGCATAACCAGTAAGATGAGCACACACCTGTGAATTCAGGCATCACTGTTCTTTTGCATAGGACTACAGCTGTATTTTTATATCATGTAGCAGAGCTGTAGCACAGCGTAAGAAAAGCTGGTGCCAGCAGAGGGAGGCAGTTGCTCTCCAGGACATGCATCTTCACTTCCCCGATGCACAGTAGGAAGCCAACAAGTTTGTTTTTGTGGAAGTGAACTCACCCCTCAGCCATTGTGTAAATGTGGCTTTAAATCAAGCTGTAATTAGATTTTGCCGTATTTAACAAAACCCCTCTTGTGCTCCTCTCTTCCAGCTCTAGACAGGAAAGAAATGTATTTGTGAAAGAAAAAAGGAAAAAAGTTTATGCCTCTTCCCAGAGCATGTCCTGGCATGCATGCAAAAGCAAGTACAAAACATAAAACAATAAGCTTACAGGACACTCAATCTTCACATTACGTAGGAACACAAGGATCTCTCAGCTGGTCCACTGTTAAATGTCAACTCATTATTACCAATATTCTGCTTCACCACATTAACCTTGTCAAAAGATACTAACAGTCCAACCCTTGGAGTTTAGCTTCTCTTCATAAATTTAATTTACTTGGCAGAAACAGAAGTGGAAAACCTCTGCTAAAGACTCAGGCAAATTAAGACTGCCACGTAGCCCTTCTAGGACAGATTTTTTTTTCCCCCCTCTCAACTTTTATAGTCATAGCATTCCCATTTTTAACCAAACAGCTTTATCCCCCACTAGCAGTATTTCTATACTATGGTAAATCCAAAATAAAACTGTGTGTGGGTTTTTTTTTTTTTTTCAAATTTACTTTACTATAATACAGGTTGCACAAGGTGCTTTTATTTTGTGTAAGTTCTTTATAGACTAAACTGCACAATTCCTCTACGCTTTACACTGCCATATGTGGAACTGCATAGCAAATGAAGTTGAGTACACTCACAATAACAAACAGCTTCAACTGTATTTTGATTACAGACTTACAAAGAACTTTATGGTAGTGGCAACAGCAGTGGATACAATGGTAAACTGGTGCAAGGAAGTCAAGAAGACATGCCCAAGGGCACACAGCAAGTCAGCTACTGTTTTAACAACAAAAAGTTTCTGCTCTTAATCTAGATCTTCCCAGTGAGTCAAAACCTACTGATAACTACGCAGTCTTATAAAAGTTTCAGGTCCTTTAGAAGAAAGGAGAAGAGACAACTGCTAATTACCCACACACAGACATCTAACCACTGCCTAAGATTAAATGATTTACAAACTAACTAATTTTTAGAAGAGCCTGAAAAGTGTACCTTTTCTGAACGAACTTACTTCAAGAACATATTCTCTGACAGCCTAATTCTCTACAAATCGTCTGTTACGCTGTAAATTTTAAGAAACCTAAGGCTGATTTACACAACTCAAAAGATAACCTCATTCTGAAGTAATTTTGCAGTTTAATCTCTAAACACAAAATAGGAACAAATATTGAAAGTAGATTATCCTCCTACATCTGTAGGAGAATTCTTAAATTTGATTGTTGTTGGTTGGGGTTTTTTTTAATAGCCAATACTATCTCTTCCTGAAGCAGGATAATGAAGTTTGGTTCAATACCAATCCAAAATGACAATATAAAAATTCTTACTATGTGCAAATAGTTTCTGGTTTTGAAACTTATAAATCATCTCAGCAAAAGCTCACAGGTATTCAGTAATCTAATCCTTACTCTATCTCTACTGATACATAAATAAAACTATTTAAACATCCTGTATAAAAGAAACCTAAATGTGGCACAATCAAAGAGACTATAGGTAAATTTATTTTCTCTCACCTTCTCTGACTTGTAGAAAACAAGAGCTGGTTTATTTTTCTGTAAGTCTGAAAGTTGGCACAGTATAATGCCATCTACAACTGTGTGAAACATTTTGAATATTAATGTTTAGCCAAGCCAGCAATTCAGAAAAAAAAGGGAGAGAAATCCCATAAAGCAGGAAGTGAATAGTATGGTGCCCTAACTAGGAAAGGCAAGTTTCTACACTATTTCCAAGAGTAGAAGCATACAATAGGATTAGCCTTATCTTATTTAAGTTTCTTAACAGCAAGACTGCAGCCTCCTGACAATAGTGTTTCCAGCAGGACTCAAATTCCAAGTAAGAGCAGTTCTTAAAATAAAGCAACTATGTCTGGCAGAGCCGGAACCATGAGGACAACGTGAACACTCAAACCAGTTTATTCAGGTTTGACTCAAGAGGAAAAACTACATTTCAGGCTAGACAAAAATAAGACCCAACATACCTAAAGAAGCTTCCAGACTACCATTTTTAGGCCATGCCCTGTACTTTTTCCTGCTTTTCAATTCATATGTAGGAAGGTCAGATCATAAAGTGGATTCCACTGTGGCATTTGAAATCAGATTATTCTCTACATAATAATTAGTGCCACTCTTCTCATCACTTGCATACTGTTTTGCTAGTCTGAGAATGTTATTTGTGTTTATTTCTGAGAAGCTTTTTTTAATCCCTTCAAAGTACCAGCATCCTCAGCGCAGCTATCTCATGCTCCATGAACTTTAGTGCAAATGCTGTAAGCGTTTCTTTTCTTCTTAACAACTTCATTACAGTGTTTACACAGGAATACAGTGCTTGTACTGTAACCATGCAAAGCAAATATTCTGTAGTAAATGTAAGCTTTATTCAAAGTGTAGCTTTAGAAATCTTTATGGCATACTCCAGCCTGGACTGCCAGCGCTAGTGTAGGGAAAATGGCAAAAGGAAAACTATAATGACGGACCTTTCATGCTCACAAGAACTTCAGAGCAGTCAAACAGAAAACCTATGGGCCAAACGTATTTGCAAAACATGTCTGCGTCTCTTTGCTAACCCATGACATCCCGAGCTATCCCTGCAAAAAGGACCTCAGTTCCTCTACACTGTCTTCTCAAGCTGTTTATTCACCATGAGATTGTGAAGTATACGAGAGAAAAATGGCTGGAGGATAAAAAAACCTGGATCACAGTTGCATGAGAAATGGAAGTAGAACTTTTCTTCTTAAAAAGAAGATGAAATGTCATTTTGGCAAGCTAGCAATCAAGTTGTGATTTTCCTTCTGGTAGAACTAAGTATGACCAGGACACAGATCACCAGTGACAGACTTCCCAAAGAAATACAGCATTCAGGGAGAAAAGCAGTGTCAAGGATCCCAAAGGGCCATTCTAGAGAAGACCTTCTGCCAGAAGTAAAGCTCTTAAGCAAGACTGAAATCCCATTAAGGAAAAAAAATAAGTAGAGAAACATCAACAGCCTCTTACAGTGGAGAGTTTAAATAAAGTCAAAGCTATTAGTGGAGACAGTGAGGAATCAGAAAGGAAACTAAGGCAAAAGAGTTGATGCACTATGAAAATCTGCACTGTTGTCTTCACTTATGAAAAAACCCCATGGTTGTCCTCTAAAAACTTTTTGTGGACTCACACAAAGAACTCCTGCATTTTACCTCTTCTAAGTAAGGCAAGAGAGAAATCAAACAACATTTAATATTCAGGGCTTATTCTGTGCAAAATGGAAAATGATTATGCTAGCCCTTAATGCTCACACTGAATGAGGGACTGCTTTTTGGTGTTGCTCTTTCTTTTGTTTGTTTTTAAGGGGGGGGAAAAAGACTCCACTGAAAGGCACACATGGCCATGTATGTAGATCTGTTTTTGCTGATATCACTACCACAGACCTTAGTACTATAATTCAGGAAACGTAGAAAATCATTGAATGATTTCATGAAAAAAAAATCGTAAGCCCACTGAACCTGCTATTTTGAAATCCAATCTAGTATTAACAGCAATAAAGCAAAGAATAAAATCCAACACCACAATCTCAGAGATACGGTGATGCCTGAATAAATCAAAATTACCAGTTTTGGTTTGTGGTACAGAAGTTTACATTTGAATGCAGCTGGATTGAAGTCATCTAGCCAGCTCCCACAGCAGCCCCTCCAAGCTGTATTGATTTCTAGGGAAGAAAAGGCACTGTAAATCTGCCTGAGCAGCATTGCGTCATACTTTTGGTTGGCTTGAAAAAAGCAAATTAAATGTTTTCCATTAGCATGGTAAAGAAGCTATACAATTTTGTTTTTATTTCAAATAGAGTCTCAAGTTACAGAACACTTTAGCTAACTCTGTGGCAAGGACTACATGCTCCGTGTTTGTGAAGCCAGCAATTCAGGCTTATGTGAAACCAGATGTGCGCATTGCACAGTTCCCAGGGCTGGGAAGGATTTTTAAAATGTGTTACTGTCAATTAAAAAGGACTCTGCTTTTCACTTAGATCACGGAATATACTGAAGCAGAAACAACACGTTTTTGCAGAGAAGGGGAAAGATGGGAAGAGCAAAGGGTCAGAAGCAGAAGAAAACTTTAAGGCTATAAAAACCACACACACAGAACAGCATAGGAGCAATGCTGTAGTACAACAAAGAGCAGCACAGTTCTAAAAAGCAATAACCATAACATGATTTGAGGTAACAAGAACTCCTTGATCAATTATTCATATAATTTACAACACTTACAGCTGCATCAATGAGGAAAAGGAAAAAAAAAAAAAGAATCTAGGGCAAATATAAAATCTTCACAGCTATGAAGTGTCCTTGATTTTCACCAGAACATTTGGCGGTCTCGTATCATGTGTTTCTAGTTAGCAACAAACCCCTCCAACAAAGGGAAACGAGACAGAGAGGCACAGAACAAACTGCCTTGTTGGAAGCAGTGAGAGTGTTCAAGGCTGCATTTCACTCATGGATGCTGTGCAGCACCAAAACCCAGCACTACACTGACACTGCTGTGTTTGAAACCTAACCACCATCCCACCTAGATACATCCATGCACCCCGTGGGATTATGAGGCTACCTTCTGTGAAGTCTTTACTCTCTCAATGCATAAAACTGCACTTCAAAAATAAATAAATGTTTAAATAACTCCAAGAAGAAATGCTGTGTCTTTGTAATGTATGGTTATCTCAACTTGTACTGCTCTGTGTACTCCTAAGGCAAATGTAACAAAGGGAAATGTTACAGAGATAAGTATTTCTGGATGGGTTTTGTGCCTTCAGTTTGAAATAACTTTGTAATCAGCAGCAGCAGCAGCTTTTCTGCTCTGTCAGGGTTTGAATAGTGTCCTCAGTTGTTCAAGATGACCTTGCTAGTGGACTGGAGAAACATGGGTGCAGCCGAAAACCAAGAAATATGAAGCAAAGAGAGAGGGCATGGTGCAGCAAAGGGGTGAGAGGGCCTCATGGATGGAAGGACAATGAACTTAGGTCTAGTTCAGAGCTCTAATTTCAGTTTAAATTAAGATCAATAAAGGATTAACTAGAAAAATCTAAAATTCTTCTCAGGTGAATCAAGAAATATTCATTTAGGAAGCTTTCCAACAACGAAGTCAGCACCTTGCAACAGGTAGTTTTTAAAAATGGAGAAGCTGACAGAACTTTGGAAGCACCTATGTTCAATCCTAAATAAATCTGTAGGCAACATTTCCACTACTATTCACTTTTTTCAGCCAACTCTCTACAACTAGTTCAATTAATCTTGTCAGTATGAAGGAAAGATCCTGCATATATCATCACTACATTCAAAACACTGGAAAACAAAACCATAGCATAGTCAAATCTCCCTAAGTGTGTGCAGCTGTAACACTGATAAGTTTAACAATGTTCTTGGGGGTCACATGCCCTTTTCTTCCATCAGTATTTACCCTGTACAAGCAAGAATGGGTTGTGGAACTAAGAAATTACCACAGTGCTGATAAACAGAAAATCATCAAATACAAACCTCATTCTTCTCCCATTGCTGAAGATTTCAGAGAGTGTTTCCATATTTTTGTGGCCACTCAAAGCAAGCTCTGAATGTGGAACTTGAAGTGGGATATGTTTCTAAAAACAGCATGCTCTAGAGCTCAGAAACAGCCTGTTCCCTTGCCAACAAAGAACTCTAGATGTATCTTCCTACTAATAATCTAAGGAATTACTTCTGGCTCTTAACCTACGATGCATATTATGTTGTCTTCCTCTCCCCTTCCCCAGAATTTGCTATTACAACATTTGTATCAGGTAGCAAGAAGCTATACACACAAAAGAAGCAGAAAGCTCAGAGAGGCACTTGAGCGTTTATTTCACTAGAAGAAAAATACTTATTTTGAGAATTGTATCAGACAATTCAATTTGCTTGAAAAATTAATCACTTTACCTTGGTGTAAGACTTCTGAACTCCTGCTAAGGCTGTCTGGCCCGTTAGGAGATCTTCACCTTCAGCAGATGTCTCCAGATGAAGGCAGATCTCTTCACCCTGGAACTCCCAGAGGCTCCCTGCAGCAATGCCTGGAGAAACAGCAACAGGGAAGGCATTTAGCTTCATCATCAAAGCCACAGTTTTAGAATGGATAAGAGAGCAGCCTGTCCTTAAAGGCTGCATCTTGGTTTAAACAATGTAAATTTCCAAAATTAGAACCCTACATCTTCTTTTGGAGACTTAAAGGCTGCAAAGAGATGTTTAACAATACTGGACAAGCATTCAATCAGCTATAGGTGGTCTCTAGCCTTTATATTGCCAGTCACAACAGCATAATCTCCAAGCTCTGAAATTTAACAGGTGACCTACAGGAATCAATTCTGAATTTCTCTCATGTCATTATATTTTCCCCACTCTGAAACTGCTCAGAGACATGCATTGAGCAAAAGAGCACAAGTGTGACACATCATCTTCTTAAGGGACTCATATAATCCTGTGCCCCTGCAGGCAAGAAACACCACCTAGCCTCCCTGCAGATGATCTCCACCCAGCTGACAAAGCAGTCCTTGTTGACAAGTCCACTCCAAAACACTGTCTTATGCTCAGAAAAAAAAAAAATAAAAATCCTTAAATTCCACCATCAGAAGGGAAGGATCCCAAATCTCATATCATGTGAATATTTGCCTTCCTAAAATGAATGCGTTTCACCACTGCTTTTTACACGCAAAACAACCATAAAGAATTTGGTAGTTTACAAGCTGTGACCTAAATCCCTGCTTATATTCTTTTTCTCAAAATGCCGCCTGAGGTAAGACCAGCTCTAATCACACAGAAAAGTACTTGGGTACATGAGATTTCTGTGGTTTGGTTTTATTTGACAGTATGTGGTCCAGCACCCTTACTGGCACAAGCAGATGGCACAGCAGCTTCTTTAAGCTAACAATTCTGAGTGGTTTCAAATTACTTTAATTTTCTAATCAGCTATTCACTCTAGAAACAGGACTGCAGTCAGGTAACAGACCATGAGATGAAACACAGGGTTCCTTTAACAAAAATCTCAAAAATACATGCAGAAACAGCTTAAGCACAAGTTCAAGGAAACCATTTTTGGTCTCAAACTGTTAACAAACTGAACAGGCAGCAATATTAGTCAGATACCAATTACTTTGGGCTTCTTCACTCACAGTCTTTGGGTCTTGACATCAAACCTGACTGAGTTTGGGTCTTGACAACAGTACACTGAAGATAAGAGTTTGTTTGTGTTGAGTGGGTGGACGAAGTCTCATCTTGGGAGACTGCCTTTGAAACAGTTGTACAACCGAAACCAGTAACAATGGGGGGATTTCAGACAGATTGGTATCTGCATGTAAATACTTAAAATTAGAAAAAAAATAACAAGAGAAAGATGAAGGTATAAGCATATTCAGAGTGACATAGCATTACAGCTACTCAGCTATTATGAGCCTGCTGTAGTAGTGTTATTCTGGTATTTAGTAAAAGAAAAAAAAATGTAAAACATGGCAATAAAAGAAAGAGATGTTTTTCAACCTTGCCTTGTTTAGTACAACAAAGCGCAACAACAGACAATCAGCCAGAAACACACTCTTGTACTATTACAAATCATTCTGATATCTAAATTACTGTAAATAAATATTAAGCAGCAATTCTGAATTATGGTCATTTCAGTCTAAAAACCAAAGCAACTCTGTAAGCAAAAAGATCCCTGTAAGTTCATATTTGACAAGTCAAAGGGAAAAAAGTGAACATGGTCATTAGCTGCAGCTAGTAAATCTGTTCCAGCCATGTTGCTTGGCCAACAGCCTGAGCAAGTTCAAGTACACACACTTTTATTTCCAAGTTGAGTGACAAATTTTAACAGCTATCAACTGGTTAGGATAGAAGACATCCCCAAAATCCCCAGAAGACTGCTAGATGTACTGCTTAAATTCAAAAACTTGTAACAAAATACTGTAGGGAAAAAAGGCTGTGACTTTTTGTGCAGGTAAATATTCAGCTTCACAAATTCCTTCCCTTCTGCCTGTTGAAATTAGAGTCTCTTTCTTTCTGCTTCTCCACTAAATTGTTCGTTTAGAATCTGCAAAAAATATGGTGTTAGTAATGCTACCAGTCTCATATGGGAAATAAATATCACTGAGTTGAATATATTCATGTTTAAAGATGAAAGTATGGTATTGAGTGTGTGTGCATGCATCTGTACAAACATATTTATATTAAATAGCTGAACAGTTATCAGTCAGCTTCTCTAAAGTGCTCAGAACTACACTTTAAAAATATTTTTATGAACCTGTTTTGTATTTATAGACTACATCCTGAGTCTCAGCCTTTATCCAACAAGCTGGAGCCTTTTATGACACGTGTAGTTTCCTGCTTTGCTGTCCAGTATCAACAAGTTTTTGGGCTTTTTTTTCTGAAAGGACTTTTCATCCTCAATTGCTATGTTCTTCCTCTCTTGCTAAGCATAAAATCAAAGTTTTAATACTTACAAAAATACACATCTCATGGAAGAGAAGCCAAACGTAATTTAGAAGGATTCGTGAATGAATGAATGGCCTTCTTATTCTAATAATCCCAAAGTCATCAATCTAAACCTTCAAACCTGACTCAAGTCTACCATGAGGTTTCCATAATCCAAACTAAAGTCTTTAAAAATGTAGGATTTCCTTACAAAGAAATAAGCTGATATGGAAGCTCAGCAGCATATGATTAAGCATTTGATAACTTGCTGCTTTGATAAGGCGTTACCTTAACCTCTGTCACGGACAAGAAGCGTAAGTCAGGAAACTGAAACTAGGCAGCTGGAGGAATCTAGCTACTCAAATAAGTAAGATATACTTTCTGTGTCAGAAAAAATATATGAATGCTCTCTGCAGCCAAACCTCTGTGAGAGAATAAAGTCATTTAACAAAGCAGAAGAGGTGGAGAAGACCTCGGCTTTATACATAACTAGAAACAAGGGAATATCTAGCAATGTGTATTGTGAAAAACTATTCAACCTTTGTAAGGCAGACCCTACATTTTCACAGGCAGCAGGTACAGACTCACTACTCTCACATCTTTATAATTTTCAGGTAAAAATCTCACATCATGCATAAATTAAAAGATATAGTCAATTTAGAGAACACAATTTTCAGAAACATTAGTGGAGTTTTGTTAGAAAAGGTCTATATCCTCTAATTCTGGCAGTTTCTACTCCTGCAGACAGACTTATTTCCATTTACATCAACAGTAACACAGAATAATAATCTGTTCCCATACTCAGCATTAAGCCCCTGAAAAGATGAAGGACTCAAATTAAAGATATACAGAAAAATCCCAAGTCAGGCACTTCCCGCAATTAATATTAATACATTCATACTTCACACACCACTACTTTAATTATTACTCTATATTACTCTCTTGTTGGCTAGTAAAAAGTATCTTCAGTACTGAAGGTTTTACTTCTGAGGTGGAAAAACATTCATGTTCTCTGACATGATACCCAGTTGTTAGAAGTATTCATCCCAGTTAAGATCAAGACTAATAAATTTAATTGCAAATTAAGACACCTATAAGATACTAAGAGGAGCCTTACTCTCTGCAAAGTTTGATGAAAATACTGCTAATTTTCCCAAGCAAGAGTTACATCCACTGGACAACTGGAAGGTAGCAACAACTTTAAAAGTTTCAAGGTTTCACTACCGCCATTTTTGCAGCTGTGAGTATCTCACTAAGAGACTCTGGTTCAGCACAGCCACCTAGCCACTGTCAGGGAAAGTTACCGTACATTTGCCGAAGTACAAAATGCACTAATCTCCTAAACGTTAATTATACTGAAACAAAGCTTCAATTAGAAGCAGATCCCCAAGTCCAACACACTAATACTTTTGTTTGCTGGTATGTACATGTGCATGTCTGAGAAACAGATCTACAAGAAGAGACAAAAAGCAGATGTTCATTTTATCTTTATTCGTTTTCTGCCCACATTCTCAGCTACTCTCTTCTTTACTCTCCAATGCCGAGGGTTTAATTTACAGTTAGTATCAGTTATTAAAATATAATAGGAACAAAAAAAAAAAAGTAACACAGAAAAACAGGTTTCCTGGCTAGCCCATTACCTGGTTCTACAGGATAGGATTTGTTTCTCTGAAGTCAAAAAAATAAATTAAAATATGTATAGACATTATGACAGAGTAATTAGAGTGCTTAAGCATCACTGGGCAGCCTAGTAGAACAGGGCTCCAAAGATGAGCAAAAAGGGATAATGTGCTTTTTGAGGAAGGAATTGTTGTAGAGGGGAATGAAGGGCAGGGAAATTACAGTACTTGAACAAAGCAGCAGCATCAATGGACCTGATGGGTTTCCATGCTGTCACTTTCTTAGTGCACCTGAAGAACAACAGTCAGATGTCAAACAAACTAATGACAACAAAAAAGCAATCAGAATTAGGTCTGCTAAGACAGGTGGCTATTAAGATAAACACAATTCTTCTAGAAAACCATTCCTTCAAGAAACTCCACAGAAAAGCAGCAGATGATGGAAAGTACTTCCCAGCTGAAAGTACAGTTCAAGGGGAATCAAACTAAAAACTGCAACTGGGAATTTATGAACTGTGTTTATATGCTAATGTACCACTTCCTACCCTCTTCAGTCTTTGTGAATATATACCTCTTGCCAAGGGATTTGAAAGAAGAAAGCCTGTAAACTTTTGAACGTTCCTGGGTTTGGTGACAACAGCCAACTAAGAGTTCAAAGAAACACTGCAAAAAGAGGAAAATGAGGCACATGATGAAAAACGAGGAAAGGAAAACGAAGCACATGATGAAAAGCAAGTATAATGATTCAAGAGTGTGGTGGTGTGAGAAGCAGAAAAAGGCCTTGACACTGTGCAAGCTCTGCTCAGGAATAAGAAAAACATCTCTGTATTATCAACACTAATTTCAGCACAAATCCAAAACATGTCTCCAGTCCAGCTACTATGAAGAAAATATACTCTATCCCAGCCAAAACCAGCACAAAGCGACACCAGAAGATAGGCTTAAGAAGGGGCCTGGTACCATGATTAATTTTAAGTAAATAGACCAGGAAATTTATTCAAAACAATTGGGTTTCTTAAGTTTTCACTGTGAAAGAGAATAGGAAAATGCCACAGTGCCTCTTTATTGCAAACATTACAGAAAACCATAAAATATGCAATAGAAGCTGAAATTAAAATAAGAGACCTTTTGTAAGAGTTTTTGGTGAATTCTCTATCAGTTAAAAAAAAAAGTCACTGAAGCTCCTAAAAAGGATATCATTAAAGTAGTTAATTTTTAAATTTTCAAAAAATAATGTACTCTCTAAGACCTTACTGACGATCCAGGGAAGATGTCGGTATACTCTGTCTCAAAGTTATTTCCCAAATATGCTGGTTTCTGAATGACAGCCTGGGTATAACCCCAGAAGCAAGCCAAATGCTGAACTGTCCTGCTTTTCAGTTTGCCATTTAGCTTTATTCATTTTTCATAGTCCCCATGAAAGCATAACCACTTTGTTGTTCATAAGATGCAAGCTAAGTAATTGGTTTGACTTTGGAACAAACATTAGAATCAACCATATGCTATCACCATCTTCGCCTGCTATTTGGGAAAATCTGAAGACAAGACATTGATGCAAATATACATGAGAGCAATTAATTATTTGCAGCTCAGAGGGGAAACCCGTATGTTACACTGCCTGCCTGCATTCTAACAAACAAACTTTCTAAAAATCAGCAGCACTTAATGGGCGGAATTGGGAATGGGAAATGGGAAATCTACTGAGCATAAGAAAATGGGAAATCTACTGAGCATAAGAAAAGTATGGAAATATAAGCAAAACTATGCATGAGGCAGACTTTAGATCTAACATGGGTGACACCTCTCTAGCTTTTAATAGTGATGCCATTATCATCTTTAGAATGATAGTCTGGAATACATAGACACTTTCAAAAGTCTTTGCAACATCAAAGTTACACAAATGTTCCTTAATGACTTCAGATTTGGACTCGTAATTGTTTTTGTTGCAAATCCAGCCACAGTAGGAGATGTAGAATTTTTATACAAATTATAAAACAAATTTGCTGTAACCTCTAATCTTTCCATCATCTTGGCAGATCTGCATAACATAAGCTGTGCAAGAGACATGAGAATCCTAACCCTTCCTGGTAGTGAACCCCTATATGAGATGTGTTACTTCTCTCTTGGGTGCGACCAAGGGACAGCGACCAACATTCAAAGCAATAAAAGTGACACCCAATTCCATTAAATAATCAGATCAAGGCAGCTCTCAGGTTTTTCAACTCACAGTTAGATGCTGAAGCAAAACCTGCCCAAGCAATTTTGCCAGGGAATGATGCCAGGGAACTGCAAGAGTGGTTCTCCAAAGTACCTGAATGACTAGAGGCAGTACAACACTTTCATCAGACCTACGGGAAATCAGGAAGTAAGAAAGTGCCAAATGGCTACAGAACTCCAAGCCATGCACATATTTTGGAAGAGTTTTAGGTCACCTTTGTTTGCTCACTGGCCAACACAACAAGAGCTGAGTTTAAAATATAAGCTTCAGAACCAGAACAAGCACTATTATTAATAATGAGATAGCTGCAAATGCACTATTATTAATAATGAGATAGCTGCAAATGCAGAAACTCCACCCGCCCACCCCCTAGCCACCCCAAAAAGAATTCCCACCAAAAAAAAAAACCCCAAACGAAATACTTCAGAAGTGTTAGGCCCAAAAAGGTTAGGCACTTCATAAAAAGTAAGAGACAACTAGCAGCAGGAACCAGCTGATGTCAACAGTCATTGATTTATCAACTCATTACACATGACTGAAACATAGATGGATATTACAGCTTGTAAAGATGAATTTTCCTGTGGAATGAAAGACTCTCCAGCCCACATTTCTACATTCAAGTTCCAAGTAAAGACTTTTCATCAGCAAGTTATTAAAACCCCAAAGCAGCAAGAATTCACTTTATTCTATCGCTGCTTGAGGACATCCACTTGCTTACCCTGTTTCATACTCAGACTGTCAGTTCTCTCTTCACAACTCAGTACAACCAGGAAGAATAACTTGGTTCCTGATTATTCAACTGTAATTGTTTCTCTTTGGATGTTTTACAGCTGGAGGAGGAAAAGATACAAACAGGTGACCTCAGTTTTGACTTTAAATCAATTAACAAATGAAATGTTAGTAATAAGAAACATGAAACAGACACATTACCCACGATAGGAAATACTAAATCTACAGCTGAGCTTCAAAACAAAACCCTACAGTCCACTTTGCTGGGAATAAGAAGATATACAAAGCTTTGACTTGGGGTCAGGCCACAGGGTCAAACATTCAAAGAGGATATAAATCAGACATTATTTCTAAAACATACTTGCCAAAGGACAAGACAGTGAGTACGGAAGTATTTATGAAAACATATCAACACTGAAAAAAAGGCAACTACAAGGGCGCGCAGATGTCAGCCAGTCACAGATGTGCTGCCTGCTCTAGCAGTCAAACTTAAACCCTGTCCCCAGCCAAGCTGGGGGACTCGGCTCTCACACCCAGGTTTTAAAGCAGGGGAGCTCCCCAGGACAGTATATAACTGAAGAGTATCCCAGGACCCACAGTACTGACCAAGCTGGGGATTCAGGAAGGCTCAAGTCAAGACACCTCAGAGAACACAAATAAAAAACTTTTCCTAGAAACTACATTAAACCATTACTGTTGTTTATTAAATATACCTAATACTGGACTACAACAAAGTACAAGGATTTTATTGCCTCCCTTTGTGACCTGTTCCAATACTACACTATCATCATTGACAGGAACAGTAAAACAGTATCACACTTGCAGGAAAAAAGAGTGCTGGGTACAGGATATCGATAATTTAACTTAATGAGGCTGTGGAAAGAGTCCTTGCATCACGCCTGGCACACCATGGAAAAGGGATGTTTAACCAAAAGCCTTCCTCCCTGGACAACAAGAAGGGAGCCCATCTCCAGGCCATGGGCTCAGCGTGTAGGATTACTCAGCAGATGGTCACGAAAGCAGGAATTAAGTGTAACGTGCCAGCTCTGCAAAAGCCTACCTTCATCAGAGGTATTTAATAATAACATTTTTGCTCTGCACACCACTATTTTGAGAAACAGAGAAGCAAACAGCAATGTAGTTACTGATACAACTCCAGCTTAGAGACAGGCCCTTTGAGATAATTCTGTACAGAAGGAAAAAATACATAAGATGCAACAATTGATTACTTTTCTTTACTTAAAGCTAGTTATAAAAAAAATGTTTATTGTTTATGCAAATTATTACTAACCAGAATTTCAGCACAATGGCAGAGCACTTCCATACCTCGGAGAAAGCAAATCCAGGACCCTGTTCATCTCCAAGTCGCAGGAAGCTGGCAAACAAGCAAGGGGCAAGCAGCCAAACCAACCACTAGTGCTAAGAGCAGCATAAATCAACAGTTTGAATCAGAAGGCTTTACGCTTCCTTTCTGAGGACTCGGCCATTTATTGCTTCTTCTAGAAACATTTATCAACCTTGTATCAGGCCACTATGGACAAGCATGAAAGAGGCAACAGTTGCAGAGTACCTCCATGGGTTTGAGCTTGATTTGAGCCACTTGACTGTCAAATGTCAAAACAGGAGTAAAATCTAAGAGACTACAATCTCATACTGTTCTGACATAAACATAACTCAGCATAGCATAAAATAACATAGAACTTTGACACTTTTCTTATACTTTATAAATAAAAATATCAAGTAGTTACATCATGTCACCAGATGCAGGACAAAAAGCCATGGACAGCCACAGGCACATTCTTCCTTTGACAACTCTCACCCTCATTTAACAGCACTGAGTCCAGGGAAGAAGGAAAGAGCAGAGAGTATTTTTAAAAAAAGCCCCAGTTTTACAAAATGGAAACAGAATTCACAAAGCAGATAGCTACTTCAAAGCACCAGTCATAAAAGGAAAGGTGCATGGGAGCTTATAGCTAGTGAGTCACACGCCATCAATTCATAAAGCAAGGATGCTGTTCTACCCTGAAGCCAAGGAGCAACTGAGACATTGTCCCATCCTGTCACTCATCCTGAAACTACCCAGCAATTCTTTTTAAATAATGAGATGGACTGCTAACACTTACACTGGTTAAACTTTGGAATCTCGAAAGAACCCACAGCTAAGAAAATTATGCTGGTCATTAGGGTAACAAAAAAAATCTCAAAAAAAAAAAAAAAAGCAACATTTTTCTACATCAAAACAAGTATTTTTCACTGGAGGCACCCACATATCCCTAAAGATGCGCATTTTGATGATTCCAACATGCTAATAGTTGATGTGGCATTCTTCCTTGTGAAAGTTGACAATATGATGAGCCTGCAGAAAATTCTGTGCAATTATTTATGAAGACAGGCACCCAAACAAGTACTAAATCCCAAACATCCAATCTGAACATTCTGAAGGTGAGTATGAGGCATCTAACGAGATGCTTGTGCAACACACAAAATTAATCAAAATTATCAAAAGCACTATAGACAGAAGGAACAAACTTTAAAAATAAGTCTAACATCTAAAGAGGTATCTATCTTAATTTTTATTGCAGTACTATAATTTCGACTCCTACATTCACATAATGCACAAACATTGCATTTAAATGACCAGTTATTACCAGAGAATCAGAAGAGTTTGCACTGGAAGAGGCCTTCAAAGGCTATCTAGTTCCACCCCTCTGCAATGAGCAAAGACATTTTCAACTAGATCAGATTGCTCAGACATTCAACCTCACCTTGAATGCTTTCAGAGATGTGGAATCTACCACTGCTCTATGATCATAAAAAGGAGATAAATTTTCAGAAGCATGCTATCTCAGACCCTGCTGAGAAAGTGTTTCATATGATGCAATTCAAGCAGAATATGTTTCAATCTGCTTGACACAAACCAGAGAATTATTTTGTTATACTTTCAAGAAAAAGTAGTGTGCCAAAAGTCACCATTTGATCACTAACTAAAAAAAGTTAAAATAAAATACGTGGGATGTGAACAGAATTTGACAGATATTCCTAAAATACATTTGACATTATTCTTTCATGTGTTTTATATTTTTAATGATCATGATAATCTTTGCTTGTTTTACATGCAAATAACCTAACCATGGAAGTTAACTTTTTAATCCAGCAAATTTCAAGAGAATTTCAACACTTTAAGAGTTGTTGGGAACAAACTTTCTTTGTATTGACAATACTTGAGCATTTACACTGCATAGCAATTTAATCAGGATGTTATAATTTGGCTCTGTGTGGGTGTCAACTGACTTGCTTCAAAGTCTGCTTCACATCTACAGAAGTTATTCACAAAGAAGATGCAATTATATTAATCACATGGGTTGACTACAATGTCTAAGGCTTCAGCACATCTCCCTTTGGGAAGTTAGGACCTGCAACTCCACATATTGAAAGACTTCCCCTGAAAGCAGTAAATGTATTTCTTGACTTGTTGCACAAACCCAGTTTTGCTGGTCCTGTAGCAGCACATAAACAGTTTCCTGCCCAATCCCTCCTATATTCACAGGATCTTGGGCAGGAACAGGAGAAAAGGATTCTTGTCTTGACTTTCCCTAACACAAACATTTTAACTAAAAATTACCTTTTCTCCCTCAAGTCTGCCCTCTTTCATACAGTGCCAGACATCAAAACACAAATTAAAGTTTTAAATCCTAATATTTGAAGGAACTAAACCAGAAACAACTTCAAAATGTCAACATAAAGGGCATCTAAATTAACCTAATTTTTTTTGTCCATAGCTTGCAAACAGAATGTTTATGAGAAGACTCTTATCTTGATTTACATAACTTGCAAATTGATGGAAAATTCATTACATTCCCCTGTGTAAGTTATTCTATGATTAATTATCCTAATTAAACTACTTTTGCTTTCAGGTCTAGGGTGACACAAAAGATTAAGATAAAATTAAAGGCTTCATACAACTATTTTCCTCCAAGTTTGTTTAAACCTCTGATAGAGTAAATTACTCTATCTGTAAGCGCCAAGAATTTCTCTATTCTTTCAGTTTAACAGCACTCTTCCCAGTGTTTCCAGTTGAGGTATGTAATACCAGGCCAAGTCACTGGTGCTGTGCAGCTAAACACACAGGGCAGTAGCTGCTGAGGAAGAGGAACAGGAAAGCTAGACAAGGCCAAGTGAGAGATTTCATGTTTTAACATCTCCCAGTGAACTACAACAAGAATTGGCAAGCTTCCATATTCATTTGTTTATTTTGCTGATGGGGATGTATGTTTTCAGGAAAGCAAAAAAATTCAGTCCTGTGGCCAATTTTGTTGTATCAATACCATAAGACCTCCTTTGGGCAGAGTATGGTCACACATGGGTCAGAAGGCTGGGGACATGGCCTGTCAAGCATCAGCAGGCAAGGGGAAATGCCAAGGATCTCCAGCCCCAAGCTTGGCTCCACACTGATAAACCCACAAACAACAGGCTCCTGTGAGGTTCTGTGATGGTGTTCAATATTACACAGGGGAAGGATGATATCTGGGGAGCGTATCCAGAGGAGGGCAACAATGCTGGTGAAGGGTCTGGAGCACAAGTCTTATGAGGAGCTGCTGAGGGAGCTGGGGTTGTTTAGTCTGGAGAAAAGAATGCTTATGGGGGACCTTAGTGCTGCCTACAACAACTGAGCAGAGGCTATAGCCAGGCGGGGGTCGGTCTCTTCTACCAAGTAACAAGTGACAGCACAAGAGGAAGTGGCCTCAAGCTGTGTGAAGAAGGGTTAGATTGGATAATGGAAAAAATTCTTCACCAAAAGACCTGTCAAGCATTGGAACAGTCTGCCCAAGGAAGTGATGGAATCACCATACCTCTGTGTACATGTGGTGCTCAGAGACATGGTTTAGCGGTGGACTTGGCTGACAGTGTTAGGTTAATCATTGGACTCCATGACCTTGGAGGTCTTTTCAAAACTACGTGACTCTATGATTCTCAGGTGAACATCTTAACACCCTGATAGAAAGGAAAATGCTCCCATCCATGTTTGAGAGCAACACTGCATCCCCAGTGAGGAAGCTTTCTAGCCATGGAGGATAATTTTTGAGGAATAAAGCTTTAAGTTATTAATAAGAGTGAAATCTCTTGACCTAGATTTTCTCCAGCTTAAAAAAAAAGCATATACACACATAACACAGCCTTTCTCTACAAATACAAACATATTACACTCATCATACAGCAGAGCACTTCAGATATTTCACAGTGAAAACAAAAAAAGGCTTTTTGTGCTCCTCCCTCACCCAGCTTTGTCTTAAGAACATGAATACAGATGATGTTTGATTAAAACAGAAACCTGAACCCCAAGTTGCACGTATTTACTTTTCAAAAGCATTTTACAATTTGATTTTCTTCTTGCCTGCTGTGATAATTGATGAAAACTACACAGGGATTAAAATGAGCACAGGTGCGTGTCTACATAGTTCAAAGAGATTTGATCTCGAATGAAAATAATAATAATAATACAAAAAAGCTTGAGTATTTTTAGGAGTGGATTTAACATAGCCTAACCAAATAAGCCTAGATTAAAAGTAGGATTTTACAGTCCAGATTTCATGTTACTGAAATTTAAAATGTGTATTTCATAACATATCAGAAACTTTTGCAAGCAGTACCTGATTTACTTGCATTTACAGCCCTCCATATCATATGTGTCAGAGCAGATCCAGAGAAAAAATAAAGGCACTACAAACAGTAAAAAGCACTAAAATACAGTATAAGGGCATGCGTTACAAAAGACATTTGGCACCAAATCAACCTTATTTTTAAATTTGTGAGAAGTAAAAGGAAAGACTACGAGCTGAGAATATCTTTCTGCCAATACACAAATCAGCACAAAACCCATGCTTATTTTCTTTGCCAAATTTATCCTGCTACAGCTGAATCACAACTTCCTTGCACCCATGAGGTCAGGAACCATTTGAAAAGAAATGCACGATACAGCTAATCTTTGTGTCAGCTCATCATACCTAATGCAAAATGCATTATTTTCCCCATTTTTCTGTCCCAGCTTCCTCCAGCAAAACTAACTAGCATGTTGCTAATCCCAAATTTGTTGCACTACTTTGTTAAACAGATTTAAAAGACAAACACACACAAATCACACAGGATAAAGAATTTATTCTGTGGTCAAGGCTTACTGCTGAGCTTCTATTAAGAATTGAAAAAAAAACCAAACCAACAGCACTCAATTGTATAGAAAACAAATTTATTTGTCTCAAAGGAAGACTCTACACTTATGTAGACATTTTTACACAACAGCTGCTTTATTGCCTAAACTACCTAAAACACTGTTCCTACAATAACATGTATTCAATCTTCTTTCTGAAGCAGAATCCAATATATTTTTAGGCCTCTGAAAAAGTAACAGCAGGAGATTACAAATATATGGATCAGAGATGGAAGAATTCCCTATCCTCCCTTCCCTCTCCATGCAGAGGGGGAAAGCTCCTGACTCTGTCGTATGGGATACAAGAGCTAATCAGCACTTCCTCCCAATAGGCTTAATTTTCACTTAAGCACCTTTTTGAGTTGTGAGAATGAGGGAACACTGGCAATCATTTCACAGAAACACATCAGTGAAATTGACAACATCTGAAATTTTCCTCAGTGGCCCCCTGCAACTTCATTTACCTCCATACATTTTCCTGTACACCTCCAGCCACAGATTTATACTTTTGTAGCACCCAAATATAAATTAACTCCAACTCCATGTCAAACATCTTATTGACTTAGTGATTTTGAAACCCCTGAAATTTTGAATTTAGATTTTCACACAACCCTCAGAGGACTCACCAGGGCATGAAGCCCAGTTTTGCAATAGACTGGTAAAGAAACTGAAATTAAGACATGAAAACGTGAAAAAAAAATTAACCCACCACAAACATATTCTTCTGGTATGTTTTCTTTAATCAAAAACCTATCCTATGCCATTACTACACAATTAAGAATATTTCTTTTAAATCTGTTAGAACACCAAGAAACTACTTTTCCTGTTGCTTAAACCATCTTGCATGCTTGCTATTGATTTGACTTATAAAGACAGAGGATTTAAATAGCTCCCTAAATGCAAAACTTTCAAGGATAAACAAAAGACTGCATAAAGAGAAAACAGTCTTTTACCAACTTCTTGTCAATTAAACATATTGCTGAACAAATTTAGTTGCAAGATCTTGTCCTGGCCAATATTAAATCTTAGATGCAGTTCAATTTCTGCACACCCCGTGTAAAACTGCAAAGATCATATAAGTACAAAAACCAAGACCACTAAAAAGTGAACAATTATTTTTTACATTTCACAAAATTCTGCAGGTCAGTTCACAAGAAGACAAATACTGATTTGTTGTTTTCTGGTTTTTTTTTAATTATAGCATATAATTCTGTACATAAGAAACCACATATATTTACTATAGAGTTTCGAAGTAACAGAGAGGGGACTAAGGCATGCATTTAAAAACACTTAAGACTTCAAATCCAAAATAATTTAGGCACTTTAAAATAACCTAAATATAAAATTGCTGTCATTTAGTTTTAATTAACACATAACCAATTTGTTTTCTGCATGAATTTGCATAGCACATGGCTAATTACTACCTAGTGAAGAGTCTGAGGGGAGGGAAGGCATAAATCCTTATGCAGTTCATCAACAATAAAAACCAAAATACCACAGTAAGAGCATTTTTTTTTTTTTGTGACAGCAAGTATAAATAAAAACATGCTTTTAAACATACAGGCAACTAAACAGGAATAAGACTGTAAAGAGAATCAGTGCAGGAAACCCAGGATTAAGGCTGAAACTTCATTCTAATCCTTCTGTTCACAGAAGTAGCGGTCACCAGGCAGCATGTGGTCTGGGCATGCACCTGCAATACACAGGCAGGATTTAAAAGTACTTACAAAGAGATCAAGTTTTCTCTGAGAAAAGTTTCTCTTTGGCTTAGGAAGTGGAGTATCTGCCTCCTCCAAAAAACAAACAATAACTGTGCACGTCAGCTTGTCAGTGATTTTGCCAGAATGATACCCTGGATGTGACACATGCACAACCCATCATTCCTGGGGATTGACTTGACAGTAGGAAAAAGCTCAAGAAAAGACAAAAACAAAAACCCCCTTGCTGTGAACATATTAAACGGTTCAAACTGACAGCCATACCACACTACTACTCTGTGAACTTTGCATCACCTTTATGTAAATTCCTGTATTAACTGATGAAGTCTATCCACTTGGTAAAGGTCTCAACAAACTGAGGAGCAGAGGAAGAATCCTTCAAACACAATGGAATTCCCCTAACAATTAAATAATATTATCATTTATCTGGTGCTGCAAAATAACTAGTAAAAGAACAACATTAATCTTTAAATATCATCTCCTTTTGCCTCACATAACTTTTTCTAATACTTTTGTACTACTAATTAGGTGCTGCAGGAAGAAACTTCTGGCTGGGCTTGGCACCTCAGGAATTCTGGCTGTCTCTGCCTGGGAGCTCTTCTGGTGCACCTGGGAGCTAAATGAACATTCTCAAGTCCACAGATCCATTTTGTATCATGGAAAAGACTGAGTCACTACTAAAAAGTGCATGGTGGGGGGTTTCTAAATCCTGTGATTATAAGTTCAGCATGGAGTACAATAAAAAGTGAGCCAGTGACAAATATACTTTCCAGTGCAGCAGCTTTCAGAAGCATCTGTTTGCCTCTGACATCGAAGCTACTGCTTTCAGTCCTAAGTAATTTTGTTACAAAAGTTTAAATACTAACAGAGCAAGAGACATTTTGCTTGCATTTGGTGCTGTTTCTCTTGGAGTAGAACTGAATGTGGTGAACTATGCCCATAAACTGGGTTCAACTCCTACCCCATTATTAGCCAAATACTGACAATAATAAAACCACAATTCAACACTGTGAAGTGGAAATGTTTGGAGGCTACTTTCTGACCCTTTCCCTCAAGCAAACATGACAAGCTGATTGCCATCAGGAGTGGTTTCATACCGCTTCATACTCTACCACTAAGTTCTTCTATTGCCTGAAGAGTCAGCTGCAATCCAGCAACAGGTATCACACAGGAAGGGACAACTTACTTATTCCCGTACACCATATGGATGCTTGTTCATTTGAAATCAAGCTACAGGATCACATCACTAAGTACACAAAGAATTTTATGGCATTCATTATTATTTTAAAGCTCTCAGACATCAGCTGCCATATCTGACTATGAAGAAACTGTCAGAGGCAAGTTAACAAGCTCCTAAAAACTGGAAGTCACTGAGCCGATACTAAAGCCGATACTTGGAGAAATAAAATAGCATTTCAACTTCAAACTGTAAACAGTTATGCTTACATAATTAAGATATGCAAATAAGGATAAACAAAAAAGAAGGGAAAAATATTAAAAAGCTCTGACTATATCTGCAACCATTTTCCTACTTACAAAGCCTGACTGACAATCAAGTACTAATACTAATCGTTATTTAAAAGTTCATGGTAATTATATAACTTATCCTTTTAAACAGTTTACTGTATTAAATACTAAACAGCTTTATCCTGCATAAAATCAAGCCAAGATACTACAGAGCGCCTTCACTGCAATTCTCAGTTTTTCCTTTGAAAAGCAAACTCATTATGTTCTATAAAGAGAATAAAGTCTCTAAAAGAAGACTAAATTCTTTCTTTCTTTCTCAAAGGCAGGCTCTGAAGAGATTGCATAAAAAGAGATTTTATTCTTGGCTCAAATATGAACATTTGGGAATCACTACTTTTGAGCAGGACTCACCCACTTAAAGGCAGAAGAATTTATTTTGAAAAGTGGTGTGAAATTTCAGGGGAAAAAAAAAACACATGCATTTTGCACTTCCCAGCTTTTGGTACTTTTCCAGTTAAGACAAAAATCTCAAAACAACCTCTTCCCCATATAACTGTTTTCTCATAGATGCTGCCAAGCTATCTTATACCACCAGCAAGAACTTCTACAAGAAAGTAACTATTTACAGAAAATCCAGCTAAGAGGACTGATAGGAAGATAAAAGTAATAGCATTTCAGATATTTTAGGAGAGAACCTGGGGAATACATTTCACTGGGTGCCCACCTCAGTCTGCCTTGTCACCAGTCTGTTCAGCACCCTTCAGAAGATGTAGGGGAGCAATGCTGCAGCTCAGCATTCATGGACAACCTCTCAAAGCACAGGGCAGGGCAACAGTTTGAGCCCAGCCCTCCTGCTAAGGACTACGTTCCTACCATAGCTAACAGTCCTCAGAGGAGCAACGCTTCTCCTTTGGATGCAGACCATGTACTGGAACTGTTTCCTCAGATTCAGTACAAACCAGCTGCAGAAAGGGAAAGCTCATCTAGAAGATTAGATCAGGTCCCTACAGAAACATTTAAGACTTTTAAACAAAGAGTATTATTTGTGTGTGGACACATGTGGACACCATCATGTTACAGAAAGAATACCAAGGGATTGAGAGGAGGATTCAGTCTCCTGTCTTTAAGATGACTCAAGATTACCTGCAGACATCCACACAACATTTCTCGACTGTTGAGGAATGTTGCAGATCCCACAGTTAATGTTGCAAATCAGAAACCAGATCAACTCCTTTTCCCCATCTCATGCATGCACGCTTTCCTGAAAATGTTCTTTTGTGTATTCTCATCCTGTTTAATGTGAAGGATTTGTTATTTCTCTCTAAGATGCAAAATCTCAACTATGACCTGCAAGTGGTCTGCACAGCTGAATTCCTGGCACAGCATCCAAGGAATCATCTGTCATTCTCCTGTTAAGTGCCCGTCACAGAACTAGAGACACGAAAGGATTCAGGAGGGATGGCCAGGTAGATCCTATGGTCCAACCCAGAGGCCAGCCATGCCCTAATCCAGGGGAGAGGCAGGCCAGGCCATGTCCTGTGGGCTCCTGCAGGAAGCCTGAACTTGGGGCACAGCAGAGCAGGGAGGCTCTGTCCTTTCCAAGGGCTGCCTCTTCCCAAGATCACCAGCAAGCACAGCTGCAAGGTGCACCCTGCTGCCAGGACAAGCCCAGCATGTGCATCCTGCCATCAAGATGAAACAGAGGACTGAGGAATGACTCTGCCCAAACAGGCCCTTGGCCTCTGCCTGGCTGCAGATGTGTCTCCATGAGCTGCCTTTACAGCAGGAATGGGAAAAAACAGCATCAGATGGTGGCTATTTTGATAACTGCCCTCCTATCACAAGTATCAGTCTCCAGCTAGAATTACTGTACCAGGCACCAGCTAATTTTTTCTTTTCCCTTTTTATTTAAATACCCACACCCTGGAATGTACATAGGAGTAAATTAAGGCACTTGTATTATATAGGTCAAGTCCTGGCCTATATACATCTACATACATTAACATACAGGTAAAAGTACTACAGACATCAAAAATGAAGCATTAATGGTTAGCTCAAATACACATCCTAGGCACTGTTAGAAGGAAAAAAAAAAAAAAACCAAAAAAAATTTAAGACAACAGAAAAGTAACACAGACAGCAAGGCAGTACTTCATTTGAATCTTTTTCCCCAGAAAATTTTCCTTGTGAACACTTAGATGTATTTTATGAGTAGACAACATAATAAACCAGACATCTTAATTTTATTTCTCTTTACATTCTCTACATAGGTTGAAGACCAAATATATAAATCAAGATAAGTCTGATCTGTCTTGAAATGTGCTTTTAAATCATCTGAAAACTTTGTACATGGTTTCCATGTATAATACATCTCTTTTCGTGAAGAACATATCCTCTTTCTTCCCAAGTCAGAAAAGAATTGGTTAAAACAAAAACCATTATGTAATTCAGAACACATAAGCAGGTATGTTCTGTAATTTCCCATCAAGGAAAGTTCTCCTATACTTTAAGCTCCCAAAGTCTGTGAATTTGTGATCAGAGATACCACAATATTAAAAAAAAAAAGAGAGACTGGGCAAAAACCCAATGGCCCACTCCTTTCACTGTCAGAAGCCTTCAGAAGTACAAAGCACAGAAGCCACAATTAACTTGGCCACACTCTAGCACTGTAATTCCTTCCTCCATATCCAAGCTCTGCCTCTTCTTTACCCCTGGAAGACACTCACTATAGGTGCCAGTGAAGCTTATAGGGCAGTGACTACAGAGTTTCTGACATTCTCATCTACACCTTTATTAATTGCCATGTCAATGAGTTAGTTGATCATGGAAAAAAATTGTGAGACCTGTTCAATTTGGCGAACAAGACACACTTCAGCTCAGTTCTGTCTATCTTGTTGTCAGAGACCGCAATCTTTGCGATTATGAAAAAGTGAGTTCTGACATTGACTTGAGAAAAATCCCAGCCTAGGAAAAATCTCTGCATTTCTGTGTAACTCTTCAAAACTACTTCAAAGAAATAAAGAAAAAAAGAATTTGTGCCCATGTGACTGTCCTACAGAAGAACAAGAGGCCATTATCTCCACTCCAACATATCAGTTATTCTAATAACACTTAAAGTGAATTTTAGGAGTTTGGTATTCTATATATTGCCTAGCAAGAAGAGAAAGGTATTAAGGAAACTGTGGGAAACTCACAGTTGCAGAACACCTGAACTGTAATGCAGAAAGGACTATGTGGAGGACTGTTTTATTGCTTCTTTCAGCTCAGTATGTTATGGTACTAAATTACACTTCATTGAAGCCAGACTTCATGGGGATTGTCAGCACTCTTCTGCCTGGTTCAATGTTAAGAGCAGGTGACATAATTTTCAAATATAAAAACATGGCTTTCACAATTTGCACTAAGTTGAACAAAGTATTCCATGAAAGCAAATCACACTGACTAAGGAACAGATTTTTTTGCTTCTCATTAGAAGTTCAGCTTTAAATAAGTAAAAGTTCAAGACATGGGAAAAACGTAGGAGAAAGAAAGGAACCTCACAGCAGGCAACTTCACATTAGACAGTGTCTGTATCCCAACTACCATAATACAAGCTGCCTCCTTGCCTTCATGTCCAACTCAACCAGCAATTCCTTCAGGCTTGAACCTGCAGCAACATGTGACAGCCTCTGGTCTGCAGAGCTGCACTACTAACCATGTCCACTGCAAGGGCTTTTTGGATAGCAGTCTTTGTTCTTCCAGTCTGCACCTTGTCCCAGCTCAGCTGCAGCACCTACAGGGAACAGCATTTTCAGGGAAAGTGTTCTGAGCACACAACAAACTGGAACAAAGGGTACCATGAGAATGAGCATGGATCTGTCAGGTGGGCAGCTCTTCTACTCAGCATCTGTGCTGATCCCCTCTGAGCAAAATATACAATACTATCAGTAAAGCAAGCCTTACTGCCACTAGTAGCATTTGATTAGCCTTGACCACAACGACAGCACAGGAGGCAAACATTCCTCTCTGCTCTCTGGCTCAGTAGCACAGCCCACACAATCTAGTAATATATACGTAGGAGATGGAGTGTGAGGATCTGATTTCATACTGGGGCAAGGCACCTTGTAAAAAAAAAAATCTTTTCAGCAACCGTCACCCAGAAGTAATATGGAAATCAAATTAGTTGATTGCAACAATCTAAACAGCATCATTTGATACATTCATAGAGGTTCTTGGATAATGAAAGTTTAGAAGGAGAAATCCTATATTTTATTAAATTCAGCATAGATGGGGGACAGGGCCTCTCCCTACAGCTTTTGCCTACTGCATTTTAGGACAAGTAATGAAAACATTAATGCAGCTTAGCCAGCAAAGCACAAGTTAATTCAGCTTCTATCTCTCCAAAGCCTATAATTCTCTGGTCTAGTCTTCATGAAGAGCACTTTAAAATGTTCCAGATATAAGATGAACATCCATATAATCATCTCTGCACATGCCTGTTTATGAGAGGTATGGATGCTACTCCAGAAGGGACTGCAGAGCACACAGTTCTCTTCCCAGACACTGGAAGCACAAGCAGGTGTACCTGCAAGGTGAGGATATAAAAAGTAAGCCCAGGAAACTACATGCAGGTTTCACCAGGACACTATGGATAAGCCAGTCATGAGGACACAGCTTTTTCACAGCTGCACACACATGGAAGCCCAGCATGAGCTATAAAGTTGACACAGTTGGGCTTTGGGGACAGAAGGGGGACAGTAGCAACGCAGGGCACCAACAGAGGGAATGTCAAGTAACATTCAAGAGCTGCTTAAGATGTGAAGTGCCACTGGAACCCAGGGAGGTTACCATACTTCTAATTCTCCATATAATGCTTACAAAGGGGTCCTCTAGGACAGTCCTGTATCAATTCTTATAGCCCAGCATCTGATTTCTCACTCTTCAGTAGATAAGGCCTTACCTCCTGGTGTTAAGGGAGGCCTCCTAACTTCTTCATTCACATTCAGCACTTACTCAGAAAATTCTTCTTCATCCTTGATCCCTCCAGCCTGCATAATAATGCAGGTGATCAAGAATAGTAGGCCACTGACTCAATTTTGCATTTTTATTACATTTGGGAGAAAGTCTGCTGCAATAATCTTGTTCTAGCTCATCAGCACTTCTGTTCACATAATTCTTTGTCTTCCTGGTCCAATCTCTCATTTAACTCATGTTTGCTGCCAGTTTCCAGGTTCCCAGGTCAGGAGATGGTGTTTCACACAACTGCCTAGTATGCCAGGATGGATGGCTTCACAGCTGGGGCCACAGCATCAGAACATCACAAAGGTGTACAACCAAGAGAGTTTTAGGAATAAATAGTATCAAAAAACAAAATAAAATCAGAAAGGCCAAAGAACAGTTGGTGGTCCCACCTCTCAGAACTACAAAATATCCATTTAAAATTCCACTTCCCAATGCAAAGAAGCTCGCAGAAGGGCGTGCAGCAAATTATTGCCCTGAATACTACCAATTTTACATTTGCTGAATGAAAACCATTTGTCTATTTGTGTGCATTTCTGCAATGGCACTTTTCATTCATTAAGATGAGAAATTGCTTTTTTTAATGCAATCTGCTACTATTCAGATAGCAAAACAAAGTAATGTCTGGTAGCAGGCTTGCTGTTTTTGGCTTTAGAAGGGTGGGGGGTTTTTTCCCCTCTCTTCCTGTGAGAGGAAAGCTTTTCCCAAAGGATTCAAGCAATTTCATAAAACAAATGTAAAAACAAAGACACTTTTGTTTAAGGACCGAAGGGTTTGTTTTGGTTTAAGGGAGATTGAGAGGGAAGGAAGAGAGAAATGATACTGATCATCTTTCAATTAAACAAGGGAAAAAAAAAGTTCTCAGTCCTAAAAGAAATTTGTGTGATAGCACAAACTTGCTATAATAAACAGGCCATCAGAAAAAAAATCAAAATTTATTTTTCAAATAAATAAATAAATAAATTTATTTTAGTCACAAGTGAACACCTCAAATTACTACAGCAAAGATCAGAGGAAAACAACATTTCTCCTCAAATAAAGAGAACATTGTGCACTCCTATATGGTGTGTTTCATTAGTCAGTGTCTCTTTTTCCTCACAGACTATCAAACAGAAAGAAAGGGGCACGAGGGGGAAAGACCTGAAATCTGAGGTTTTAAATTCCCAACGATTCGGGGGATTCACTTCAGGTAGAGGTTCTGAAGCTTAATTTCATTTGCAGGAAATAGGACCCAATATTACAACAGGAGTAAATCCCAAACTTATACAGAAAACAGTGCAAGATGGAGACAGCAGCAATAAATAAAGACAAAATTAACTAGAACACCTGAAATCCTTCAGTAAAGCACGTATTTCCTTGCAGGAAATCTGAATAAGCAGACCTTCCCATCTGCAATGCTCCCCAAGCATTTGTACAAACACACTGCAGATATCACACATTATGGAACTGCGATTCTAGTTTCTGATTAGCAGATACTAATTAATAAAATTAACTGATTATCAGTAAGTCCCTATATATTGTATCACATTTTACTATGTAGAGTACCAATCATAAGTGATCTTCAGTGACAAAGCAACATCTATCCAAATGGAGCAAAAGCTAACCATGAAGTTCCATTCACACTGCCTACCATTTAAATTCATTCAAGATTGACGTTCACTGCAATTATCATTGAACACCCAAACTAACACACTGGGACAACCCAACAGTAATAGAATTCAGTAATATTGCAGCTCAGAAAGGCAAAACAACACAGATAATAAGAATCTTGCAATTAAATACAACATGCACATGGAACGTATCACTTCACTTACTTGTACTTACATAAGCAATTTACAAATGTTAGTAATAAATATGCATTTTTCAGAGTATAATCTTGAAGTACGTGGCTGCATGAGAAGTGACAAAAGGTTCTTAAGTAAGATTTTAAAAATGGTCTAAACCCACTGGAGTTAGACAGGAAGACAAATAGCAGATTGACAAACATATCAACATTAAGTTTTATATATATGAAATAAAGTACAAATAAAACACATATTATCATCATCACCATCATCTCAAAAGTATTCTATCCAAGCATTACTTAAATGATTCTCCTCCATCCTAATTTAAACTGCATATGTCTATATATGCACATGCATACATGAGAAACAGTTTCCTTGTGGTTGCCTGACCTCCCAAGTAGTAGCATGCACAGACTAACTTGTCAAACAGAGAGAGACAACACACAAAGGTCATCACAAATCCAAAGGTCTAGGTCCACTCATGAATTTGGGTAGTCACTTAAAACAGACTTGTCTAGTACTGTGGAGAGGCACTGGATGAAGAAGACAACTCAGACAATACTCGACTCTCTCGTTATCTTCCCTGTCCAATAAAGTCTTAAAACATTTCCTCCCATTTCTTAATGCAGACTTTTCCAAGACCTCAAATTGTAACAGGAAATTATTTGAGTGATTTTTGTTTTTAAACAACACAGCAAAGCATCAAGAGACAAGTGCTCTGTTCTTTGATTTGCTAAAGACTGTTTGAATTTCTCTCCCTTGTAAACATGAAATAACTTTTCCACCACATCCATTAATATTTGGGACTTGAAGGCTGTCAAGCGAAAGATGTTATAATGCCCACCACAGCCCTAGTCTCATCTTTCTTAACTATACACCCAACACTTGTATAATAGGGCAATAGCAGTAAATGAAAAATAACAGTAAGCAAACAGCCTAATAATGTGTGCTAAAAGCTACCAGGACAATACATTCAATTTTCCCTGGGATTGTTTAATTATTCTTCTGATGGCTCAACACAATCTTTTCACAATTACTTCCTATGGGGCATGCTGACACATTGAGTTCATTACACAGCTCCTCTTTAAAGCAAAAAATACACAGGCATTTAGAGCAAACACCTAAAATTCAATAGTTCAGATTTTTAATAAACTACACTGGAAGGGAGTTAGCAACTGGATTATTTCTAAGGAAGTAAGACACCTGCCTTACAAATTCAAAACAAATATTCATAAAGCACTATCAAGATATTCATCTTGCTTTGATGTACAAACACACTCAAAGCACCTTATTTTTTCAATGGTTCTTCTCAGAATACATTCACACAGGTGACATATTCTTTTTTCAAAGTCATCCCAAAACTTCCAGAAGTTTCACTGGGCATACACAGACCAGCCACAGGACAGTTTATAAACCAAGAAAGATGGACACTATGGCAAGTTCAAAAAAAGTCAACCTGGCATAGCCTTCAAACCACACGTGCCATCTTTATGCTTCAATGGGGCACACATCTCTTCACTGTGTAACAGTCAAGTCTTCCACACTGTCACTAGAGAAAGTGTGTCTCAACTGGCACACCTCATACCTCAATTTCCTAACCTCAAAAGTGGTTATGTTGCATTGGCCTTTGCATAGCTCAGCACCAAGACCTGGGTCAGGTACTACAAGACAAAGCCACAGACAAGCACACGTCCTCCCCGCTAGGAGCCCCCACCATGGGTTTCCAACAGCTCTGCACTTCCATCTACCCCACAAGGCTCTGCCCATGTCTGTCCCCAGGCAGTCTCCTACTCCCAGGAGCACAGTCCCCAACAAGAGGATGCAGCCGGTGCCACAAAACACTCCTAAGACCAGAGAGTATGAAATCAGGCAGAGGATAAAGACAGGCACTCATTCGACAGGAGAATCCTTTTATTTATTTATGGGTGCAAGTCAGCCAAGCTAACCTCCAGCCTGCATGTCCATTTATGCATTTTCTGTCCCACATATATTAATTTGTGGTTATCTTAAATATTTTATGAGTTAAGCTTCATTCCACTCCATTATGCACTAAAAAGAGAACAAAACAGCTACTAATGTCATAGATAAGTGTTTTTACTTGCTATAAATTCCATCTCCCATCATGTGACTAGACAACACATGCTCCACAAAAATAAGTGCTTCTGCTCATCACACCTCCTTTACTGAAGTGACTTCTATTTCTGTTGATTAACTGTGAACACCAAAGCATAAAATATAGCAGCTTCAGTTACCTGAACTGCTCCATTCCTGAACAGTCACATGCAAACTTCGATATTTAGCTGGGACTCAGAATACATGCAGCTAGGAAAGCATACAAAATTTGACAGTAAGGAAACTCCTTTTGAATTCCCCATGTACATTATTCTTGAACTCATCCATCAAATTATCCTCCTGTACACCAGGTTTTTAACCCAAAATCACAGATGAATCTTCAGTATATGACCTTTCCTCTCCTCCAAGAATTAGCCCCAGGGAATGTCTAAGCAGCTGCTATCTCCCTTCTCTGCCATTACTAAGAGACAAAAACCAGAGTAGTTTAAGTTTTGGTCTCTCATCTAACTCCAGACTGTTCACACTACATGATCTTTGTAGCTTGGATGTCCATCAACATGTTCCACTAGGATTTAATATTTTCTGTACATAAGTGCACAGAACTATGTACAGTATTTGACACAAAGTTACCCTAGTGCCTTGCTTAATAACTTGACTATCTTCACTGAAGAGCTCTTCCTGAGCATCACGTTTGCTCCCATTTCATAGTCAGTATCAAATAAGAGTCATCCCTGTTTGTCTATGGCGGTCAGGTCTTTTCCTCCAAACCTGTTTTAAGGGATGACTTGCCAGCTAATAGCAGATGTGTTGTTCATAATCACTCAGTAGATAACTTTGCTTTTAGAGCTATTCAACTTCCTGACATTCCTATTGTTTCAGTCATCACAGACATTCAATTCTTCCTGTCCAATAATCCAACCCACTTCAGTGCTGACTACGCTTCCCAACTTGGCCTCATCAGCAATCGTCCTTCTCATATAGTTATTTCAGTCAGTATGCTGAAGTAAAGAGGCCAGTTCCCCGCTAATACTGATGCAGGACATGAATAATTCCTTTATTCAGACAGGAAAACTCATAATTTCTCTTTCAGGAGACACCTTTAGCTAAGCCTCACACTTCCAATTTAGTTATTTTTGGTGTATATACATGGAACTGAAGCCTTCTGCTCCTATTGTCTAGGACATTCAGTATTTAACCAGTAATATGACTTTAGTCTCCCATGACCTAATTGTGGCAAATACATGATGCTCTTTATCCTGTTTTCCACTTAGCTTTGTATACTTAATTATTTTTTCCATTCCAAATTTATTCCAAATCCTTGAATTCTATTGTGACTAGAGTAAAAGGTGTGAAAATATTCTTCTCCTTTTAAAAGAAATGGAACTATACATCTTTTGCTATCTTGCTATCACAACTGCTACCTTCAGCCTAACCGATAACACTCAATTCTATTTTTTAACCTGGCTCCAGTGCCCTGCATCAGCTCTTTCAGAGCCCAAAAGCAGAGACCCTTAGACTTGGTTTGACTGGGAGCAGACGTAAGACATTTATCCCAGTCATTTCCATTTGGCACCCTATCTTTCTCCCACATTCACATCCTCATGCATATCTAAAACTAAACAACTAAAACAAGAAGTGCCAATTTTAGAGGCATCAAGCATTTTTCATACAGCCTGGTCCTCACAACATCATAGCCAATTTCTCTTCTGCTCTTTTTCTTTTTTTTTTTCCCCCTCTTCATCTTAAATTTCTTCATCCCCTAGCTTTTGGCAGTTCACATGCTATCCCTGCAGTTTCTGCTCTCCAACAATCAATCCTCTCCTTTACTTCATTCCTTTTAGGTTTTCTGGTAACTTGCAGAATCTTATTCTCACAGCAAGGTCCACAGCCCAACTTGGCAAGCTTTTCCTTCTCCTTAAAATGCAGTTTCCAAGCAGCTATTGTACCTTACACTTAAGACAGTCCAAGCTTCTTTTTTTTTTTTAATTTAAACCTCCAACTCCTACAGGCCTTTAGCCCTGTGGACAACACAAACTAGTTCTTTTAACGTCTCAGAACTTGCCCTACTAAAATAAAGCTTCCTTGAAAGAAAAACACTTTGTAATTGACATATACTTTACCCTTCAGTTTGATTCAAAATTATTAACTTGTGGCTGATCAACACATGTGCTTAAGGCCATATGGAAGGGAGCCGTAATCTAGCAGCAGAAAACAAGACATACTGCCAGCCAGTGAGAGACCAGAGATGTTCCAGAATTTAAAGATACACCCTCTAGTTTTGGGAAGGCTGTAAACATAAGCCTTCATTTACTCTGCATTCCACTACAATCTACAATTAATGGCCAAAATCCACCCTATGATAATTCAGTGTACTGACTTCTAACTTAACTAGTCAGCACCGGGAAACATACTTACAAAAGCACTTTTGAGAAACACCTTCCCTTTACACACTAGCACACTATCCAAAATGCGAGGGGCAGCTCTGAGCAATCAAAACATGTTTGCAAAGTTGCGTCCTACAATTTGACTCAGTTTTGCCTCAGTAAATCAACCTTAGACCTCCAGATTTTGAAACAGAAGCATGAACCTTTAACAGAAAACCATCTCCGATCCAGTGGAAGACTTCACCTACATTAAGTGTAGCAACAACTGGATCTTCAGCATGGTCACCACAAACCTAAGAGGGGCAGTGAAGGAGGGTGCAGGTGGCCAAGTGCTACAACACAACACAGAAGGAGCCTCTCTAGCACAGCGACAAGTGAATGATCTCCATAAGAACCTGGAAAACGTGGTTTCCCTCTTAACTTTAGCTTGTGATACAATTTGCTTAACATGGACGCACTGGCATGAAAGCAGTCCAGGCCTTCTGTGCAGCAGAGTGAACTTGCTGGCACAGGCTATCAGTCTCATCGAGGCAGTAAATCACACTTACCACCACATTCCTGGTATGCCTGCACCTACACAGCAGCACACAGGCACCTGCCTGCTGCCTCCTGAAAGCCAGAGGGGAAACTCAGTACCGCAGCATGAAATATCAACTGACATGCTAAGTTACCAACCCACATGAAAAGGGGGCCCTGAGAGGGCACATGGCTCTGTCAGCTCCAACAGCCCCACACCATGGCGAGGGCTGCCCACTATCCATGAAGGATTGATGGTGGTCTCTGCATCCACCTCCCCTGGCCACCAACACCATCATGTTCATCTCCCGGTGGAGCACCTCCAGGCTGCTAGTGCCTTCCGCTCTCATGACCAGTCTCACCAGTTTAGGCCAAGCCTTTCCAGCAGCAGAGTGGGTGTTCTGCCACCCTCCAGACTGGGGAGCATGGCACTGGACACCTTGAAAAAGCAAGTCATTGTTAGCCACGCACGAGGAAACAGCATCCTACCTTTCACTCCAGAAGTGCTTAAAAGTGTTTTATCCTGTTAATTCTAGGTCAGTTAAGCACACGTGTGGTATGGATTACACTGACCCTTTTAGAGCTCTCAACATTTTTAAATAAGTAGGACACTTAACATTAGATGCCCATAAAGCTGCATACCTCCTGTACACCACACATCAAGACCTGCCAGTAGGCTTTAAGGCACAACTAAGGAATAATTGCTTTATAAAGCATGGCTCTTATAGCACACAAATACAAATGTGAAATAATTTTTAAATGCCAAGTCTGACCCTGTACCACATTAAATCAACACAGGCGTTTTACAAAAAATGCCTGTATTGGATGAACTGAAGTGACCTTTGCAAAGCCACCCAACAAATCAGGGCCAGATATACAAACGTACAAGTATTTAGTACAGCTCAGTACAGCTGAGTGATAAAAGGGTCTACATTGAAGATAAAAGTTGTCCTGATGTTTACAAAACACAACAACATTGTCATTGCCAGGACAAAGAATATGTTTCATCCTTAAATATCCGAGTATCTAGAGACTTTAAACACGAGGAACAATCAACATGCAAAGGACCATAAAATTCAAGCTTAAAAAGTTAACACTACGATTCACTGGTGATGTTAATTCGCCAGTGTCAAGTCTTTGCAAGTTTTAACCTTCTTCTCTGCACTATCAGCAGCCATACGTATTGGACCCTTAGACACAGATAATCCCATTGCGTTCCCTCCTTTTCACAGAGCGAGGGAAGACGAGCAGGGAAAAAATCCAACACGTTTAAGTAAATTATCTTTTGGAGCAGCCACCTTCCCTCGCCCAGCTAAAGTTTTCTTGAGGTCAGATTAGCACTCCGAAAGGAGAGCAGGCGCCGGCAGGCCCCTTGGCAGGCGGTGCTGTGACAGACGCGGGGCAGACCCAGGGGAGGCAGCCATGTGCTCAGCCCTGCATCCCCCCGAAAGGGCATCCCGGGAGGAAGTTCCCACTACGCACCGACACGGGGAAATAACTCAGAGGAGTCCAACAGCTATCGCTTCCAGCGGCTTTCTCCTGGGCCATACGCTTTCCCCTGCCACTTAGCGAGGCATTTCAGACGAGCCAAACCGCCCTACCCGCTCCGCCGCGAACCCGCTCGCGGGCGGGGGTCGGAGCCACCGCCCCG